>AP027103.1:21122256-21372256 GCA_028142955.1 Pinctada fucata
CAAGATGGATCTATGTATAATAGGTAAACATAATTCTCAAGTATCTGTGTGTAACATACATGTATTACTTTCTTTCATAAATTTGATATAATTGATTATTTTCAATTGGAAAGGAGTAAGAAAAGTCTGAATAGAATACTGTAAATTGGTTTTTATTCGTCAGATACCAATTTTCGTCATTTTCGTCAGTGCCTTCATCGACGAAATTACGTACCGACGAATATAAATACTCCTGACAAAAAAAAATTGTAGTAAGTAAAAATTGAATCAGTCTCTTGGTTAAACTTAAATATAAAGCGGGAGCATTGCAGAGAAGGGAGAAAGATGCTGAATTCTAAGATTCAGAGTTTTAAGACATTGTTAAATAGTTATTACGTATACGACATGAAAATTGCAAATCAATGAACACTGAATACGAACACAAAGTCGCATATAATTTACATTGTACATCTTATTACTAAATGATATGTTTTCACAGCAAGGTACATAATAGACATGTCTCTAATTGTTTGTTTACCGATAATGTGTTAAACAAATAATGAATACAAACACATATGGCGGATTTGACGATTTGACGGCGAACTTGAGTAGACATTTAAACAGACAATTTTACATTTTAGGGACCCTTGGATGACGGATTTACGTACCGATGAAATTGTCATTTTTAACAAATTGGCGAAAATTGGTACTGACGAAAATAAAGCAATTTACAGTATAAGTAAAACAAGAGGTTCAAGTGGGCATTTGAGTCCAATATGGTACAATGTATCAAGTGTCCTTTAAAAGAGGCCCTTTTGTGCTGTCTTGCTTCCTGTAATTTGTCAAGTTTTGTGAAATTCAAAAGTCCATTAATCAGATCAAATTAATGGTCATGTTGATTGAGGAATTTTGTTAAATACACAACTTTGTCAGAGAACCTTTGACACATACATATGTACTTGCTGTAAGGTTTCATGAAAGTCTATTCAGCAATTCCAGGGAGAAGTCGAAAATGAGTTGGATTACAGTTAGCAGCCACCTTGAATGGTGGATCAGGTCAAAAACACAAACTTAAATAAAGAATTGCTTGGTATTTTCGTGTTGATTCGTCTGGATCAATATTGGCCTGGATTCAGACAAAATTGCTTGCCCTAGAACAATCTTTTAAAACAATATAATGTTCTTTAAAAGTTACCCTTATGAATCATTTATTGTGTGTTTGCATGTACAAACATATAATACATTGTACTACATTTATAGACTTTTATACATGTTCTTGATTCTGAATTCTGATGCAGAAGCACATTGTACAACATAATCTACATTGTACAAAGCATTTCTTTTTCAGTGAAGAATTTAAAAAGGAAAGAGACAATTTCTTTGATAGAGTTCAAGCACAAAATGCCAGCAGACCTGAGTAAGTCTAACAATTTGTGTATACATGTACCCATGTAATCCTAGTATGTTTTTCTGATTAGAATTCAGCTGTCATTACCTGCATAGAGATCTGACAATTCTGAATTATTTGTTAGATTTCAAATCTAGGGCTAAAGTCAGAAGTTCTCATGACTAGTCCTTATGTGATAAACATTGTATTTTACACAGTGTCATTTCATTGGTCAAATAGATTTTGACCCTGGTACGGCAATCCATAATGAGACTGAGAGCTGAATTTCAACAAGATTGTTTGATACCTGAGTATTGTAAATATGAATGTTTGTCTCATTTCTGAATCCTTGGCTTGTATTGAGTTTGTGTTCCACCAATCATCTTTTTTTACACCAATCATCTTTAAAGGGGTCCAGAACAGTATCCGAAAGAACCCCATCGGAAAGCTCTAGATCAATTATGACGTCATATTAGAAACGGCGTCTTTGGCACGTTTTTCGCAAGAACGTCAGCATTATAGGTAACGTAAAATAAGGGGAGGGGGTAACAAAGTCACTATAACTTAAAAACTGACGATTAAATTTCAGTAGGAACTTAAAGGTGATTCAAGGTAGCTTCGAAACTAACTGTAAAAAGTTGATGAAACTTCGCATGTAGAAAAAGTATGTTTCAATTATAAACATTTATAATTTTTGTGTCGCCTGCGAAGCATAGCGACACTTAGGGACCACTTTGTCCATCCCTCCGTCCGTCCGTCTGTCTGTCCGTCTGTCTGTCACACTTGGATGTCACACCCTATAAAAGTGATTCCTGAGTGTCGCTATGTTTCGCAGGCGACACATGCATTCCTTGGAATGATTTTTAGGAAAATTAAATGATAGGATCTTTATTTAGGTCTGGCTGTCCTGGACCTCCTTAGAAATGAAAGAAATGTTCAGCTCAACGGTCAAGGTCATAAGAAATTGATGATTGAAGATTGTTTCTTGGAAATAAATGAGTGTATATTCCACATATCATCATGAACTTTAGGTATTAGGGGTATAATAACAATATCGGAGAAAATCTAGAAATTAGTACTTCCATATCTTACATATTTTGAGATATTTGATATCTTTTAATGTTTCATTCAACTCGCCATGAAAATGTATGGTCCTGATCATTGCCAAAGTTGTGCATCTTCGGCCAACTTCGTGGTATATAATTTTTCTGTTATCAAAACAACCGGAAGTAGAGTATTATACCACTAATGCCTTAATACAGTTACTCTCCATAAGAGGTGGACATGCCTTATTTTTAAGGCTTCAAGGTCAAGGTTATAGAGCAGTGATGATTCACAATGCCAAAATGTTTACTATTATTTCTCCTTTCATCATAAGACTGCACATCATTACTTCCTCAGAGTCCAGAATATGATGTATGAATTTTAGGATAAGAAGATTAAGGTCATGAAGAATTGTTGAGAAAAATGGTTGTCAGATAATAATTGAATGTGTATTCACTTATCATCATAGAACTTTATAAACACTTACTTGTGAGTCAAGGAAATGCCTTTTATGTTTAGAGTTAACATAAATAAATTTGTGTATTCCACCTATCAGACAGCATGAAACATATTCCCTTTATCATCATTCCCTGTTGATTCTGAGATTTAAAGGTCAAGGTCATAGAGCATTACTGATTGAATTATTTTCTTGTGTATTCAAACATTCTTTCTTGTTCATAATCAAGCACAGTTTGTAGGCACTCAAACTTTCTTCATGAAATTTCACTGTACGACTCACCATGTGAAATTTATGGAATGGAGTAAAAGGCCAAAGTCATAGAGTACATGTATTTTTAATTGAAAATATTTATGGGGTAGTACATTTGTATTAAGTAAGTGTTTATTCACCTGTTATCACAAAAGTTCATACTTACACTTACTATCTCATCAGCAGTCAAAGATGTGCCTTATTGATTTTTTGAGTCAAAAGGTCAAGATACAGCTCAAAGTATTAAAGAGTAGTACATTGTATTACAATAAAGTATTTCACTTGGTGGAAATGTTTTGCAGCTTGAACCTTACTGCATCATTTTATCCAAGCTTCTAGTTCAAGAGAGTTCCTTATTTTGTTTTAAATTATACATTCTTGATAACAAGAAAATATTTTTTATTTGGTAAAATATACGAGGAGCACAATGTATTAAAAAAAAATAATATTAATGTTTAATATGATTCCATTTTATAGTGGTATACCACCAAGTCAGGGAGGAAAATATGTAGGCTTTGGCAGCACACCTGCTCCACAAGAGAAGAAAGATGACTTCTTTGAGAATACTTTATCATCTTTATCCACTGTGAGTAGACACAAGTCTTCTTTCATTGATTCTTTATTCGTCATCTGGAACGTAAAATATCTAGCTAGACATTCACTGCAAGGTTTAAGCAGACAATCTGATATGAATTTTTTTAATGTAAGGGCAACATATAGGAATCTCTTTATCTAGTGTCTGTCTGTCCAATGGCTAAGCATGATGAGACTCAATATTCAATGAGTGTCAATGTTACCTTCAGGATCAGATTAACATAAGCAGTGACATATTATGGGTCAAACATGCGCAGGTGACATACCTGATCTCAGACAGTCTTGTTTTCCATTTCATATAATCTGTAAAGTTATATCTTTTCTGCATGAGATTGAGAATACCTTTTAAATTTCTTTGTTTACAATATTTCTGTAAATTATTAGAATATCATTACATTTCTAACATCACGTCCAATTAAGGGGGTCCAGAACAGTATCCGAAAGAACCCCATCGGAAAGCTCTAGATCAATATTATGACATCATAATAGAAACGGCAACATTGGCGCATTTTTCGCAAGAACGTCAGCGTTAGGTAACGTAAAAATAAGGGGGAGGGGGTAACAAAATCACTATAACTTAAAAACTGACGGTCAAATTTCAATAGGAACTTATCGGTGTTTCAACTGACATATGAAGAAGATAATATCAAGTTTTTACGGAAAATAAATGATTGGGTTTCAGATAAACGGACTTATTAAAAATTAACAATTCAAAGATGTTCTGAAAATAGACATAAATTTATCTCCTTTTGACAATTTTTTTAGAAGTCTTAGTAATCATTTATAATTCTATACATATCCAATTGCCCACATCATACCTAAATGAAAAATACAGAACTTTTTCATATTCTGCCTCTACAGAAGATTTGTAACTGTTTTTCATGACTTTAGGTGTGTTAATTTTAACGTCACATTTACGGCCCATTTTGGGGCTTTCATTGGGTATATACATGTATGTACGTTTGTAGCTTCAAATCTAACAGTAAAAAATTGATGAAACTTTGCATGTAGGAAAAGTATGTTTCAATTATGAACATTCATAATTTTTAGGAAAATTAAATGATAGGATCTTTATTTTAGTCTGGCTGTCGTGGACCTCCTTAGATCTTTTACTATTTATTATAGGGTTGGTCATCATTTACTGTAGGAGCCACAAAGTTTGCATCTGTTGCATCAGAAAAGGTAAATTCTTACCCTTAATATTCATTGTTGTCTGTGTTAAAGATTATTGATAGAAAGTGCATGATATACTATATTTTCCCTCACATTTGCCATCATTGTACATATATACATTTATGTGAATGTACTATCAAGACCTGATACAAATGTATACAGTTTGATTACCAAAATCCATCTCATACACAATGGCAAGAGATCACTTTTAGAAAATATACCATGATGACATTTATTTGAGTTTGTTTGTTTGGGTTTTTTTCTTTTTTTCGTCACTTGCGAACTTGCATCTTCCACACTTGAGTTTTTGTCAGATGTCCAAGGCCCTATAGTCTCTCATACCAAGTTTTATTCTGTCGTAAATTACTCACCAGTGAGAAGAAGCAGAAAGAGAACCATAGCAGCACCTAGGTACATATGTCTGTCAGTCCGTCTGTTTGTTACAGAATTTAACTTTTGACAGTAAATGATTGGTTATTGACATTTGAATTTTCAGATGACTGTATATTTCCTTTAAAAGAAGTATGCAGATCAGAATATAGTTTAGATGGAAGATTTGAAGAATTTCTGTAACTCTTTGAGATCAGATTTTGACACACATTGTAAATTTCTCCTACCTTTTGTTCATAATTTACTTAGTTGGATGAAAATATTTATCAAATTTTGCAAAACATAGAAGACTCACCGCGTGGGATGAAACATGATGTTATGATTCCTTACGGAGGTTTTTGATTGTTTTCTGGTCATATAAGTGATTTTGCACAAAACTGATTAGATGTTGCAGTAGGACAATGTCTAATAAGTATAAGTCCATATCGTTTATATATCTGAAAAGTCTATAGTTTTGCAAACACTTCAAGAGTTCTGCCAGGTCAAGAACGTTTCTGTCGTCGACAAACTATTGAAGTTTTTGCAAAAATTATGAACTTTTCATATAACTAGACGATATGGATCGATTTATAAGGCATTGCCCTACTGCATCGGCTCATCAGTTTTGTAAAGTTTAACTTAGAAAATGAAAAAAACGCCAAAAAAAAAAAAAAACTGTCCAAGGAATCACAACACCATACGATGCAGTGGAAGACTGCTAAATGAAAAGATAATACATTTCTGGGTTCTGGGGAGCATGCTAATGATGATTTTATTGTGGTTCTCAGATTCTCATCTCAAAATACAAATACTTTCCCTGGTAATCAATAAATGAAGCAAGCAGCACTATAAGTAAACTAATTAATTGTCTCTTGTCACTAGTATCAACATTTGTAGTAATTACCATGATGTCATGTTCTGTTACCAATTTCATGTTGACTAGTAATGATATGCTACAATACAAGTATAATCCAAATGCAGTTGATACACTTTGGTTAAAGTTTCTGTTCTGAAATTGTAATCAGAAATAAAGTTTATAGGGTACTTTTTACTTGCATGGTACATGTACACCACGTGGGATCGAAACGTATGATGTTGTGATTCCTTACACTTACAGAGGTTTTTGATTGTTTTCTCATCATTTAAGTGATACTGCACAAAATTGATGAGACGTTACAGTAGGGCAAAGCTTAATAAGAAAGTCCATATTGTTGATATATCTGAAAAGTCTATAGTTTTTCCAAACACTTCAAGATTTCTGCTAGGTCAAGAACATTTCTGTCACGACAAACTATTGAAGTGTTTGCAAAAACTGAACTTTTCATATAACTAGACGATATGGATCGATTTATAAGGCATTGCCCTACTGCATCGGCTCATCAGTTTTGTAAAGTTTAACTTAGAAAATGAAAAAAACGCCAAAAAAAAAAAACTGTCCAAGGAATCACAACACCATACGATGCAGTGGAAGACTGCTAAATGAAAAGATAATACATTTCTGGGTTCTGACCCTGTGACTAATACTAAAATTTCTTACCTTGTGACCTTGACCTGCAGCAGTGACAAAGTTGAGACAAACAGGCAAAAATTCTATGATACTTGAGTATTGTAGAAAGATTATTTAAAATCAAATACTGTATGCGTACTTATTTAAGCGGGCAGCGCTAAATAGTTCAGCTCCTATAGATAAAAGTGGAGAAAATGTCAAACTTGTGCTCTTATTAATGATTACCCTAATATATATGATATTAATATGTAATAAATCCAAAGTTGAGTGTTCAAGAAATAGTTTTTATGCCATGAATGAATCCCCTTGGCTTTGAGGTCAGCATGCTCATTTCAGTTAGGATACGTATTATTTCATTACGACCTTTATGACCTTTTTAAACGTCTTTATGACCTCGTATGTAGGGGTAGGGGGATATTGATTTCTGTTTGTCTAGTTTTCTGTCTGTCAACAATTTTAACCGTTCACATAAGTTTTTGAATTTTAACCTCAGCTAAACACAAAGGACCGGGAAAAAATGAGTTTGTGGTCAGGATTAATTATGTGACAAAGCGATAAACCTGTTATAGAGTGTATAGTGTAAAATGTGGATTGGATTGGACTGGACGATTGGATTGGACTGACAAATTGGACTGGATTATTGGATTGGACAAACATTTCAAAAACTGTTCTCGTTCAATTATCTTGCTTTTGAATGTTTTTTAACAAAGAACAAATGATTTTTTTATGTTGATTCAGCTTATGCTATACCCAGACGTCGGTGTCTGATGAAGAAGTTTGGTAGATCAGTATAGGATAAAGTACTGATGTTATAGTGACCAAACTTGCACAAGTGATCCATTATGGGATTTTGAGTTGAACACAATGCTTGGGATACTGACCTACATTTTCTACTGAAATGACTCTATTAGGAAGTTTGGGGTAGCTCAGTGTAAGAAAAAGTGAAAAGTAACCAAACTTTCAAAAAGTGAATAATCTGAATAATCTAAGGTTGCGTAGTTGAATCTATTCATCAGATACTGCATCTGACCTAATTTTTCCTCTTGAATGATTTTGTTTATATTAGCCAATATAAGCGATTGCTATATTCACCATACGTGCACTTTGGAAGGATCTTTGGTCAATTTTTTTATGATTTGACCTTGACCTTCTTTTTCCATTTTGATTCTGTATTAAATGGCCATTCCGCATTACTGCGCTTTACACTTGCATGTTAGATGCATCTCTGTCATACTATAACAATATTTCATTATTTAATCTAGACCAACATTTTCCGTTTCAGGGATCTGCAAAGTACAAATGGTATATGTACCAAGCTTGCATTTTTGAAGAACGTTTTGAGTTATGACCTTGACCTACTTCTTCTGCTTCAGATATTTCTTTTCTTATCGCCAATATTGGGCACATTACACATGGTACATGTTGCGAAATCTCACGGTACCATACATGGTATACCGTCATTAATTATTTTGATCTGTAGGTTGTATACAATAAGCCTGTTTTCAGATTCTATATTTTAGAGAAGAGTTAGGTCCTCTTCTCAATTACTTTAATGCTTACACAGAAAAGTAACTAATGTAATTGTGCTGCCATTAGTTGAACTCAAAACTTTTAATTACCCCATATTTAAATTTGTATCATGTAAGAAGTCGATCGGCAAAAGATTTTTAAATTTTTATCATGTAAGAAGTCGATCGGCAAAAGAAATATAACTTTCTATGACACTCCGTCTTACTATTATTTGTTCTTAGTCAGATAACATTCAAAAGCAAGATAATTGAATGAGCAAAGTTTTTGAAATGTTCGTCCAGTCCAATAATCCAATCCAATTTGTCAGTCCAATCCAATCGTCCAGTCCAATCGTCCAATCCAATCCAATCCAGATTTTACACTATGCCGTTATAGAGCAGCTTACTTAGAGAAAATGTCATCAGAATCTGATGTCTTAATTATGTCAAGGCTGATTTTGGTGGAGCTAGGTTCTTTAGTGCAAGCATGCTGCTGAAAAAAGGATAACAATGCTTCAACGTCACGTCCCAGGATTGAGTATGTTATGTAATATAATAATACATTATGATTTCTGTCGTTTTGAAGTCCTCATTATGCAGGGTCATGATTGTGTACCGATTTAATTTTATGGCTGATTCACACATAGAGCACAAACAATATCATAACTCTGTGATAACATACAAGCGCGGATCCAGAGGGGAGGGGAGTGTTCAGGGTGGGGTTGCCCCCCCCCCCTTCCGCTTTGGAATATGTCACAAATGCAACTTTTCCTTATTTTTACATATATTTTTACAACCGTATGCTGGATCCCCCCTGACGAATTGAACCCCCTTGAAAAAATCATAGATCCGCTCGTGACATACGAATACTTGACTTAATTTCAATTTGATTAGATGCCGATTCTCTACGTTGTTTACACAGACTGTGTTACTTAAAATAATTCCGATAACATCCGATAGATCTTTTCCATTACATCACTTCTCGGGAATTATCAAAATAATCTGCGTACCCTCTCTACAATGGAATTAAAAAATCAATAGTACAGCTTCTTTTGGCAACAGATATAATTTGCTCAATGATTGTATATCGATTCTGTTATATACGGGGCCTTTCACTTCGCTAGTGTGCAACACGTGGCATGCATGCAAAATTATTGTCTGCTCCTTTAACATGCTCATTTAATGCAGCAACTTGCCACTTGAAGGTTATCCTATAACACTGATTTCTTATCTAAAAGAGAAGGTATCCAGTTCAAAACGTCAATTTCGTAAGTAATTTTAAATTTGCATGTATTACACTCACAAATGTATCTAGGGTGGCGAGACCCGGCGTGACTTTAACATTAAATATATTACTATATTTTACATCAAAGAAATTAAATTCATGATCATCTACATTAAGACAAGGCTGCTGCATTGTTACGATGTTGAGCTATAGGGAGATACTGGTATTGATTTTTGATAGGCTAGATATTAGTCATGGGGTCTGAGACGTCACAATGACAAACTGACATTCCGGCACCAGATGGCGATTGGAGGCTTCAGGAGACTGATTTTCTTCGCTCCTACTTCTTCACGATACCATAATCTGCTTATAAAATCCCTGACCGTTTCATTTCCGATATAAGGAATTGGTACCGGTGTCTAATGTTTTAATATTGCTATCGCACTCAGCGGTCGAGTGGGAGGTTCGATGTAAGCAATTTCCTGTAAGTGGTGAGTAATGTTGCACGTTATTTATCGAAAGTCTGTGATATTTCTGCATCATTAATTTCTTTGTTTTCAAAACATTTTCAAGTTGTCTTCAAATATGCATATTGTCATTGCTGTTGAAATTTATTGTTAAAGATGCTTAAAAAAGAACTTAAAATATGAAGAAGTTTCCTTCTTTTTTGCGTAATTTCAATTGTGTGTCATATATGTACAAAAGTTTCTTTTGAAATAGTATATTAACTGGCTTAGCTACAGATAAAAAAACCTCGTTGTCCCCTGTTGTTTGTTTAAGTTCTTTTGTCTGGTTTCCGTTGCATCCTGTGTGTGCGTGTGTTCCGCTGTGGTCAGTACAGGGAAGTCCTCCTCATTTTAAACCTTCATGAACGGGCCACTGTTGCAAAGAGCAATATTCCGGTGCATCTTTTTATCGTTTTGTAAGAGTTTTCCATTTCTTACAAAAGATTTGAAAATATTTGTGTATATAATATTTCTTTTATTTCCCTCGACTGCTGGGCTACATCTACGGATGCCAACCATTGCTTCTATTCGCAATAATTCTCATTTAATCAACTGATTGATGCATGTTATTACTGGATGTTGACGTGCCTTCAGTGATAAGCCGTATCTTTTGTCCCCTCGTGTCCACGTTTGATTGGTCATTGAGCAGTTTTGGGTCCTTTGGTGTCGTGGTAATTGTCTACAGTTCTGCAGAAAGCAAAATTACTATATATTCCTGGTAATTAATTACCATGATGAAGCTAATGATGAGGCACCACGGGACCGTCGTCCTGTTGTTACTTTCACCCGGGAGTAGGCCGCGGGATTCTGTATTGTCGCCTCTAGCAAAATGTTCCCTTATCTTATATTTGACTCCATTGTGTATGCATTACAAGATCATTTTCCGGGCCCCATGTCTCTTCACTTTGTATAGTGCCGATCATTTGAGTGGTACGCTTTTTGGAATATTTTTTTTTTATTTTAAAACTTGTCACGGTAAGTAAGTGATATACGTTACCATGATCGCAGAGGGCCTATGTAATGTTGTTATAACTTTTGCCCAATCCTATTTCATGTTATTATGAAATAAAATATGTTTAAACTAAACATGATTGCAGACTGACTGTTCATAAGCGACATCAAAGAATGTTTGACATTTATTAAAGCTAGTATCTGTTTTTAAAAAGAATTGAAAAACAAGTACGTGTAGTTTATTGTGTTGTAAGAGTACTAAAGATTCTTCTGAGAAAATGATATAACAAACAAACAAACAAAAACTTTGTCTTTGAAACAGTTTATCGCCAATATTGTGGTACTCACCTAAAGCTACAACTATTTAAAGTCTCCATAGATGAACAGATATTTTAGTTTTCGACAGGCTAACTCGCTCTCTTTTTCTCAGAGAAATTACTGTTTCAAATGCTCACTACATGTAGTTCTGTTTAATCTCAACTTTTGGCAGAACTACGGGTTTTTGATGTTACTGACATGTATTGAATTTGACTGGACATTCATTCATCTTCATCTGACTGAGATAGGATGAAATTTCTCGAATTTTGCAAGACGGATACACTCTTAGAAAGAAATTTTCTGTTAGTAACGTAGGGAAGTGTTACGTACGACTCTTTGACCTTACAAGGATGAAAACAGATGAATGCATTGCATAAATACAAGTCAGACATGACAAACATGTATACTAGTATGCCTACAGATTGAGAAGTATGGATAGAATCCCAGAATGTGATCAATAGGCTATAAATCTGGGAATACTCGGTAGACCGGGCGTCTTTTCAGATTTCACACGATTTGATGTAGTGCCATTCGTCTACTACAATGTATTATTTTCTTATCTTTACAAACATTCGGAGTTGAATGAGATATGACGACCATAAATCATCTGGGATGTCAATTTTGCTCATTGAAAATTCAATATCAAAAGAAAGTTCACACTGCGATCTCCAGCGAGAACAAATCCACATAAATTTGATGAGAGCTAATTAAGTAGACTGTTTTCGCCTAAATCTATAAAATAAGAAATGAGTTACTGTGTCAACTATTTCTAAGGCGATAATTGATAAAGCTTTATCAGCAGTCAGTAATGTATCTAAAGGAGTTGTTTTCATTGAAAGTTTTAGTTGCACCCTAAATTGGTCAATCGTAAATTAGTTTTCTGTACGTCCGTCTCAATGAAAAATTTCTTGAACTACTTGTTGAGAATTTATAATTATCATTCTCTGTTTAGCTAAAGGTGGTCTCTCAGGGTCTTGTTTTAAAGGTCAAAAGGTAACTCAGAGGGTAGAATCCAGAATGCGTATACTAGTGCTTCATTTTCACCAACAGTGTCACTTAGACCCTTCGGACGAACATATTTTACAGGAGTTTGTTTTGTCTGTCATTCTTTCATTTTCCCGATGCTTTCGCTTATCCGAATTGGATATGCTAAATTGCACCTATCGTGTTCAAAGGTCACTACAAAGAAAAAAAAAATACATAAGATATAGATTTCTGGATGATAACTCAAGAACCTTCCCACCTATCTGAACTAAATATGGACATATGGTTACTTATCAGGAGCGGAATACTTCTGTTGATGGTGGGATCACTTGGTCGGAAGTCAGGGTCACCACCGCGTGGGATCGAAACGTATGGTGTTGTGATTCCTGATGTTTTCTCATCATTTAAGTGATACTGCACAAAAATGGTGAGATGTTGCAGTAGGGCAATGCCTACAATTAGTTAGTCCATGTTGTTTATATATCTTAAAAGTCTATACGTTTTGCAAAAACTTCAAGAGTTTGTCAGAAGGAATGACTTTCTGTCGTCGACCAACTATTGAAGTGCTTGCAAAAACTATGAACTTTTCATATACCTGGACGTTATGGGTTGATTTATAAGGCATTGCCCTACTGCAATGGCTCATCATTTTGTAAACTTGAATTTAGAAAATGAAAAAATACCCAAAACACTATGTCAGGAATCACAACATAATACGTTTCGATGCTGTTAGGAAAAATACACTTAAAGTTCGGTTTCTAGATGGATACTCAAGTCAAGAATCCTTTCACATAATCAACCAAAATTTGAATAGATAGATACTTATCAGGAGGGGAATACACCTATTGATATGAAGGTCAATAGGTCAAGGTCACACCATCTTTCATTCAATGGGCATATGTTCTAGTATTTCTGAAAATGACCCTGAAAATTAATTTTGGAATATCAGGAAAGGATTTCATGTATTTTTGAACAAGAATCGTTTGAAGTTGTTGCAAAAGTTCCTTTGAACAAAGAACTTTGGTCATTGTTCTTCAATGTCATGTCTGAAACATCAAGGTCACTCAGATAATATCACTTGATATACAAAAATGCTTATGATTAAATGGATAAAATGTTTGATGTCAACACTTTCTTTCATTATCTTTAGAGTCCATTGTTTGAAATAACAGCACCATCACTGGATACTGGGAGATATTGGATTAGTTAGACACCATCAAATAATATATTTTTACCTTTGTAGGCCTCCAAGTTTGCAAGTGCAGCTGGACAGAAAACCAAGGAATTTGGGGAAACTGTCAATGAGTCTGTTATAAGACCTACCAAGGATAAGGTTACTATTGTTTATCATAAAATTTGTAAAAGTTTGAAATATAAGCCTTTTTCACATAACTGCGTTCCAGTTGTTTTGGACGTCAAAATAACAGTTCCCGCAATATGATGTCAAGGACAATTACTTTTTAACTGTGACGTCATGAAAGTCGGTACTTGCCGTCCACGAAATGCTAGTCACGCAGTTATGTGAAAAGGGCCTATTCAGAAAAAAAGTTGATTTTACTACATGTATTCAGGAAAACTAATGGTAGGTCAATCTATCATTTAATTAAAGTGCCTGATCAGGAAAAAAAAAACAAGAACATTATTCTTCATGAGAACATCAAGACACAGAGTTTTTACTTTTGATTTTACTCATTTTACAAATGTTACTATTTTGTAAAGAACCTCTTTGAGATGACTGAATATTTATTTATGATGCATTAGCATTATTCTAACCCTGTTTTGATATATGTATTTAATAATAAGATATGCATTTAACACTTGTTTGTAATATTTGAGCAATGCTAGCTAAAACAAGACCTTATATATTGTAGGTAAAAGAGGGAAACCTAATTAACGAAGTTGGCACCTCCATGAGTGGGTTTGCAGCCAAGGTGAGACTTGTAGACTGTGCATTTTGTATTACATACGGTAACACATAAGGAAAATTTAATTTAAGGTCTAAAAAACATACAAAGTCAAAGTCTTGTTCAGTAGAACATTTGGTTGAAATAAATGTGCCTTTCATTAAATGTACCCACTTGAAAAAAAGTGTTCACAAAAAAATTGAGTATATCATTGGCCCTGTATTGGTAACAGAAAATCTACTGAACGAAGAGGAAAAAACAGTTAGTATATACATGAAATGTGGTAAACTTGTCAGCTCCAGGAAAACCATTCATGACTTAAATAATTGGTTACCATGGTCATTGGAAAAGCTGATAATTATAGCCTGTCTGTTATTGTTACATGGAAGTCTTTAGTTTATACTCAGTGATAAAGTAAGCACAGACTATACCACCATCAAGCAATATATGGTGGTAGTCCTGTCTTCTTCCTTAAGCCTAGTCCTTCCACAGATTTTATTGGACATTGACAGTTTGAAGAGTTCATTACAGATAAATTTGGCTGTAGAAATGTTAGGTCTTGATTCCAAGGAAATTCAATGTATTAATAGAGGTATTGATTTCTTCGTTCTAGGAAAGTAGCAGGAAAATTGGGACCCATTAAGGGACCTCACACCTTAATTTGACGATGATTTATTGCTCAGTTATTGGATATCCTCGTTTATCCCCAGTCAACGTCTAGATATCTTCTCATTAGCACTTAATATTCCGGTTAACGCTTTGGTTCATTTCAATCACACGACACCTGTAGCTACAGTTATGATAAGATTTGTGTCACATTGACTGCTGCAAGTTTTCAGTAAGCATTAGGTGCAGAAGCAATCATATTTCCTAGCTCTAATGACCGCTATGTGTGGCTAGCAGGGTCACTATATTTGTGATGTATTATTATATAGATGACAGGAGTATTTGATAATGCTAGATTTGGGGAACATGCTAATGATGATTTTATTGTGGTTCTTCAATTCTCATCTCAAATTACAAATACTTACCCTGGTAATCAATAAATGAAGCAAGCAACACTATAAGTAATTAATTGTCTCTTGTCACTTGTATCGGCATTTGTAGTAACTACCATGATGTCATGTTCTGTTACCAATTTCATGTTGACTATTCTAATATGACTTGAAATTTTCTCCCTATATGTACTATAGAACTCGCTTGGTGTAAAATTTCCAACAAACTTACAATGTGCTAAGCTCTGCCCATTCACGTGCTATATTAGAATAGAAATAACAACTAGCTAGCCGCGATTCATTGTTCAGTAATTCCATTCGCGGCTCGGTGATAATTTGATTGGTTTGTGCGACTCGTGGAATTACTGGACAATAAACCACGGCTAGCTAGTTGTTATTTCTTAAGTAGGGTACTTTTACTTGCATTGTACATGTATACCACGTGGGATTGAAGCGTATGATGTTGTGATTCCTTACGGAGGTTTTTGATTGTTTTCTCATCATTTAGGTGATACTGCACAAAATTGATGAGACGTTGCAGTAGGACAAAGACTAATAAGCAAGCCCATATCGTTGATATATCTGAAAAGGTTATAATTTTTGCAAACACTTCAAGAGTTCTGCTAGGTCAAGAACGTTTCTTTTGTCGACAAACTTTTGAAGTGTTTGTAAAAACTGAACTTTTTATATACCTACACGATATGGATTGATTTATTAGGCATTGTCCTACTGCAAATTGGCTCATCAGTTTTGTAAAGTTTAACTTAGAAAATGAAAAAAATACCAAAAAACTGTCTAAGGAATCACAACACCATACGTTTCGATCCCATGCGATGATGTACAATGTATATGTCTATTAAAAATACATGTGGTTCGTAAGTGGATCTTTCGGGGAGATTTCTGCCTTGCCTTGAGAGTGGATTAGGTTTACATTTTTTTTTTTCCTTGAGCAAAAATTATTATAGAATTTCTTGTGAATTGTTATAACTTACCATAATAGACTTTTGTGATTTAGCTTTGGAAGTTGTTGCACTCAAGTGCTAAGGAGGGTTAGTTTGTTTTGTACGAAAATCATCTACTGTAAACGTTATCGCTGGGGAAAAATTTCTCGATTTTAAATCCAGACATAACGCTTGTTAGAAATATTTGTGATATAAACAAATCTGCCTTTGTAAAAATGCAGTAGGGATATTTTCGTGTGGGGGAAATTTTCACGAAGTCCATTGATTTATGAAATGCACAAAAAATTACCCCCATGCAAAAATTTCCACATTTACAGTACATGCGGAGAAAAATTTACACAATGCTTCATAAATCTAAATCAAGAAATTCATTTTGTTTAATACATGATATAAGGTGATTTTAGAAAGCAAATCATAAAGTATGATATGATTTTAGTATATTGTATTTTCAGTTATCATCAGCTAGTTCAAAAGGCTGGAGTAATTTTCAATCACTATGGGGGGAACCCAAGACAACCTTGTCTACTGTGGACACAAGCCCTGGGGAGAAGTCCTCTCTCCTAACAGCCCAGGGCTCTATTGATAGGTTTGTACATGTTACTATAGCCATACTGTCTACTGTGGACACATGTCCTGGGGAGAAATCCTCTCTACTAACAGCACAGGGCTGTATTGACAGGTTTGTACATGTTACTATAGCCATACTGTCTACTGTGGACACATGCCCTGGGGAGAAATCCTCTCTACTAACAGCACAGGGCTGTATTGACAGGTTTGTACATGTTACTATAGCCATACTGTCTACTGTGGACACATGCCCTGGGGAAAAATCCTCTCCACTAACAGCACAGGGCTCTATTGACAGGTTTGTACATGCTACTACATTGTATAGCCATACTGTCTACTGTGGACACAAGCCCTTGGGAGAAATCCTCTCTACTAACAACGCACAGGGCTCTATTGACAGGTTTGTACATGTTACTATAGCCATACTGTCTACTGTGGACACATGCCCTGGGGAGAAATCCTCTCTACTAACAGCACAGGGCTGTATTGACAGGTTTGTACATGTTACTATAGCCATACTGTCTACTGTGGACACAAGCCCTTGGGAGAAGTCCTCTCTACCAACAGCCCAGGGCTCTATTGACAGCTTTGTACATAAACTAAATTTAAACGTTCATGTTTAGAGGATTATAACAAGAAGCTGTATGTTCAGAGAGTCGCAGAAATTCATGTATAGATTCAAGGTCATACAGTCCTGCAACCCACTTGTTTGACAAAAAAGTGGATATGATGGGATGTAGGATGCAGGATATAGGATAGAAAGTGGATAGAATCTTATCCTATCCCATCCTATCCTATCCTATCCTATTCACCTCAATCCTAACCATTTCTATCCCATCCTATCCTACATCCTATCCTATCCTACATCCTATCCACCTCGTTCTTCAATCCGATCTTTCTTTTTTATGAGACGAACATACTTATTTGATTAAATTTTCAATTGACTTAATGGGTAATATTAATTTCATTTGAATGAAAACAAACTTAGAGGTTTTAATGTTATATTTTTGTTTCGTTCAATGCAAATGCAAAAATGGTATTTAATCATCTAAATAATTTTCATTTTTAGCTCACCTCGACGAAGTTGAGTGAGCTTATGCTATAACCCCACGCGTCCGCGTCCGCGTCCTCGTCCGCGTCAGGTTAAGAAGTTTGGGGTAGCTCAGTATCTAACAAAGTACTAATGCTACAGTAACCAAACTGGCACAAGTGATTCATCTTTGGATGCTGAGGTGAACCAATGCATCGGATGCAGCATCTGACCTACATTTTCCGCTTGAGTGACTTGGTTAAGAAGTTTGGGGTAGCTCAGTATCTGACAAAGTACTGATGCTACAGTAACCAAACTTGCATAAGTGATTCATCTTTGGATGCTGAGGTGAACCCATGCACTGGATGCAGCATCTGACCTACATTTTACGCTTGAGTGATTTGGATAAGAAGTTTGGGGTAGCTCAGTATCTAACAAAGTACTAATGCTACAGTAACCAAACTTGCACAAGTGATTCATCTTTGGATGCCGAGATGGACCCATGCATCGGATGCAGCATCTGACCTACTTTTTCCACTTGAGTGATTTCGCTTTTAAAAGCTAATATTGAGCAAAGTATAAGTGCTACATGTACCAAACTTGCATATTGGATGAATCTTTGATCAAACTTTCATAAAATGACCTTGACCTACTTTTTCCGCTTGAGTGATTTTGCCTTTAAAAGCCAATATTGAGCAAAGTATAAGTGCTAGATGTTCCAAACTTGCATATTAGATGTATCTTTAATCAAACTTTCATAAAATGACCTCGACCTACTTTTTCCGCTTGAGTGATTTTGCCTTTAAAAGCCAATATTGAGCAAAGTATAAGTGATACATGTACCAAACTTGCATATTGGATGTATCTTTGATCAAAGTTTTGAAACTTTCATAAAATGACCTTGACCTACTTTTTCCGCTTAACTGATATTGCCTTTAAAAGCCAATATTGAGCAAAGTATAAGTGATACATGTACCAAACTTGCATATTGGATGTATCTTTGATCAATCTTTCATAAAATGACCTCGACCTACTTTTTCCGCTTGAGTGATTTTGCCTTTAAAAGCCAATATTGAACAAAGTATAAGTGATACATGTACCAAACTTGCATATTGGATGTATCTTTGATCAATCTTTCATAAAATGATCTTGACCTACTTTTTCCGCTTGAGTGATTTTGCTTTATAAAGCCAATATTGAGCAAATTATAACTGCTACATGTACCAAACTTGCATATTGGATGTATCTTTGATCAAACTTTCATAAAATGACCTTGACCTACTTTTTCTGCTTGAGCGGTTTTGCCTTTAAAAGCCAATATACATGTACTAAGAAATATGTTTGAATTGAATTTTGCTGTCACGAGGTGAGCTTTGTAATCTGTGATTACCTATGTTTATAAAATCCAAAAAACAGCAATAATTACAGATAATTTACTACTTATGCATGACTATGAAGACGTTAAACATTTGTATCAAGTTATTTAGTTTTAATCATAATCTTGCTAAAGGTTATGAGAAGTAGATAAAGATGGATAGGATAGGATGTAGGATAAGATAGGATAGGACAGGATGTAGGATAGGATGGGATAGATTTAAATTTGAATTAGGTGGATAGGATAGGATGGGATAGGATAGGATAGGATAGAGTGGATAGGAGGTGGATGTACGATGTAGGATGATGGATAGGATAGGATAGAATTGTCAAACAAGTGGGTTGCAGTACTGTACATTGTATTTGTATAAAAAGGATTTCTCACAATTCAAGAACGTTTTGACCTATCCAGAATAAATTTTGCTCTAAGGATAATTTTTTGGAGATGAGGGTTAAATATTTCCTTCTTTTGCAAGAAACAAGCTAGTGCTATTGCAGTCATATGTATTTGTAACTTCATGTTTATCTATCTTTGTCTTTCATTCCACTTTGGATTTTGGATAATGGATTTGAGATACCTTTAAAAGCAGTTGACGCAGCAATTAATTTAGATGTTCTTGTTTTTCAGTGACCCCAGTAAAAATCGGCTTTTATCTGAAGATGACAACTCATGGGGAGCCGACTGGGATGATAATTGGAAGGATACAGACACAGAGAAAAAAGGGAAGAAAACAGCAAATTCAGACTGGGATGCTTCACCTACTAATGAGGACGAAGCTTTCGAGGCTTGGCTAAATGACGACACACCTCTACAACTAACAAAGTCACAGTCAAAAAAGTCAGATGATGGCTGGGACAGTTGGCCTGAAGAAAAGTCTCAAAAACCTAAAAAATCTAATAACAAAAGTGACAAAAATATGAGTAAGAAGTCTTCCAAAGTGAAATCTGAGGACGGATGGAACAATGCAGACTGGGACATGGGATTTAATTCAATAAATAAAAAACAAAAGGAACCATTAGTAGGCAATCTATTAGACTTAAGTGACGATACACCCGCACAGAATAACGATAATTCCGGATGGGACAATGAAGTATGGGCAAAGGACGGTGATGAAGACGAGGCGTGGCAAAGTCTAGACGCAGGTGGCTCAGAATATAGTAAACTTAAGTAATAAGGAGTGATCTTGCTCCGTGCATACCTGTTGATTGTGATGTTGTCATATTGTTGCATTAGAGACACATGTATTTCTGTAGCTGATTTCATTAGAAGCTTGGGATGTCTCAACCTTGTAAAGTTGTTTTGATGAGATTTGACTTGTTACATGTACTGAATTATTTCACTTACAAAGCAAAGTACAGGGATAATATTGTCCAACTTAATATCTGTCTGCCTGTATTGGCTCCACATATTTCTTAGTAATAAATATGAAGCCTAAATGATATTTTCATTAGGGGGTTGAAATAGGTATATTTCACTTAAAGTGACAGGGTATCTGCAAATCCCTTATTAGAAATAGAAATTGAGTATTATATTTATGTTTAATCGGATGGCTCAAATCTGTATCTCGGTAAGTTTATCAACCTTTGTAAAACATCTGTATACCAGTAGTGTCCCTATACTACGATTTATCAAAAAATAGTTTTTAGCAACATTGCTCATTTCTGATTTCAGAGATAAAACTGCAGTGAAATGTGAATATTCCTATAGTTTATTCATTGCTTATCTAGTCTGATTGCTTGTTACACAATATAGGCAATTCAAATCTTAAAGAACATAATTCTGAAATCATTGATGATGGCATAAAGATATCTGATACATGTATATGTTCTCCACATGCTAAACATGTTCTTACGTAAATGTTCAGACAATATAGTTTTTACAAGATGTAATTTGTATTTATTGAATGATATTAGCTTATGAATTTCATGATTCTTTTGAAATCATACAATTTCCTATAGAAAATGTATTTCAAATGACAAATTTACTATTTGAAATATATTTTGACTTTACATGAGTATTATTTTTAAATTTAAGTAATGAACTAATGAATAAGATTTTCAATATCAAATACCCTTGTAGAATTTTAAACACATGCATTTTAGGTTTACAGATTATTTGAAATATTATATGAAATTTGATTTACCTTTTACTCAAAGTGGCATTCATCTATAAAAAACTGTTTCTATTATTAAAATTCTTAGAAGACATAAGTGCAATATTTATTGTCATATTTTCATGTATATGAATTTACCAGTATTGTCCAATGAAATTGGTTAATATTGATTGTGACACTTACATGTAGTTGTTCAATTTATCTCCCTTTATCTGATTCCATATAGGACCCCAAAAATTATGGTATATAAGAAAATAAGCTCGCACAACTATGAAAAATAGTACATGTAATACATTTTGATTAATTATACAAGCAATACCCAAGAATGGAACAATTATTATGTTATACGCATTATGAAAAAGCCTTCATTTATTCATTTTGCTCAGTCTGTATAGATGAATATCATTGATAGAAAAATATTTCATTGTAAGTATAAATGTGATGCTTGTATCTTAAACACTTTTCAAAAAGAAGGAAAATATCTCTAACGTGACTCCGCCAGCAAAAAGTATCTACAAAAAGTCACGTCTGACAAAAATACCATTCAAGACAATACACAGTTTAAAAAGGTTGCCAGAGGTTCAAAATCTAAACCTCTGGCAACCTTTAAAAACAGAGCACCCAACACCAATACAACAGAACGAATAAAAAGACTAGTGAAGGCCATATTGAAACGTATAGGATAACACATACAGAGACCAATATGTTCGCCTATCCAACTTGTGACGGCCACTTGCTATGATTACCAAATGGTGTGGCTATCCTGATCACAAGTTCACTCTTATTTTAAGTGAATGGAGGCTTCAACAGCCACTCAACCTAAGACTGTTATATGAGTTTTTGATGTTTTGCTATTCACTGTCGTGAGTAGAATTCTGGATTCTTTGATGTGTTTTATAAACATGTACAAGTATCAAGACCCACAAAATATTTATTTTACGTATCATTGATATTTATGAAATTAGTTTGAGAGATATAGTCGTTAATTGCCAAACGAAATTATTATTTCACAATTTTATGACTGATGTCAGTAATTAAAATAGGATATGTGTAAAAATAGATGTCTGGGACCAATTTCTTTCTTAGATACTTCTCATTTTTCATCTGCTTATATTGATTCCTCATCTCTGTCTGTTTACCTTGTACATTACATGTTTAATTTGTAGACATTATTTTTTAAACATGTTTAAAAGTTCTTGAACATATTTCAGACTCCAGTAAAAAATGATAATTTATTGTTTTGTGTACATCAGTAAGTGCTTCATAAGAAAATTCAATACTGTACTTGTTTTATTATACATTCTGGTCATATTTGACATTGTCGGCAATGCCAACATTATCATCTTCATCATCTGTTACAAGTAAAGCTTATAAACATGTCAAACTTATCTTTATTTTCTAAAGGCCTCAAATTATAGCTTCATATTGCTATTGCTTATCTTTCAACACTTACCCTCTACTGGGACCAGGTGAGTCCATGGCTGTCTCAACTCTCCAAGGAGAATGCAGGCTGTCACAGCTTAGCTTCTGTACCAAGTACTCTCATAGCCATGCAGCTTGTCGTGTGTCGGGTGCCTGGGTTACTTCTGGGTAGGAGAATCAAGCAACTTACCTTGTGTCATTTTCTGACAAAGGTGACATTCGAACCTACAATCTTTTTGTCCCTAGTCCGCTGAGCTTCACTACCATCTCGACTTGTAAATATTTGGATTCTGTATCAACTTACATTCTGTAGGAGTTATCCTTCTTCAAGTGCATGTTGAGTACCATTCTTCAGAGACGTGACTTAATAATGAATATATAAGTGTCTTCTTGCTTTTATATTACCCACCATTAATAAGTACACATCTGATACATTTCTCTTGTTTTCAAAAAAGTGAAGATTTTTGTTCCATTATTTTGAAAATCTAAAGATTAACCATTCTGCTATCAATTCAAGTAAATTTTTTGGCTAAATCTTTGTTTTATTAATTTTTGCAATTTTCCCCCCAAAATGTCAATTTTTCACATGAAAAAAATCTGAAAATATTCTTAAAAATTTTCTAATTTTGTATAAAGATAAATGATGCAAATAATATATTGAAAATGTTTATGCATTTAAAGGCTCAGAAGAGAAAATAATGGGATGAGTTTTTCATGAAATTTCCGATGTTTATGCTACCTGGATACTTATTTACAGGCGCGTAGCTGCCCATACGCAAGTACGCAATTGTGTACACATTATTTTGCCAAAAAATTAATAAATGAATGAATAAAAATAAAATGTTAAGAAAATAATCAAAGAAAGAAAGAAGGAAAAGTAAAACCTCACAAAAGAGGAGAAAAAAATATTCTGTTTATTTAACATTGATATCTGATGATTTATATTTGTAATTAAGATTACATATCATCGACCATTTGACTGACCAGTGGTCCTCTGGATATACATATGTAAACCAACCCCGAGATATGTCGCAAAACAATGAATTTTGATAGATAAAAACATGATATATTGATAATGATTCCAGATTTAAACCATTCTTGTGATCATTTTCACCATAATATCATCAAATATGTATATTTCTTTATAGATAATGCTTTCAAAGAGTGAAATAGCTAAAACTGTTCCAGAAAAGTACATTTTGGGTACCTACCACCCCAAAATGAGAATCTAAAAAAAAGTACTCAGTACCCTTATTTGACATCAAAGTGATAAGAAGTCTTTGTCAGAAGTTATTTTCTGTTACGCATTTCTCAACGACAAACTGTCCTTCAAAAAGAAATATAAAAAAGTACATGTTATCGTTCATTCTGATTTAAAATATTTGGTTGTCATAGTAACGATTTTGTAACAATTTCAACAAGTCAAATTAAAATGCCCTTTTCCCTTAGTTAACATTATAACGATGAAAATATTTGTTAAAAGCTGTTATAATTGACATATTTTTCAAGATCAGACTCTAATCTTTTAACAAAAGTACAAGACATTCCGTTTTACCTCGTTTCCATATTGTAAAAATCTACTTGGTTTATGCCGGACGGACAACAGACAACGGATTGACGGCGCACTATGACAATAGCTTATGTGAGCTTAAAATCAGACACTCCGAGTCGAGATTATTCTTTCCCAACATTCAGTGAAGTTTCAAATTCTGATACATGGAAGAATACTTACACAATTATCATCGAAATTAAACAAGCTTGATTATAAACAAGTTTACAAATGATTTGTCGAAAAAATAAACTAGAAAAGGAAAGTAACATGTGTACTTCTAAATATCCTTGGCAAAGCGTGATTCGACCTTTTCTTTTATAAACTCGCCTTTCATGTTTTGTAAGTGTCAGCTAAATGAGTTTTGTCAAATAAAGTTCAAGTTCAAGTCAAAGCTTAAAAAAAATGTTTTATTCAAAATTTCATATCTGATTCCATCAATCTATCTAGAGATACGGATATATATGTATATGAGAAATAGAACTAAAGTAAACGGAAGCGTTTTTAAACATTTTGCCAATAAGTGGACGTCAATCCCCTCCTACGTTCTCGATAATGCGTGCAGTTATCTGTGAAATGGATATATCTTTGAACAAAGCAGGGTTAAAACTAAAATTCATTCGCTTAAATTCAAATAGGGAAACTTTATTCGATAACATCTTGTTGCAAAGTACGAAAGTTGACAAAATTGAAGAAAAATTCTTTAAACCAAAGATTATTAGAGAAACCAAACTTGAAGTATCTTATCTATGATATCGCTAAAATCTCCAAGAAATATCTTGTTTTATCATGAACTTGAGTTTACCCTCTTGAATTTGTTCAAAGGCAACAGGCGGTTGAATTTACGCCGATGACGTTCTAAAAACGATACGTTTACGGCGTTAGCCAGGGTGTCTCATTTACGGGATACTTTTGTATATATAAATTAAACGATACATTTGACTAAATATTTATTACACTCAGATTGTAGCAGATAATTTTCTGTTTCCATCGATACCAAACATGTCGAAATCCGTCGAGAAACAAGCGAATTACGGAGGAGTTTGAAGGCCGAAAACTAAAAAAGGCCACATATAAAAGTACTGCACTCGATATCTGATGACGTCAAACGATTATTGAGCCTCCTTAATTTATTTGAACAGCGAGGAAATAGAAGAATTACATTCAACATGTTATGAACATTAAAAATGTACCAGTAGATACATGACTCGAACTTCGTCATTTGCTTTATACTTGAATATAAGCCATTTTACAGTGGAAATAGGGTAATTCAAATTGCCATATTTCATGAGCTTCCGGGGGCTTCGCCCCCTAGAACCCCTACCAGGACTTCGCCCTGGACCCACTGGGGTCCTCAAGGCGGCCCCAAGACCCCCTGCCTAGACTGATTTGAGTACACATAATTTCTACTCTGGCTACGCGCCTGATTTATGGTGGGTAGTGTAATTGCAGCGGATTTTTTTTCTGAAGATATGTAGGAAAAGATCTCATCACTGGGTTTGTATGTATATATGTGTTTGTTTGGGCTTATATATTTAAAAATGTTTTATTAATTTATGGATAAAATATTTTGGTAGTTGATAACAATTTTATGTATGGGTGTTTCACTAAGTGAGTACACGAGTTGTTATTCTAATCGGTTCTTTCGATTTCTTTAATATACACGATCAATCTCAGAAAATCCAAACGAAATTTTGTGTTATACATGTTGCAAGTTTTGAACATATTAGTAGGAATATAGAAATTGCTAACAGAAATCCCCCTCAGAAAACCTGAGTGCAATGTGAAACTCTGTTGTCGGTCATCACATCCTGTCTTCATTGGTGATTTGCCTTGCGCAAATTTTGCTCACAATTCAACGGGAACTGCTGTTTGGGTCAAACTTGCTAGAATTAGACGATGCTTATCTTACATTGACGATACTTCACTAATTATATGGAGGACTTAATTGTTCTTGGGATTAAGATCGAGGACTTGGTCAATTTGGTGCATATAGTTTTAAAATAGTGAAATAGAGATAAGGCGTTTGAATAGTGTTGATAAAGTGTTTGCATACGGAGGTAAAATATGTTTAGGGAGCAACCATTTGAGTTTGATAGTCGCTGTCATGCCCGTTTCTCCGTCCGTATGTCGTCTGTCTATCTGCTCATATTTCCTGAACCGTTCAACAGAATTTGATATTTCACACAATTCTACATTGACCTACATTTTCCCCTCGAGTGACTTGGTTAGAAGTTTGGGGTAGCTCAGTATATGACAAAGTACTTATGCTAGAGGAACCAAATTTGCACAAGTGATTCAAAATTGGGATGCTGAGATGGACCAATGCATGGGATGAAGCATCTGACCTACTTTTGAGTGATTTTGCTTTTAAAAGCATATACTGAGGAGGGTAAATGTGCCAAAAGTACCTAAGTTGCATATTGGATGTATCTTTGATCTAACTTTCATTGAAGGACCTTGACCTACTTTTTCCACTTGAGTGATTTTGCCTTTAAAAGCCAATATTGAGCAAAGTTTAAGTGCTGTACCAAACTTGCATATTGGATGTATTTCATAAAATTACCTTGACCTACTTTTCCGCATGAGTGATTTTGCCTTTTGAAGCCATTAAGTGCCACATTTACCAAACTTGCATATTGCATGTATCTTTGACCATACTTTCATAAAATGACATTGACCTGCTTTCTCAGCTTGGTTGGTTTTGCTTTTAAAAGCCAAATTGAATATACGTAGAAATTGCTGCCACGATAACATGCTGCCACAAGGTGAGCTTAGTAATATGTATGTGATTACCTATTCTTTTGGTCTGATTGCAAAGCATTTCCGGTCTATGGATTGACGATGTCAATCTGTCCGTTCGTCCGTCTGTCTGTCGTCAACTTCTGGTTGAAGTAAAATCTAAAGAACTATATGCAGTAGAAAACATAAAACATACCTGTCAAGTCCCCACTTTTGGAGGGAGACGCCCTCTTTTTGACCTCATCTCCCTCCTTGGCGTTTCTTCTTCGAGGGAGACCAAAATCTCCCTCCTTTTTTGCCCAATCACCCTCTGTCTCCCTCTTTTTAGCTCGCCGGGACGAAAAAGTCCGGAGAGCTAATGCCGTACCCTCGGCGTCGTCGTCGTCGTCCGTAGACAAAACTTTAAACTGGGCTATATCTTTGAACTATAAGGGGT
This sequence comes from Pinctada fucata, assembly GCA_028142955.1. NCBI lineage: Eukaryota > Metazoa > Mollusca > Bivalvia > Pterioida > Pteriidae > Pinctada > Pinctada fucata. Next base: position 21,149,606 of record AP027103.1, read on the forward strand.
AGGGCTTTGATATTTCACATGTAGGTACCTTGTGAAGAGACCTTTCATTTGAGACCATGACCTTTGACCTAGTGACCTTGACCTTGGACTTTGACCTACTTTTCAAAAACTTTAACCTGGTTTCTGACAAAAACCTGTATAGGCGAGCTATGTAATCTTTGATTACCCTAGGAGTGGCATATTTACGTAAGAAGGATAACTCTAAATAGCGATATTCAGAGCATTTCATGAGAAATTGCATGACAGAATGCAAGAAAAGATAATAGAATGCAATAGATTATTGATACATGTTTCATAGTTTATAAATGTTTTGCATTGAAATGTCAGCACAATAAATTATCTGAAAATTGGTTTTGCTCAAAATTTCGCGATTCAGTAAAAATGTAGTAAAAAAAAATGGTTCACGTGCAATCTCTCTCTCTTTTCAAAAGCCAAGGAGGGAGATCGCCCTCTTTTTAAGGATTCAAATGACAGGTATAAATTAATACTAGTATTACACATATCGGTTGCCCTTGACAAGATCTTATAATTTATGCCGTAACATTTGACCAAGTGAGCTTGACCCAATTAAAGATTTTGGCTCAAGTTTCTGGTTGAATCTACTACCAACTACGTCCAAGCATGTGAATCCCCCTTTTAAATAAGGCAGAAATCATCTTCGAAGATCATGAAACTTGGCAATGGTTTGTTGCCTATTTTCTGTCATCGATCAAGGTCACATTAAAAAGTAATAAAAAGAAGAAAAAACGTGTAATGTTACAAAATTCATAACTTTGGATGGTCAGCAAACCATGAACCTTTTGCTAATGATTGGATATTTACGCCCAATAATGTTTTAGGTAGTGAAAAGTCAAGGTCACAACAAGGTGATATAAAAAACAAACTTTGATGACTAGATAATTGGATGAAAGAAACAATGTTAAATTCGTTGCCATGATTCGTAATGACTTGCGTATATAAGCTCACCTGAGCCAAAGGCTCTAGTAAGCTATTGTCGTAGTGTTTCGTTCGGTGTCCGCCCGTCGTCTGTCCTTTAACTTTTCACATTTTTAACCTCCCCTCTGTTATTACTCCACAAATTTCATAAAACTTTAAAGGAAGCAAGTACTCAAGAACCTCTACTAAGTTTGTGTGTTTGGAACCGATCGGTCAACAAATATGGCCGCCGAGGAATCTGATTGGCTGATACATTTTCGACTTCTCCCCTGCAACCGCTGCACAGAATTTCAAGAAACTCGATAGGAAGCAAGGACTCAAGGTCCTCTACCAAGTTTGTGTTTTTCGTACCGATCGGTCGACAAATATTGCCGTCTAGATATGTGTCCCTCGACCCGGAGTGAATGTACATTAAGTCAATCCAGAGTACAAAAGACCTTCTTTATAACTTCATGCGTTACACACTCATCTAATCGGGCCTCTGTATTTGATGGACTTGTTTTTATCGTCATTTTTCAGGATAACATAAACAGCCTATCTACTTTCTGCCAAACCACTGGGTTACCGGACAAGCGGAAATGTTGTGCGTTTATGATCCGGATAACCACTCCGTTTGCTATCAACACTACAGATTACCGTCCTACCAGGTAGATTGTGTTGTCGTTGATGTTGTGTTTGTTTGTTTTGTTTTGTTTTGTTTTGTTTTGTTTTTTTTTCGTGTGTATAGCTGTGTCTGTATCTGGTTATGTTTTCGATCCGACTTCGTGTGTATTCACTTTTGGGTGTTTGTGTCATTGGCTTTGTGTGAACATTTGCTGATGTTGTCTTTGTCACTTCGTCTGTGTTCATACCTTTTTTTTATGTCTGTGTGTGCTCCTGTTAGTGTTGCGAATTTCCTTCCTTTTTGTGGACAACCATTTAATTTCCTCCCTCATCGATGTACAAGTATTGAACGTCCTCTATTGGTAAGAACACAATAGGCTAATATAAGAATTTTCGTGTTTGTTTGAATGTTTTTGTTTTGTGTTGTTTTTGTGTGTTGTTTTTTGTTTGTTTGTTTGTTTGTTTCTTTTTTTTTTTTTTTTTTTTGCCTTTATCATTATTGCTTGATTCACATGTCTTTTGATCGGATAGCAAATTTCATTCATCAAATAAAACATATGAAATTATTGTTATAATATGTGTTACAAGGCAACCATGGAGTTTAATTTAAGCTTAAAACCCCAAATGAATCATCACGGCGCTGACCAAAATAAATGAATTTGTCCATCAGCATCTCCCCTGGCCTTTATCAATCCAGGCGTCAATGTGTCACTCGCCCCGTAGCAGACGACAACCTGGACGACCAAATTCAGCAGATGAGACTCCTTGTAGCGTCAAAGTATCAAAGTGATTTGTCAGACAATAAAACAGCCCGGAGATAAATGGTAATTGTTACCCGCCTCGCTGGGCTGCTTTACTAATTCAGCTTTTGATTATCTAATGATCGATTGACAAAAATATCAAACGATGAACGAGAATGCCATTAAACTTAAAAGAAAACACATTAACTTTCTGTAGAATAAAAACATAAAAATAATGGCAAAGGAGGAGATAAGTACTGTAAACATCCTTATTTTCGCTGGGGACAAATTTCGCGATTATAGCATTGAGACATGGCGCGTGGGGGAAATATTCGCGATAAAAATGTCTTTCCCATTGTATATGCAGCGGGGATATTGTTTCGCGAATTCCCTTGGTTCGCGAAAAACGCAAATATTACCCCCATGCGAAAATTTCCACGTTTACAGTACTTGAATTTAGCAGGAACTTAGTATTAATATAAGTAAAGAAATGTTTCAAAGGAGTGATCATAACAGATACTTCTTAAATAAACCAAAAGTCGTAAACTGCCTCGTCTACTTCTAAATTTTCATTATTTGTACCGTCAAACCTGCATAATTCGAGCTATAGAGGTATATTCAATGTCGCTACAACTGAACAGGAGTGCTGGTTCAATAACGTTATCCGAGTTACATCTGGATATATTTAAATTAAAAATCAGCTGATAAATATTTGTTTAAATATAGTATAATTAACTTTCTAAATGGACAGAGATGATTTCTAAGAATTTTATGCTATGCTCTTCGTTGATTTTTATCCGTCTTGATATTTGCAAAGATTGGTTTCTATGCGGCAAGACGATAATAAATATTGTCTTAATTGTATCAACTTGCTTCTAAATGTTGATGAATCCCATACAATCCAATCTAATCGACGCTTCACTTAATATGTCAAATTGCTCATATACAAACGTTTTTGTGTCTATGATCAATACCATCCCTATTCATTGGAGACGGATTAGTCCCCCTGACTAATGCTTTGCGTGTAGTTAACGGGACCGTCGGAAAATGTTATTATATTCTCGTCACCTCCGCGACCCCAACGCCTCTGAGACAGAAAGCCCAACCAATAATCCTTTTGAACGACTCTATAGCTATAATGTTAGATAACGCATCTGACGGCTAAGAAAATTGATTTTCACCCATTTGGAAAAAGTCCGTGTAAAATACAACGCGGCTATACGTCAGTACGATGAGAGGGGCTTCATTTCACATAGGAAACTTAATTGTGGCAATAACACGGCGAGAGTGATTTGAGTAAAAGTGAATTAAGTAAAACGTGATATTGATCTTTGTCAAGATTGATATTACAGATGTACATTTCAATAGATAACGAAGAGAACATCGTCCATTATTTATTGGACTGGGACGTGTTATTTATTAGTTGTAGAAACCTCGACAAACATATTATTGACAAGAGCTTCCGTGGTAAAGAATAGCCCTAAACTCACCTCTCTCCTTCTGAATTAATCTATCTCAAGAAAGTTTGTCTCTGTGAGAATTCACTTGATTTTCGTCGATAAAAAGAAAACTGCGATGTCGCCATAAATAAAGTATTTGACCATTACGAAATCACAATGATTGGTATTAAAAGCTTATGCATGACGGAAATATTCCGAAGTTTGAGAATAGAAATAATGGGAAGCAACTCGATGCCAAATTGATATTTCTAAACACAATTCGTATTTGACCGTCAAAGGGTCAGTGGTAGACTAGCGAAATTTACTTCTACAAAATCGCCTCACGTATTTTCATAAAAAATGTACGGAAAGCAAGCAAACAAGGTCCTTTACCAAATTTCAATCCGATCACTCGAACAATATGGCACCAAAGATAGTGATTAACTGACACATTTTAGACTTTTCGAATTTCACAAAACCGTACTGAGATTTACTTCTATTCTATGCGACCAATCGAACAAGATTCTACCCGACCAATCGAACAAGATAACTGCCACTCGGTTTAGTTGGATATAGTATTTTTAACTTCTCAACAACCGCTGCACGAAATATCACTAAACCGTACTGAAGTTCCCCTATTGATCCGATTCTGATTCCCTGTCGAAAATTTCGACTTCACATAATTCGTCGCATAGAATTTCACTGTATTGTCTTTCCAACACAGTCAGTCAGACCAGATGACCGCGAATTAATGGATTGATTCATTGACACATTTTCAAATTCCCCTCAGATTCGGAATAGAAATCAGTTTGTTTGATTTTTAAACGCGCATACTGATAAGCAATATTTAAAGGCGCACTTAGGTCTCTTGATTTTCAAGTGTAGCAGACGAAGGACAACTGCTTATTCTACGGCATTGACACATGAATTGTCTGTGATCATTATACTATATAAAAAAGTCAAAAGAGGAAATTCAAGTTAATAAGAAGTGTTCTCAAAATCACTCAAAGACGCAAACTTACAGAGAATGAATTCAGATGTTGGATGTTCCAGTTGTTCCTGGAAGGACAGGATTGTCTCAGATCGACACTCCAGGCCGATCAAACATGGCGATCTTCTAGTAATGCTGGAATTTTTATTTGAATTTGAAATTCTGATCCACATAATAGAATATTATGATGTTGAGTTTGCATTGAGTTAGTTTTATTGTTAGCTTCGTTATCATGAAAACAATCCTTTAGTTTCTCTCTATCCTCTATATTAGAGGCTTCTGCATTCCCTGTTTACGATGAGTGGGTCAAACATGGGTTTAAAAAAGGCGTCCTTTTTGGAATTTTTTAAAAGAACAACTTTTTGCATATTTTAACTATTTTTCGTGGTTGAAAATCCATTGGCAAATGCATCGTCTCGTTCAAAACTGTATTTAATTTGGTCACCATGGCAGCATTCAGCTTGAAGGTATGCATGTATATATATTTTTTGATACAATAGATTTTTAATATTTCATTACAAAGTATCGTATCCATGCATAATTCATGTAAACATTAAGAGATATTTCTATATAAATAAATAAGAAAAAGAAGATAATGCATTGTGTTTTCAAGGCATTTGAAACATAAGTTACCAGATTTTAACCCTCCCCCCCCCCCCCCCATTATTATTTTCAACCAATATTTAGGAACCATGTGAATTTAGACTAATCATTCACATAAATATTGACGATGTTTCTTCTTTTTTTGTGTGTGTAATTTGATTTAATAAAACACGAGAATTATAATTTCGTGGTTTTTACCATCGTGTGAACTACGGTCTTCTCTCTCTCTTTTTTTTAGTGTGTAATTTGATTGAATAAAACACGAGAGTTATAATTTTGGGGTTTTTACCATCGTGTGAACTACGGGGTAGATCGTACCTTTTTGTGGGGCACGAACTTTCCTTTGGGTTACACGCATTGGGTTTTTACCATACAAATACATTTTAAAGGAATATACCCAATAGATTCTTAATTAACTTTTCAATTATCAAATCTATCGATGTCCGCAATAAATACTTGTGTCAAGTTATGAAAATATTTTTACATTTCATTTTTTTGACAGCAATTAAGTCTCATAGAACCTCAAGTCAGTGTTATGAAATGGCATAGTATGTTATAATCTGTCCCTGGATAAGTTCTGTCCATCATGAATATAAAAAAATGACAACAAGATTTGAATAAAAGGCAGAAATTAACTACTGCAGGTATTATTTTATTTGTCAATTGTTTCTTTTCTTTTACTTAAACCATCTAGGAGGTATTGAATTATAGAACTTTGTCTTCTTTAACTTCTTGAACTCTTCTTTAACTCATTTGAGACCAAAATTGGTCGAAAACTCATTACTTAATGGGACCTCATTTTGTTTTGTTTTGTTTTTCTTTTCGTTTGTTTGTTTGTTTTTGTTTGTTTGTTTGTTTTTTTTTTCCTGTTTGCTTGATTTTTACTGATTTTGGCTTGGAACAGAGCTAATTCAACTATAAGTGCATTTTGAAAGATACATATAAGAAGATTAGAAAACAAATAGGCTGTCACAGTGGTATCCATGGGAACTAAATGTCCGACGATGGATTATTCCATTGTGTCAAAGGTGCTGTAGAACGAGTTACATAACAACAAGAACCCACTCAGACCAAAGTTTTTTTTCACCTTTCAGTGCACGATATATACCCAATATAAAATCATGAAAATCCTAGATGTGCCGTGTCACTCGATTTTTGCCCGTACGCCTTATCATTATGAAAAACGGAATAGAGAAAAGTACAAAATGAGCCAACTAAACCAGTATGATCATCCCCGACTCCCAGTGAACTGTTTTTGACAAAGTAGCTAAATAACTCCATGGCGCCACCTACAGTGAATCGCATATACTAGTTTGCTTCACAAAGAGCGACAATTTTGCGTATTTGACGGGAATTTACAGCAATAATAGATGCAGGGTGAATGAACATTAACTTTACCTATTTGATTAATAATTTGGAAGTGTTCCAACTCTACTTTCTTGGGGAAATTTCAAACCATTTTAATGCACCAGAAACGTGTTTCGGAAAGTAAATGCCGAAGAGATTTTCAGAGTATAAGTATCATCTTCTTTTTTTATGAAAAGAATAAGTAGAGAAAGTCAGATTGATAATGGTCCAATGCAAGGATTCTAACTGGCACCCGAGTTAGTAAATAAGATGAAACCCTCAGTCGCGGGGAATGTGAGTTGAAGTTACTAGTATCCAAACAAAAAATAAATAATAGCAGTTTTAGTGAAACGAGATCCGGATTTGCTGAAATTCAGTGTCATGGATTTCCATGGAGCGTTTGGACGGACGACGTAATGCAAAAGGCCGAACGAGAAAAATAATCCAAATCATTTGTACAAAAAAGACAAAATAGCCTCACAATGAATACTTCTCTAGCTCAACAAATTTACCTTAAAAATATTAATTCATAAAGTTTTTAACGATTTTGGTAGAAATAATCATAGGAAGACATGGGGCGATGCTACGTGTTAAAAAGGACACAAAACAGAAAGCAACTTGTATTCAAAATTTTGTATTTGCAGATGTTTTAATTCAAAATAATTATGAAATGGAAAATTACGGGGTTTTTATTATAAATAATGAACAAATACATAGAAATAATGCAAATAGAAATCAATAAATTGAACACAATTTGAATCATGGGTATTCAAATACGTCGAGTTGAAATATCTATAGCACTTGAACTATAGCACTACCCCGAAAACAAAAGAAAAATGGATGACAAGTGCATCGTTATCTCAGTGACTACCCAAATGACTTATGCCATGGTTCTAGATTTTAAATTATTCAAAATCCAGACAAGGATAGAGGATTGTAACTTATATAATGATTTTTAGTTATAAACATTATGTAAATTTATATTATTTTTTATTTTTTTGATTCAAAGAAACTCACTTTGAAGAAATGCGCACAGAGGCGATTTAGTCTTTGTAATCTTTTATTTATTTTCATTATATTTTTTTCTATAAGACAGAAATATTGACACGTAATGGTATCAACAATCTGTATACAAATTCCAAAGACATTTTAGAGATTCTGGTGTTTTATGCAGTAAATGGACAATTCGAACAAATGAATTTCTCCATGAAATGCGGAGACGAAAACAATATTAATATAAAATTTTGAATTTTAAAAGTCATTTTACAGTCATAGTTTTTTATCATTAGTATCATTTTTTAACTTGCATTATTTTTGGCGTACATGTATGTCAGTGTTTGTCGTATTTGCTTAAAATAGAGTGGTCAAGTTTTTGTCCGTAAAAGCCGTGAAAACCAGGAAATGTAAATCAAAAAGTAAAGTTCCCATATGTAAAAACAATACAGCTGAATCGTGACAAAACTAGTTTTATCATTTTTACTGTTTAGCATCTTTTAAAAAACTCACCCACGATGCATATTTCTGCATCCCTTCATCCTGGTCAAAGTGGTGAAAATATGACAAATATTTTATACAACTATTATAACAATAAAAAAAAAATCCCATTAATATTTATCATGATATCTTTGGTTTCCTAGCGAATACTTACTTATTTAACAACATTTCATTTCAAACTGTCAAGTTTTTCGTAGTTTTGGAGTTTGAAGTCTTTAGCGAGCAAATATTCAGTATTCGAATATTGAAATTCGTCTAGTACTGTCTTTACCTTTCACTTTCTTGAGGGGTCACTTTTCTGCATACCAAATAGCGGCGCGCACTTGTTCGAGTTGTGTTCACTGTCTGACGTCATACTGGCCTGCATACCCTGAAGTCGGCCATACGCCGAGAACGGCTCAAAGCACGGCGTAGTGGCCTGCGCGGTGTTCATGTAGGCTATCATACGCCTCATTTCTTCCAGAGCGTTGGCCTGCATCAGTATGTAGTTTTTAGCCAGAAGGAGGGTGGCGATTTTGGAGAGTTTACGCACGGAGGGACTATGGGCGTAGGGTATCACTGACCTCAACTCGTCCAGGGCGTCGTTTAGGTCGTGCATGCGTCTGCGTTCCCTGGCGTTAATGTTCAGGCGTACCACCTTTTCGCCTTTGTTTCTTTTATGTTTGTGCTTGGACTCCAACTCGTGTTCACCGTACGCCTCCTGTAAGCCGTCACATTGATGGCGGTACCCGTCTGAGAGGTTAGCATCACTACTGTCGTCGCTGCTGTTTCCGTCAACGTTTATATTTCTATATAAATTTTCAGAATCCTCCAGATTTTGTTTTAATTGGATATTTTCTGCACCGTAATTATCTCGTTTCCCATCACTTGCTATATCAGAATGTACAGACGGACGATAGTTTGTGGGGTAAGCTTCTCCACTGAAATTTTCGTAAGTGTTTTGGGCATTTTCGTTACTATCAGAGCCTGAATCATTCATTTTTTTTAAATACGTACACTTAATTTTCAAAGTTTTTTTTTTTTTAATCCAAATGTTCAAATATAATGTTTATGAAGGTTACTTAGTCACTTTCTTAAATGTTTTCTTCTGAGATTCTGTAAATAAACCTTGTACTTGAGAGCATCTTACAAAGATATCCGTGGATTGATGCCCCTAAAAATCATATTAGTAAAATTAATTTATCGGCGAGAGTCGACGGAAGAAGCCGGCCTCTGATTGGTTGTAATTCTCTTGCTCATTTAGATGGAAGCTCTGCGCAGCTGTAGCAGAATAATAACGCTGTATTGGGGTACAGAATTTGTTTCTTTTGGAGCATTTGTCGTGAGGGGAAAAAGGAGGCAGGTACTTACCGATATAAAACGCCTGATAATGCCATACCAGACATCCCTTTAAAATCAATTAATTTCCAATAAAACGAGCATTCTCGTCTTGTAACCACAGGCATTTGTGATCACAATAGAGGCTACAAGGAGGCGGACTTTAATCTTCACGGCATAATCAAATTTTATTGCTTTTATGTTGAAAGTAACTTTAAAATAAATTAAAGGGTTGATTGTTTGGCGTTTTCATACGACATATGTCATTATATTTCTTTCTGATTTTGTCATAAAAGATAAAAATGGCAAACTACCGGTAAATAGTTATTTTAGGTAATTTGGGAAACAAAATCCGTGAGTTTATGTGTAACTGAGACTGTAGATAATATGTCACTTTCATCATCCGTTTTCGTCCGAAGAATTTCTTCATGCGAAAAATTCAAAGGATGTATGTCCATATGATTAAAAAATAAGTAAAAGAAGAAGAAAACAAACAAACAAATTCGCATGTAAGATAAATTTTGTAATTGATTAGATGATTATATGGAATAGGTAACAAAATTGATGGATAGCTTATTAAACGAAGACAACAAAGTTCTTTTCTTCTTCGTCTTCTCTTGCTTCTTCTTATTTTATTCATTGATTTTATCTATTTTAATATTTCATTATAATGTTTTATAATTATGATGAAACCTTGATTTAATCAATTGCTGAACAAAAACCACGTATTTCTTTTACAGCACAATTGTAATGCATCTCAGAAAATTCCTGCTTACCCAAAAAGAATGAGAGAAATCGAAAAAAAAATCGTTTTTGTTTTCTCAAATGTTATGGAAGAAAATGCAATAAGTTTAAAGAGATTACTGTTCCCATGGGTGCACTGAATGATTCGATTATCAAAATAAAGTGTTCCTTTGTTGCGAGTTTCCGCGGATTTACAAATTGTTCGCATTGTTTTCTCTTGGATCGGTCCCATCTGAGATTTGGTAATTTTCATTATGAATAAACGAGAATTCTATTCACACATTTATTGTGACATATGGCGCTTTAAGATGTTAAAGAAAGATCCAGATGACTTGGAATGGAAACATTTTACAAAACTTAATCAACTGCCTCTATACGAGGCCTCATTACGTATTCCTGGACACGACTGCATTCTGTATCAATCCATTTCTCTAACCAAAATAAGAGCAAGACAAATTTAACACTTGGAAACAACGACAGTCAAACCAAATGAAAACAAAGATTGGTTGATGAAGTGTATTGGATATATCCTCATATTTTTATTTCTTTTTTAGTCCATTGATTAGATACACAATTATATGCGAGTGATGTGATATTTATTTATTTATTTATTTATTTATTTATTTATTTATTTATTTATTTATTTATTTATTTATTTATTTATTTATTTATTTATTTATTTATTTGATTTATCTATGAGAATTTATCTATTCATCTACTAGATATTTATTTATTTACTAAGTATCCTTATATGTATAGTACAGAATATCTAAGATAGACCAGTAATGCATGAAGAGGATATTAAGCAGCGATTTGTTTCTAATGTCAAACACTGTACACAGAATCTTCATCATCACAAAAACTAAAGATGGACAGAAAAACCAAAATATTATGACAGGTGGTGTATGGAGGGCCTTTCGGTCGGCCGAGCTAAGCCCACTTGAGCCGCCCGCTGCCACGGGAAGGCACAGAGGACCTCTCTAACATAGAGCCATCCATCAAACCGCCACACGACAGACCGCCATTCAGCCCCGTACCATCATTTCCTCCTTTATTTCCAATATTGTCATGTATGGCAGAAGTCCCTTTTTATGGTGCAAAGGACTGAAAAATAACAACTCAAGAAGGAACAGTTTCGATAAAATAAAGGAAAATGCAATTTATGTATACATGACACCTGATTTGACTTACATTAGTCCAGAGACAATATTTAAAGAATAATATGCACAATCGATACAAACAAAAAAAATGAAAAGCCAGCAGACTATTTTAAAGCTACAAATGATAAAAAAGGAGACAAAAATCACAAAAAAAAATCCTCAAATTTCAAATGCATGATTATTTTTTTTTTTTTCTTATTTTTTAGAAAATTCAATCCAAAATTTAGTATTGGATCATTACACATCGTCGAGTGACAGATCTGTTGTATGACCCTAGTGGTCATTCTGATATGGTCATTCATGTCAGAAATGGACTGCTCAGTGGCGGGCATAGATGAGAATGGACAAAGGAGACGTGATGACCCATGAAATACGAGTAATTGACACGACAGGGGTTTATATTCTCTAAGTGGCGGATTTGTCAGATTCATTCATTATAAATAAATTCGATCCGTTCTCTCTTGGCGCCGTCCTCTTTAAAATATTCAGGTTATTCTTAAACTCGTTTCCATCAATTGTACTTTAGCTCATCAGAGCTAAACAATCTTTCATGGTTGTCCGCCGATAACATTTTAGAATGTTGGTAGTATGATGTCAAAACAAGGTTTAACGTTCAACATTCGAATGTTGAATCACACTGCACTGCGTAGATTTTCGGATTTTTATTATTATCATAAGTCTGTCATACTGATATAGATATGTGTACATGTCACCGAGGGTGGGAATTTTAAGCAAAATCATGTCCGAACTTATAAAAAAAACACACAAAAAAAAAAAACCAAACAAACAAAAATGTAAAAGATTCAAATGTGATCGAATTTCAAGTTAATACTCATCTGTCTATATGTTTCTGATGTTTTGGTTAAAAAAAAAGGATGCGAAGCGAGATCAATATCTGTTTCTATTTAAAAAAGAAAAAAAAGAACGTTTCTTTTGGTAATTATCGTTTTCACTGCTTTGTGCCTTGGCGTAACTTTCGACACTGAGTAGTCAAAATTGTCCAATCAAATAACGAATATCAAGCTCGCTGTATATTTGGTCAAACTTTGAATTCCTTTCCATCGGGTTTGCTTTCGTTGTTTAAAAAACCAATACTGTAGAATTTGGGGGCGCCACCCGTATCGAAATACTGATGATGATAGAAATGTCTGAAATCTTTTACTACAAGCTGCCATGACAAATTTAGAAAAGTGGGAGGGCTGTACGCACATAATATGGATAACTACGCCATTTGCTACTGTCTTTTTCTGACTTTAAATTTTGAGAAAATTTCAAGTGAGAACATGACTACTATGTTCTCACTTGAAATTTTCTCAAAATTTAAAGTCAGAAAAGACACTACTAACGTAACAGATGACCGTCTTAAGTCAGTACCGATTGCCCGTTGACCTCTTTGGTTATGTGTAGTCTTTTGTGTTTCGTGTTTTGATGTGGTGTTTGGTGTTCCTTGTCTCTTTTGCGTCTCTTGCCATGTGGAGCTCGTAAAAAGTTCCCCGCGAGGGGTTTGACAGTAAGTGTTTTGAATATTGTTCTCTGACATTGTCACCATAGCACTTTCTATATACATTGCATGCATTTTATATATTGTTTCATTTTCGTGCGTGAACATCGACGGCGGGTGCGGCTAACCAACAGGAGATGCTTACTCCTCCCGGGCACCTGGTTTCACCTCTAGCTTGCTAGGGGTACGTCGATGCTCAATTTTGTGCTCTATTGTGAGCACTGTTGAGATTGTCGTCATGAATTTCTTTAACTCATTGCTGTGTATATCTGCTCTGTATTTTAACTTTTGGTGTTTCAATGATGTTTTGCTGTGGGTGCTGCGACCGAGTCTTGTTGGAGATTCCCTCCATTCTTGAAGTAAACTTCAATTAACATGTCTATGAAATTCATTTGTAAAATGAATAAAAAATGAGAGTTGGATGACAACTTACTACAATGCATGGTATTTCGCGTTTTCCAGAGCGACCGGGTTAAGTGAAATTGGACAGGTCCTTTATCAGTATTTTTTTTAAAAGTCCTATATCAATCAAACGTTTGTGGGTGGTGCATCTAAGGATGCATACTGCAATGCACGTAAGTTTCGCGGAATAACGCGAAAAAATAACTTTCTCAGCTACCACTTGAGCTCAATAGGTATCTTTTTATATGATCATTTAGGTTTTTGTTGTTTGTTGGTTGGTCCGTGTTTATTGTTTGTTTGTTTGCTTGCTTTTTTTTTAGTTAATTGCGTTAATCATTGTTTTTCATTTAAATTTTGGGGAATGGGCATCGTTTGAAATTGTTTATTACTTTTTGCCTTTTCTCATTTGAATACGAGGGGGGACTTGTCGCAACCGGATTTGTAATAACGACCCGATTTGTAATAAACTAGATTTATTACATATTAGGTTATTACATATTAGGTTACATGTCGTTATTACAAATCCGGTTGCGACAAGGACTTCAACAAAGCGAACTTTTTAATATTTTACCGTAGTTACGGGTGTGTGTCTTCGAAATGAAAGAATGATAAAAACAAGGCTGAGAAATTATTTCCTTTTCGTCGGGAGGGGTATAGATGGGGCATTTCGATGCATTGGAAGTTGCGATGTTTGTTCTGGAAATTATATTTATTTTGTATAAATGATAACGACATCATTTGCTACTTACTTGTTTGTGTGTGGTCTTGTTTGTGTGTGGTCATCTGACAGTGAGAAGGTTGTTTTACACCACGATTGTCCGTTCTTCGAGACCTCTGGGTAATCGGAAAAGTGGGAGGGTTGCGCGCACGTAATCCAGGATAATCCTTGTCACTTTGCGTCTCTTTCTGTGCTTGTCTGCTCTGTGTTTTTGCATTGGGTGTTTTGGGGTTTTGCTGTGGGTGCTGCAACCTGGTGTTGTTGGAGATTCCCTCCTTTGTTTTGCGTGGCAGATGGCCGTTCTAAGTCGGCACCACCATGATTGGTTTATGTGTTTGGTGTTTTGATGTCGTGTTTGGCGTTTCTTGTTCCTTTTGCATCTCTTGTTGTGTGTCTTTATGTTGGATCCTAACAGGAGGAATTTTAAATGTCTTCCTTGTATTTTGGAGTGTTTTGATGTGTTTTCAGTGCTGCCACTGGGTGATGCAACCACGGATCTTGTTGGAGTTATGACCCTAATATAATGGCCCTGATTTGGAAATAAAAATCTTGAATCATGGTATCTAATCTTGAATCTTGTAGTAATCGTCAATAACATAACTATTGTGCACATACTAAAGAAAATATTGAAATCATTAATGCTGAAATAAAACAGTGTGGCAATCTGGGATAGCCCCTTCCTTCGGCACTGACCCAAAATTTTCCAAGAACAGGTATAATTTGGTCCTTTTCAGTAAAAATGAGCAAAATTCGCCCCCTTGACACCCCCGCAACCCCCCACCCCCCCACCCCCGGGTCAAATAGGGCGCTGAATCCGCCACTGAAGAGGTTTTTTTTTTAATTTTCATTTTTAACTCACCTGGTTGGGAGGAGAAAGGAAGACTTTTTGGAAGCATGCATTTCCCTCTAGCTTCCAGTCCAAGTTCCGAATTTTCCAACACCATCCGTACAGGAAGGTTTCGTCATTTAATTTTGCTGGACGTCTTTTTCACGTTTTTTGTTTGAAAATCGTTAGGCCATGGCAAATTATTTGTACACTTGATAAAAAAGTGAAACTGTAAGTCACAAAGTACTCATAATACTTAACATAAACGTATAACATTAACATTTCACACTGTCGACACTTTGTATGTCTCAACGCTGAACCTTTTTGGAGGAAATTCGGAAAAAATAAACTAGTAATTCTATACGAATTATGGGAGCGTTTAGCTTTTGACACGTGTATATATATGAACTCTGCCAATTACTAGAAAGACTTTAGACTGTAGCAGTTGTTTAATTTTGTGGAAATCGGCATTTAAAATTATTTTAAGTTAACTTAAAAAAAATGTAAAGGTAGGGTAACGTTTATAGTCTTGTTCACCTGAGCCTCACGCGACTTATACAATCACCTCCTTGGCGAGACCTGTACAATCTAGTGCATTCTCAACTCCCTTGGGAGTATACAAGCAGAGCTGCCGTTTAGGCGCTAATGCTTTTCATTCACACTATATCTGTATCTGTATATCTGGATATCCCTCCTTCGTAGGAGCAACTCCACGTCGCGGAGTTAAAAACACTTAAAACTTCCAGGCACCATAAAACACTTAAAATTGTCTTTAAAAGTAAACTAAAAGATAATGTACATCGTCTGCTTGCTACAGTCCATCCCTTTTGCGTGTGGGCAACTTACACATTTGATAATATCTGCTAGAGTGCAAGGCATAGCACAAACGTCTGGTATGATGTTCAATAAGCAATCTATCATGAATGTTCATTTTAGAAAGTTCAGGTATTGTACAATGCCCTATGTCAAGAATAATTTGTAATTGTTCATCTACAGGCAATATAGACATATCAACTCCAGTCACATTGTGCACACATGCTGCAAGTTCATCATAAATGGTTCTACGTTTCACATCAAGCTTATCACATTTAAGTAGAAAATGACCCAATGTTTCTGATTCAGACCCACACAGTAAGCATGTTGGATCTACTAATGACCTATTGAAAACAGCACGGTTACTCTGTAGTATATACGTTCGAGTTGTCATTTTGATTTTGACTGAGTAACGGGACACATCACGAGTTAATGAGATACCCTGTAACCCAAGAGTAATAGACGTAATGTCCTTATTACAAGCTCGTCTCATGTGCCAGGTACCCGGTTTACTCCTGGGTGGAGAGAGTGCAACGTAGTGTAAAGTAACTTGCCCAAGGTTACAATGGTTTGCAATGATCGGCGACGGTGAGATTCCAACCCATGACCTATGGATTCGCAGTCCACTGCGCTAACCACTACATGTACGCTACCAGCACCAACAGTTACATGTAAGACTAACTCGAACTGAAGTAATTCTTGACCCAATCCCTTTTGAGATTGGCAGTGGCTCCAGATACGAACATTCATATCTTTATACCTGTGTCTCTATGTATGAACAAGTTTCAGTCATCGATTGGTCTGTAACGTTCACGTGACTTGGGCCATGTGTTCATTGTAGAGAAACAGTGATTCAGATTGTGGTTGGCCATTGCCAATTTGCGAATGAAAATAGGAAATGGCTGACAATCCTTTTTAGCTGCCAAAAAGGCCAATGGAATTGCCCTGGATAGGCCGAAAAGGCCAATGAATTTACTTAAATACTCAAATAAGTCCAGGGAAAATTGTTTCATCAATAGTTGCTGACAATCAAAAAATCGTTGCTGACATGTCACTGATAGTGACAATTGATATAGTAAAAATCTCGAATTGATTGTCACTATGATTTCCATACAGAATAAGTACATGTAACAGTTTTATTGCGATCTTATGTATATTGTATTTCCTTGAAGTGAATACCGGTATTTGTTTATCACCTTGCAATGTCTGTCTTGTTGATCGTGTACATGTACTCTTCATGCTATCCCCATGTAATATAATTTTTTTTTTAAATTTTACATCACACAGGCTTGACCCCCTACCAACTTTGGAATTGTGTGGTGGTGCAATTTGCTGTGAAGTTGAGGATTCTCTGCTGACTAATATTATGCATCTTATGAGTCATTGACTGTCACAAGCTTGAAAATTTGAAAGCCTAAGATTTAGTTTTTTTTCTGACTATAATCATTTATGCAAGTTACATGTACATGTACTTGTATGACCAATATCAGATGCCTAGATTTCTCTGTATGGATTTGCTTGAGGGGTTCTACCGTACTACTAGAAAAATATTATGAGTTTGACTAATACATTAACCATACGGTATTTGGAGACCATATTTATTGGCCTTGAAGTCAACATATAATTTTTATGTTTCTAATTACAACCAAACAAGTTAAAAAATTATAAAAAATTTACTTGCGGATTATGTAAATTGAAGTAATTGTGTTTTGTATGCAAGATGGGACGACCTCAATAGGGTTTTCACTAGCAAACATCACCAGTTCAGATCCTTTATCAGAATTTCAATAGTCTACCTTTACAAGAATCTTATAATTTTGCAGACAACAGAGAGAAAAAGGGATGATGTAAATTTAAATACCAGGTATTTATATTTGACAATGACAGAAACAAGTTGCCAGCTAAATAGTTTTTTGTCCTTTTTACCGGTATGCCACTACTAGTCTACCAACCAAAGGGGCATATAGTGTTATGCTTGTCATTCTGTCTGCTGTCAATAAAAGTTATAGTGCTATCATAGTACACGTACGTATTCCTTATGATGATTCCAACATTTTTCTACCACATTAACATGTTCTAACTTTTGTGATAAACAGATTCTGCTGAGAATGAGTAAAGAGGAAAAGTCTGAAAAGGATGGGAAGGGGAAGCGAGCCAGTAACTTAACTGTAGAGCAAATACAGGAGGACAGTATCACCCAGGTAATATTATAAATTAATAAAGCCAGTAACTTAACTGTGGAGCAAATACAGGAGGACAGTATCACCCAGGTAATATTATAAATTAATAAAGCCAGTAACTTAACTGTAGAGCAAATACAGGAGGACAGTATCACCCAGCTAATATTATAAATTAATAAAGCCAGTAACTTAACTGTGGAGCAAATACAGGAGGACAGTATCACCCAGCTAATATTATAAATTAATAAAGCCAGTAACTTAACTGTAGAGCAAATACAGGAGGACAGTATCACCCAGGTAATATTATAAATTAATAAAGCCAGTAACTTAACTGTAGAGCAAATACAGGAGGACAGTATCACCCAGGTAATATTATAAATTAATAAAGCCAGTAACTTAACTGTAGAGCAAATACAGGAGGACAGTATCACCCAGGTAATATTATAAATTAATAAAGCCAGTAACTTAACTGTGGAGCAAATACAGGAGGACAGTATCACCCAGGTAATATTATAAATCAATAAAGCCAGTAACTTAACTGTGGAGCAAATACAGGAGGACAGTATCACCCAGGTAATATTATAAATTAATAAAGCCAGTAACTTAACTGTAGAGCAAATACAGGAGGACAGTATCACCCAGGTAATATTATAAATTAATAAAGCCAGTAACTTAACTGTGGAGCAAATACAGGAGGACAGTATCACCCAGGTAATATTATAAATTAATAAAGCCAGTAACTTAACTGTGGAGCAAATACAGGAGGACAGTATCACCCAGGTAATATTATAAATTAATAAAGCCAGTAACTTAACTGTGGAGCAAATACAGGAGGACAGTATCACCCAGGTAATATTATAAATTAATAAAGCCAGTAACTTAACTGTGGAGCAAATACAGGAGGACAGTATCACCCAGGTAATATTATAAATTAATAAAGCCAGTAACTTAACTGTGGAGCAAATACAGGAGGACAGTATCACCCAGGTAATATTATAAATTAATAAAGCCAGTAACTTAACTGTAGAGCAAATACAGGAGGACAGTATCACCCAGGTAATATTATAAATTAATAAAGCCAGTAACTTAACTGTGGAGCAAATACAGGAGGACAGTATCACCCAGGTAATATTATAAATTAATAAAGCCAGTAACTTAACTGTGGAGCAAATACAGGAGGACAGTATCACCCAGGTAATATTATAAATTAATAAAGCCAGTAACTTAACTGTGGAGCAAATACAGGAGGACAGTATCACCCAGGTAATATTATAAATTAATAAAGCCAGTAACTTAACTGTGGAGCAAATACAGGAGGACAGTATCACCCAGGTAATATTATAAATTAATGAAATGATAAATCAAAATTATTTGTTCCAGTGTCTGTCTGTGTGTCTGTATATGTCTGAACAGTCTATTGTTTGGTTTGTTTTTCTGTCTGTTATCCTGTTGTTTGCTGTTTATCCATTTGTCTGTCTTTTGCTTAGTTCACCAATAGGTAACTGTCTGTTTACAAGGAATAACATCTCTAATACATTCCGATTATAGCAGACAACAAGTATAGTGTTGCTCAGTAGAATCAATGGCAGAGTATGCACGTGAGTAGGCGTGGCTTATCTGTCCGTGAATGTGTTGGAGTATATACCATGGGCGAGCTCTATCATGACTATAGCACATGTAGGGAAAAAATCTCTAGTCATATTAGAATTTGTCATAAAAGCAATACATGTAGTACCTAGTTTGCTGGGCACTAAAACTATTGTCTCAAAGTACCTGTGTATGCAACCAATAAGTTGTCAA
The DNA here is from genome assembly GCA_028142955.1 of Pinctada fucata. Lineage (NCBI taxonomy): Eukaryota > Metazoa > Mollusca > Bivalvia > Pterioida > Pteriidae > Pinctada > Pinctada fucata. Next base: position 21,169,220 of record AP027103.1, read on the forward strand.
TGATTTAATGAATGTGATGCACTATAAATACATGAAATGACATGAAATCTTATTGAAATACATGTAATTATAATAATTAGATAAACATTTGTCTGTCAGAATATGTTGCTTCAATTCAAATTGGCATAGACTGTTATTGTCATGTGTACACTGTACCTAACTGTGAGTAACATTCAGTTCAGTGTCTTTGATAATATTCAAATAAATATTAAAATGTATAACCTAATTTTTACTTGGAAATCCTTTTATGATTCCTTCAAAACATGCTCACTTCAAATGTTTTGTGGACACAACAGACTCCTGGAATGCTATACATGTACATGTAGTTTTATTCATATGTGACAAATCTCCATATTAAGATAATCTTTTCTGGTTTTATATTTATAATTTTTTTCAATCATTAGTTAGCCGTCCAGCATTGGTCTCAGGATGCCATAAACAGGGGAGTTCCCTTCTCATCAGAGGTATGGTATACATGTATTTAAAAGAACTTGTTTGCAATTGCTTAAATTCTCGAGAAAATCTTCAGAATCATAAACAGTCTTCATACAGATATAAGATATCACATACCAAGTATATTGTACCCTAACTAGACATTACCCTAAATACTACTAAAGACTGAAAGTTCATGCATTTTGTGATATTACGCATTCATGGTTTGTGTAAATAATGGAAACACGTTATTTTGACAGGTTGTGGAAAATGTTTACAAATCCGAGCTGTTTTCATCCAAGTAAGAATTATATGTTTATACACAATATAGTAAAAGTACATATGTATGTACCAGTAAATGATACCAGTAAACCTGTTCTTTTTCCACCGCATTTAAGAGGTAATGTAATTGATAATGAATCATGTGTTTTCTAGCTATTTCCTGAGTGTAATTTATTCGAGTCATGCATGTACTGGGATAAACATATATTCATAAACAATACCATTAGTCCTATCAAATATAAATTTTCTGTATTATTCCTAATAATACTGCAGTTTTCTATCACATACATTTTCACAGTACAAATTTAAAGATTATGTAATTTAAAATTTCTCAAGATACATGTTCCCAATTAAATCAAGCGTTCAGACAGTATAGATATGTAGGGATGTGTTAATCACACAGATTTAAGATATTTCCTTTTTATTTTACAGTTTCTCTCAAAGGAGAATCATGCTGCTGGAATTCAGGTAAGACTCCTTACATTTCATTTTGTCATTCACTTTCTTTGCTGCTCTGGTATGTATACTGTACGTGTACTTTTTTTAGCGCAACCAAATTGTACCGGAAACCGAGAGTTGGGTAAATTGACATATTAGGGTAATCATGAATTAGCGCTTTGACTTATTTCCCACACCAGTCTATCGGAGATTCATGAATTTATACATGTAGCATATTCTTGAATCAGCGCAGTCTTAGCAGCACTAATTCCGCTAAAATACATGTAAGTACACTTATAGTAATGTTGATGCATTTGATCTTGAAAAAAAAAAGATATGAAGTGTATTCTGTTGCATAAATGTGATAAAGTAAAAAACCCAAGTGAAAGAATATTGAAGCATGTTTCCATGTATATGCTATGATAAAGAAATGATGATATGTTTTCACAATACTCTATTTCTTTTTTATTTTTAGTCAATTCTTAGAGAATTATCTATGGCCAAATTTCAACCCAAATAAGGCAAGTATATTTGATTAGATTTCATCTTTTTATTTACTGTATGGTGACTTCTCTAAAAGTCTTGTGCACTCTTATCACTTTACTATCACTAGGGCTAATTTGTCCCTATTCCCTAAATAAAATAATTTTTTTTTTCCCAATTTAGAATTAAAAAAATTCTAATTCTCCATGCTCTTTGTTTGATATAAATTCAACCATCTATCAACAGAGAATCTTGCCTTAATAAAAGGTTAATTGAATATTCTTGAGATTTCATTTCACTAGTAAATTTCCTAATTTTGCTAAAAATGCTGCTGTTTTTTTCCCCAATTTGAAAGACCCCAGCCTCAATTCCAAAATACCCTGTAACAGTCTTGCTGTGATGGGCAGTCATTGATTATCCTTTCCAAAATGTGCTTTTGAAAGGTCCTATCTTGCTTTAAAAGATATACTTTCATAGTATATCTTGATATTTACTCATGTCAGATGCTTCCTGTTTCATCTGGGACATTTTTAGCTCACCTCGACGAAGTTGAGATGAGCTTATGCTATAACCTCGACGTCCGCGTCCCCGTCCGCGTCCGGTTAAAGTTTTTGGGGTAACTCAGTATCTGACAAAGTACTGATGTTGCAGTAACCAAACTTGCACAAGTGATTCATCTTGGGATGCTGAGGTGAACCCATGCATCGGATGCAGCATCTGACCTACATTTTCCGGTTGAATGACTTTGTCAATGTCTGGTTAAAGTTTTTGGGGTAACTCAGTATCTGACAAAGTACTGATGTTACAGTAACCAAACTTGCACAAGTGATCCATCTTGGGATGCTGAGGTGAACCCATGCATCGGATGCAGCATCTGACCTACATTTTCCGGCTGAATGACTTTGTCAATGTCTGGTTAAAGTTTTTGGGGTAGTTCAGTATCTAACAAAGTACTGATGCTACAGTAACCAAACTTGCACAAGTGATTCATCTTGGGATGCTGAGGTGAACCCATACATCGGATGCAGCATCTGACCTACTTTTTCCGCTTGAGTGATTTTGCCTTATAAGGCCAATATTGAGCAAAGTACAAGTGCTACATGTACCTAACTTGCATATTGGATGTATCTTTGATCAAACTTTCATAATATGACCTTGACCTACTTTTTCCACTTGAGTGATTTTGCCTTTAAAGGCTAATATTGAGCAAAGTATAAGTGCTACATGTACCAAACTTGCATATTGGATGTATCTTTAATCAAACTTTCATAAAATGACCTTGACCTACTTTTTTCGCTTGAGTGATTTTGCCTTTAAAGGCTAATATTGAGCAAAGTATAAGTGCTACATGTACCAAACTTGCATATTGGATGTATCTTTGATCAAACTTTCATAAAATGACCTTGACCTACTTTTTTCCACTTGAGTGATTTTGCCTTTAAAGGCCAATATTGAGCAAAGTATAAGTGCTACATGTACCAAACTTACATATTGGATGTGTCTTTGATCAAATTTTCATAAAATGACCTTGACCTACTTTTTCCACTTGAGTGATTTTGCCTTTAAAGGCTAATATTGAGCAAAGTATAAGTGCTACATGTACCAAACTTGCATATTGGATGTATCTTTAATCAAACTTTCATAAAATGACCTTGACCTACTTTTTTCGCTTGAGTGATTTTGCCTTTAAAGGCTAATAATGAGCAAAGTATAAGTGCTACATGTACCAAACTTGCATATTGGATGTATCTTTGATCAAACTTTCATAAAATGACCTTGACCTACTTTTTCCACTTGAGTGATTTTGCCTTTAAAGGCCAATATTGAGCAAAGTATAAGTGCTACATGTACCAAACTTGCATATTGGATGTATCTTTGATCAAACTTTCATAAAATGACCTTGACCTACTTTTTCTGCTTGAGTGATTTGCCTTTAAAGGCCAATATTGAGCAAAGTATAAGTGCTACATGTACCAAACTTGCATATCGGATGTATCTTTGATCAAACTTTCATGAAATGACCTTGACCTACTTTTTTTCACTTGAGTGATTTTCTTAATATACATGTACTTAGAGATATGTTTAAATTGAACTTTGCTGCCGCGAGGTGAGCTTCGTAATCTTTGATTACACTATGTTGTCAATTGATATACATGTAGTTATATTTTGTTGCATTATCATACATATATTCATTATGGTAATGATTTGTTAATTAATAGTCCATGTTTCCTTTCCAGACCAGCCATGCTCATATCATGTCCATAGCATTAATGGTCAATGAAAAGTTCAGAGAGAGAGTCCCACCCTGGGAGGTATATATTTTTCAAAGCTCCTTTTTCATCTATACAAGTGAAATTGAAATTTTCTGTGCGAATTTTTTTTCAAACTTCTGAAAATACATGTGAGATTTTGAAGTAATATGTAAATAAGTTCAGTACGTACATTTTATCTCTGGTATATTGTAGATGTAAGTATTTGTTTGAAATATAAGGCAAATCTGACTGTATTTAAAATCATTTACTTTCAGTCCTTCATGTCCAAACCAGAACATTTTTCAAAATTCTTCCATAAAATCCTGAGCACGTGTTTGGATGAAAGGACCCAACTTAGAGAGCTGTCACTTTTACTGATGTTCCTGATCCACTGTTTTAATAGCTTGGTAAACTGCTTTTATTTTTTTCTCTAACTCATCATCTTTTAATAAAAGACTTAATATAATTATTATTGAAAATGGCCTCCTAAAATCAATTTCTCTGGAAATAAGTGTATGAATCATAAAAAGAGAGATACCAGATAATTTACATGTATATATATGTAATTCAAGTTTTCCAGAGACTATGAGTTCCATTGTTGGTTGAACATTTCAGGAGGTAGATCTCATTCGTGACCAGATACAGAAACTTGTGTCATTACCGATATGGGCCAACATTTTACCAGTGAGTTTTTTTGTATATTTTTATCATTCCAGATTTATTTTATGTTTTCATCTACCCATGTCTACAAGTTCTACTCTATAAATGATTACGCAAATCAAAGGACAGATAAAAAAGGCAGGTGTTGTCTGTTTATGTAAAAAAATTGTTTTGTATAACACAGGCTTTCTACTGTTCCTACTTTTTCCTACTTTTTCCTACTTTTCCTACTTTTTTATTTTGATCCTATTTTTTCCTACTTTTTCTTCAAAACCTCCTACTATTCCTACTTTTTCATCTCAAAAGTAAAAAATTACTTGCTTCGCTTGTCATCGACATCTGATTCAAAGTTCTAAAAAAATTTCGGGCTCGCTTCGCTCGCCCTTTCTGTATTTTTCAGTTCAAAAATAAATCTGTCTTATTTCTCTCTGTGATTTCCTCACAGGTGAAACATTATCAGTCTACAAACATTGCTTACTATGATTTTGTGTATCATACTTACTGAAAATTGTCGCTAAAAGTGATGGAAAATTTCCTACTTCTCCCCTATTTATTCCTACTTTTTCCTACTTTTCTCCTACTTTTTTACATTGACTACTCCTACTTTTTTCCTACTTTTTCATCAAGGAAGAGTAGAAAGCCTGTATAACAACTTCTTTGAATTCACAGGGACGCAGAGAAGAACTTTTCAAAGGAAATCCAAAGTACAAGAAATTTTTCAACTTAATACGCAAAACAGATCAAAAGTTATCAGAAGAGGAGAAGAAAGTTGTTGAATCCGAAAGAAGTTTTATGTACAGGCTGATCACTAAATTCATGACACTTCTTGATACAATTCCTGAAAAAGGTAATAAAACTATACTGAGGAGAGATTTCTTTCAACTATTCTGTACCTAAAATATATGAGGATATATATTTATGTTTTCTTTAAAGACTACATGTATTTTTGGTACATGTAGCTTGAAGCTACAAAAAAGATCTTTGATCCTTTTTTCCATCAAAATTCAATAATAAATGATTTGTGAAAGTTTCATGCTTGAAGATTCTGAAAGATGCATACATGTAGCTAAAAAATATAAATCCATTAGTTGATTTGTGGTTGAGAAAGAACTCCCGATTATTAAGAGGTTTGATTTCATTATGGGCTGAAGAGACTTTACTCTTTTTCTTGCTCAACTCTTGTATGTCTCTAATGCACTGATAACTACAGTGCTAAGTACTTTCTACCAGAAACTACTTGTATGTTTAAACCGCTTGCATGTCTACTACATGTATATACATGTACATGTGTATCATTATAACATGTAATAATTGTTATTCCTCTATACTTTAAGGTGATGTCAGTATGAGTAAGATACATTACTGTGAGAGATTCTTGGAGCTGATGATTGACATAGAGGCACAGTTACCGACACGTCGATTCTTTAACGTCCTGCTTGAGGACACTCATCTAGTCGTCAAGTGTCAGCTATGTAATCTTTGTAAGAGGGATGACGGAAAACTCTTTGTTCAGGTAATGTCCTTACATCATGGCATCCTGAATGTAAAGTGCATTAGTTTTGTTGTCAATTACTGTGAAATTTGATTTTGCCCACTATTTCTTGAAAACTTTTAGTACAATTGATACTTTTCAATAGTATTTGTTGAGCAATAACTTGAAATATAAGTTATATGTTCATAGGTGCATACTGTCAAATTATACAGACAAATACTTTATTTAGATGGAGCATTTTCTGATGTTGATTTTCCAGTGACATTTCTTAGACTCAAGTACGTTGGTAATGTCATGTTTCAATTATTTTGTACATGTACATTGTATGTATTATATGAATGTATGCGCCAATGAACATATAATTCCTGTGATAAGTTAAAACTAAAGCTGTAAAGCTGTTTCCCAAGTTGAGCTGCCCGAACAGTAGCAATAGATGATACCTTTAAAGATGTAAATATAAATTTCTATTGGTATAGATAAATCCTGTTTTGATAAGATAATGTAGATCTAAAGATGAAGTTATATTAACAGCTGCTTGAAATGCTAAAGACCTACACAGAGTTTGAAATAGATGATATTTCTGGTGAGGCACTGACCATTCACAAGAGACTGGACATACACTATAACAGGGTGTTAGCACTACAGGTAATTACATGTATATACATGTACATACATGTAGATGTACATTATAACATTATAGGGTACTAGTTTTTAAGTACTTAGGTCCTTTTACCAAAAGTGTTATTTTCTACCAGATCAATGAAACAAGATGGCAAATGATTAGTTGACACAATAGACCATTTTCTGATCTTGACGGAAACTCGGAGCAATTCCGTTGTGCAGTAACAATGAAAAAGTGTGCAAAAATTGCTCACCTCAGACATTTTTCGTCATTTTGTCAGCCATTATGAATTTTGGCATTAGTCTATTTTACTTCTCCATAACAGCTTTAGTTATCAGAATTTCATAAAGGAAGCAAGTGCTCAAGATCCTCTAGTCTCTACGAATAATGTGTTTTTTTTACCTTATCTATTAAAAAACTGTGATTAATTCTATTGTCTTACTTTTCTTTTCCAGAAAGTTGCTTACAGACATTTTCCTGACTTGAAGAAGTTTGCGATATCTAATGTTGCTAGTATTGACACTAGAGATAAACTGGAGAAGCACCTCAATTCCATGAGGCAAGTAATCATAATAATGAAATAGCATTATCAAGAAAAGACAAATCCTTTATATGTCAGTATGTGCTTGTAATAAGAATGTTTATTTTTTGCCATTTCATTGGATGATGAAATGTCAGCTGTCGTATCACAAATTGTGTAAAACCTGTAGTATAACATAACACCCTAGACAGTTTTGTGATTTCTTAAGCGTTGATGTGAAAGCAGTTTTAGCGAATTTTGACATTTTGTCTCCTCATAAGTCGAAGAATAAATGCGATCGAACAATCAAAATGTGTCGTTTCATATAAATAAACACATTCAATAGTTATTCCAGATTGATACAAAAAGAAGAATTACTGTAACAGAAAATCTGTTAAATTCTATGATACATGTACATGTACGGTATATGTTGTAGCAAACTGGCAATAATTCTTCATGTAATTTTGGACTTCTTACAGAATATACAAGCAGAACTAATATTTTCAGAACTAATGCTTATCCCTCATATTGTCTGTCATATATATCAGGTAACATTTTACTAGTGGCGGGCCAGGATGGTGCAATCAGTGTTTAATAAATTGCCCAATGTAATATGAGTGTTACAGTGTCTTGCAATAGTGAAATTTGGGTCTGTAAACCAATGTCGAAACCATTTTGCTGTCATCTCCATTCAAGAGTTGATGATTAATTGCAGTTTTAAAAATTGAGAAAAAACTGTACTAAATTAGTAACTTTTTTTACAGTAATGCAGATCTACACAAGCTATTAGCCCATGTCAATGAACTTCCCATGCCAGAAAGTGATGAACAGTGTATAAAGGAAACAGACTTTATGATGGAACTCCTGGTAAGTGGGTACTTAGATAAAAATTATATATGTTGTGTGAAGAACAATGCATTTTGCTTTAAGCTTAGACATATTGAAGCTTGTTGGTTGCTGCTGAAGGTCTGGAAATGGTTTATAATACAGATATGATATTATGATAAACAGGTAACGAGGCATGAGAAGAGGAAGTCCCAGTTGGAGCAGGTTAACGAGTTACCACTGTACCCTACAGAGGATATTATATGGAATGAGAACATCGTACCCATGGAGTACTTTGCTGGAGATGGTATTGACTTAGATTTATTTATCCATTCCGTCACATCTGCTGCATGGAATTTTATGAAACTGTAGAGGCAGCAAGAAATGATGTTACACATGTAAAATCTGACACTAATTCATCAACTACTGTCCGTGCAGCTCACTTCAGAAATTGGAAAATTGAAGATTTGTCACATTTGTCAGAATGTTTTTCGATTAAAATTCTTATTGGGGATAGATCTCAAACTCTCATTACTAACGATGTAAATTATATGCATGTACAATCAATATTACACTCACAGTGACAGATAATGAATTTAGATGGGGATTTTTCTACATTAATTTTAGCGTGATGCCATTGATGTTCTCCATGGGCTCAATGTTAAACATCAGTGACACCACGCTAAAATTGACATAGAAAACTCCCCATCTAAATCTAGTTTCTGTCACTGTGAGCGTAGTTTTGGTGCACAAATATTTAACTTGCATCGTTAGTTACAAAAATTCGAGATCTACCCCCCTATATGAATTTCAGTTGGAAAATTTGCTGATAAGACAGAAAAATTTTAATTTTTCTAATTCCAAAGTGAGGTGTGTGGACAGTAGGACTGGTGTTAAGGGATCTGATGGGCTGAAAAATTTCCAAAGTCTTATCTGCAACTGCTTTATAGAAAGCAAGAACTCGCAGTTATATGAAGAAACTACAAAGTAGTATTTGAATTATTCACTAATTAAGATAGCTCAGAAGGCATGTAATAGGCAGACAGAATCTCACCATTGACCTTTTAAAGTACTTTATTAAAGTCTAAATCTAAAAGTAATCAGTACTCAATGTCTTCATTCAAAATTGTATCTGTCAAACCACATAGTTGAAGGATCTCTTCTTCTAAGACATATCAATCTTTAACTTCTCAACCATTGCATGAAATTGAACCAGATCTGAAAGGAATTGATCTTCAAAGTCTTCCTTGCTGAGTAATATAGACTTATTTAAGCCTCTAGAAAGGTCTTATTTATTTTACTTCTAACCATTTCAATACAATAATTTACAGAAAATTTTGCACAAGATTTTTTTTCTATATTACAGCATGTCTGGCTTTGCCAAAGTTGAATTTACAGTTTCTGACCCTTCATGATTATCTGTTACGTAACTTCCATCTTTTCCGCCTTGAATCGACCTGTAAGTATGACTTTAATCATGTTGAATATTTTGAAGATGAATTTGTGTATACTGTTCAAATGAAGTTATCCAATGAAAGATGAAAATTTTTGACTAAGGAATCTGCAGTGTGCTTGTTGGTACATATTTATTTTCTTATTTTAAGACAATTACAAAATGTTATAATATACATTGTTCATATCCTGTAAATGTGGAAATTTTTGTGTGGGGGCAATTTTTATGCCCCCGGAATCACAGATTCGGGGGCATATAGTTTTTGGCCCGTCTGTCTGTTTGTCCGTCTGTCTGTCTGTCTGTTTGTCCGTTTGTCTGTTTGTCCGAACTGAAAACTTTAACATTGGGCATAACTTTTGAATGGTAAGTGATAGGGCTTTCATATTTCACATGTGTATTCCTTGTGACAAGACCTTTCCATTGATACCAAAATTTTTGACCTCGTGACCTTGATGTTGACCTTTGACCTACTTTTCAAAAACTTTTAACATTGGGCATAACTTTTGAATGGTAAGTGATAGGGCTTTCATATTGCTCATGTGTATTCCTTGTGATAAGACCTTTCCATTGATACCAAAATTTTTGAACTCTTGACCTTGACCGTGACCTTTGACCTACTTTTCAAAAACTTTAACATTAGGCATACCTTTTGAATGGTAAGTGATAGGGCTTTCATATTGCACATGTGTATTCCTTGTGACAAGACCTTTCCATTGATACCAAAAGTTCTGACCTCATGACCTTGACCTTTGACCTACTTTTCAAAAACTTTAATATTGGGCATAACTTTTGAATAGTAAGTGATAGGGCTTTCATGTTTCGCATGTGTATTCCTTGTGACCATTTAATTGATAGCAAAAGTTTTGACTTCGTCACCTTGACTTTGACCTTTCACGTACTCGACAGAAAATGGTGTTTATACTAACAAAGATGCCACCGGGGGCATTTGTGTTTCACAAACACAGGCTTTATTGCATATTTTATGAATCAAGAGTCTTCGTGAAAATTCCCCCCACCTGAAAATAATCCTGCAGTATTGTTACAAAGGCAGAAATGTTTATATCACAAATTTTTCCCCCAAGTGTATTGTCTTGATCTTATAAACGGGAAATTTTCCCCCAGCGAAAGTAACCTTATTATTTATAGTATAATTTTTGAATATTTCCTAGTAATAATAGTAGTATTGATTTATAAATTGAATCTTGAATGTATCAGTAGTTATCAGACGTGATAAAGCATATTGTTATACCCTTGTCAGTATCCCTATATAAAATCCCCATAGGAAAAATGCCTATAAATTCGAATATTTGACTAAGCGGTCAATATTTACATCAATATTGGCCCTAGGGCAACATTTCAAAAAATATTGACCGATTAGCGGTAAATCCTTTGTGACGTCACGTCATTGATGACGCTATTAGCTCTACCTATTTATCCGCGCTCTTTCTCTTATAGATGAAAATGAACGTAAACATGTCGGGCTAATCGGTTCGTTACTGCAGTATTGATGTAAGGTATAACAAAACAATTATTGACTGGGAATTCGGGCAATATATGATTTGTTGGACCTTCAGGCAATATTTTATCTTCAGGTCCAACAAATCATATATTGCCCTCATTCCCAGTCAATAATTGTATAATATTTTTTATTGAACAGATGAAATCAGACAGGACATGGAAGATGCTATCTCTCATCTCAAACCATGGTAAGTTACATGTACATGTGTCTTAAAAGCTGTTGTAATGTAAATGTATCTCATTTCAAGCAATTGTTAGTCATTGGGGATGGGCATCAGTGTTTTAAACATCTTGACTTTTACTCAAACACAAGTTTGTGTTATTTGTAGTTTCTTTGATTGCAATCCTAGTACATGTATATAACAAGTAAAAATTCATGTGATGGGTTCAGATTCCTGACATTTATAAATCATTTTCCATCATAATTATTATTTTTACTCCAAGATTAAACTGAAGAAAATGATAATGGATTTTTCCGCAAATTTAGTTGAATAACTAAGATATCATAAGTAAGTGGACCAATAATAATTGATAATTGATGAGCCAGTTAGCTCTTATGAGTAGTTGAACCTAGTCTTCAAATGAGCTATATAGGTCAACTTTGGCCTCTTTTTAATGAACATCTATTTTTACAATACAGGCAAGCTGAGGATGGAGGGTGTTTATTTGGTGGATGGGCCAGGATGGCACAGCCCATTGCAGCCTTTAATATTGTAGAGGTAAGAGTGAAATCAAAATATTCACCGTTGTAAATTTGGCCCACTTTTATGATATGTCAAGATTTTTATGCCAACAAATTGAACATCAAGACTTATTACTTTTGCTCTGTCTGGCTGTTTATTTGTCACCTCGAAACATGAACCTTGTACATTGTTTTTGAAAGTTGAGTTACTAAGTAATAGGGCTAAAAAATTTCAAAGTTGCATTCCGAGGGACAACACCTTACTTTTAGTACTAAGGTTTGACCTTTTGACCTTCCCAGGATTTAACTTAACATTTACACAAAAGATAGCTGCCAATGGGGGCATAGGGTTTTGGAGACATATCTTGTTTCAGATTTTGCATGAATTTGAGTTTGTTGGAATTTATTTTAAAATTGGCCAGTTGAAATTTATTTTTATTGGTATACACATTCATGTACTTTGTAGGTAGCTAAGCCATTGGTAGGTCAGTCCCATCCTGCCCAGGTCAGGGCTGATGTCACAGTCAACCTTGGTGTTAGACCTGATATCAAACATGAGTGGGAAAGTAAGTATATGTGAACAAAAGTGTGGGGTGGGGGAACTTTGAGTAATTTGATGACTTGCCTGATTAGTAGGGTCGTTTTCAAATATGGAATTTTAATTGAAATGATACTTACAATGTCAAAAGCCCAAATTGTTTAGTGATAAAACTTATTCATAGAATAGAAACAAAAATGTCTTGCTATCTGCAAGTATAATGAATATTTTTGAGATATCAAGATCAAGTGTTTAATTTCCTTTGCAAATATTCAGAACAATTTTTAGCTCTACTGGTCTCAGACCAGTCTAGCTTATGCGATCACCCTTTGTCCGGCATCCGGCCATCTGTCCGTCTGTCTGTCTGTCTGTCCGTCTGTCCGTCTGTCCGTCTGTCCGTAAACAATTCTTGTCCGGACAACTCCTCTGAAACTGTTAGAGATAGAAAGTTAATTCTTTTTGCATTTTAGTCTAGTTGTGCACCTGACATTTAGTTTCAGTCCCTGACCCCCAGGGTCCTAGAAAAAAGGCGTGGTCATTAAATTCTATGTAATCTTGTCCGGACAACTCCCCGAAACTGTTAGAGATAGAAAGTTAATTCTTTTTGCATTTTACTTGGTCCATGGTCTAGTTGTGCACCTGACATTTAGTTTCAGTCCCTGACCCCCAGGGTCTTATAAAATGGGCGTGGTCATTAAATTCTATGTAATCTTGTCCGGACAACTCCTCTGACACTAAAAATGATGGAGACTTAATTCTTTTTACAATATGATGGGTCTGTGGTCTTGTTGTGCACCTGATATTTTGTTTGAGCCCCTGACCCCCAGGGTCTTAGAAATGGATGTGGTCATTTTTTCCTATATAACTCTATGTAACCTTGTGTTCGAACTCCTCTGACACTATAAATGATGGAGACTTAAATCTTTTTGCAATATGATGGGTCTGTGGTCTTGTTGTGCACCTGATATTTTGTTTGAGCCCCTGACCCCCAGGGTCTTAGAAATGGGTGTGGTCCTTTTCTCCTATATAACTCTATGTAATCTTGTGCTCGCAACTCCTCTGACACTATAAATGATGGAGACTTAATTCTTTTTGCAATATGATTGGTCTGTGGCATAGTTATGAACCTGACATTTAGTTTCAGTCCCTGACCCCCAGGGTCTTAGAAATGGGTGTGGTCATTTTCTCCTATATAACTCTATGTAATCTTGTGCTCACAACTCCTCTGACACTATAAATGATGGAGACTTAATTTTTTTTGCAATGTGATGGGTCTGTGGTCTAGTTGTGCACCTGATATTTTGTTTGAGCCCCTGACCCCCAGGGTCTTAGAAATGGGTGTGGTCATTTTCTCCTATATAACTGTATGTAATCTTGTGCTCACAACTCCTCTGACATTATTAATGATGGAGACTAAATTCTTATTGCAATATGATGGGTCTCTGGTCTAGTTGTGCACCTGATATTATGTTTTAGCCCCTGACCCTTAGGGTCTCAGAAATGGGTGTGGTCATTTTCTCCTATATAACTCTATGTAATCTTGTGCTCACAACTCCTCTGACACTATAAATGATGGAGACTTAATTCTTTTTGCAATGTGATGGATCTGTGGTCTGGTTGTGCACTTGATATATTTTGTTTGAGCCCCTGACCCCCAGGGTCTTAGAAATGGGTGTGGTCATTTTCTCCTATATAACTCTATGTAATCTTGTGCTTGCAACTCCTCTGACACCATAAATGATAGAGACTTAATTCTTTTTGCAATATGATGGGTCTGTAGTCTAGTTGTGCACCTGATATTATGTTTGAGCCCCTGACCCCCAGGGTCTTAGAAATGGGTGTGGTTATTTTCTCCTATATACATGTAACTCTATATAATCTTGTACTCGCAACTCCTCTGACAATATAAATGATGGAGACTAAATTCTTTTTGCAATATGATGGGTCTGTGGTCTTGTTGTGCACCTGATATTTTGTTTGAGCCCCTGACCCCCAGGGTCTTAGAAATGGGTGTGGTCCTTTTCTCCTATATAACTCTATGTTATCTTGTGCTTGCAACTCCTCTGACACTATAAATGATGTAGAATTAATTCTTTTTGCAATGATTGGTCTGTGGCATAGTTGTGCACCTGATATTTTGTTTTAGCCCTATACCCCCAGGGTCTTTGAAAATGGGTGTGGTAATTTTTCCTATATAGTTGTGCTCTCTACTCGTTTAAAGCTATTAATGATGAGTTAATTCTTTATCCAATATTATGGATTTGTAGTCTTGATGTGTCATTGATAGTTCATTTGAGCTAGCAGCCCTTGGCCCCTTAGGATCTTGGAAAATGGGTGTGACATTCTTTTTAGAAATACTTTATCTCGGATATTATGAATTATATGAGTGCTATTATAGTTGCAGTATAATGGATATGTAGTTTTGTCATGCTACTTATAATTTGTTAGAGCGCCTGCTCCCTATGGTCTTGGTTTAAAAAAAAAAAAGAAAGGAAATTGATGTTTTAGAAAAAACAACCAGGAGAGCTACAGTCTCGTCAGAGACTTCTGGTATTCTTACATGTACATGTATTTAATTTGTTACCTCTAGATCTGAGAAAGCATGATGTTGCCTTCCTGGTCACCTTACGTCCTACAGTTCCCATACAGTACAAATACAAACATAATGAGCCGTTCATACCACAAGTTGGCCTTACATATGTCAGAGGATGTGAGATTGAAGGAATGCTGGATATGGAGGGAAAAGTTATAGAAGAAGGTCAGAAATCATACAGGAATTTTCTTCAGTTATGAATAGACCATTTTCCGATCTTGATGGAAAGCACAAAATGTCCAAGTCAACATCTTTTGGTGTTGGTTTACATTATGATGTCACTGTTTAAAGACACAATCCATTGTGACACAACATGTGACACGACATTTTTCGTCATTTTGTCCGCCATTATAAATTTTGGCAAGTGGCCTATTGAGTTTTTACATTTGAATCAAAAAGTTGTTATCAAATGCATGATTCTATTCGTGTAAAGAAACATGTAGTATGTATAAAGTTTAGAAATTGAAGTTGTTTCTCTGAACAAGTCAACTTTGGAATTTTTTTTTATTTGTGTTACCGGTATTAAGTTTTTCACATTTTCTTATATTTAAATAAAATTTCGAACTGAAAGATTTAGAAAACTGATGGTTATGATCATTACATAATATTTTCAGGTCCCGAGCCCAAACCCGACTTACCTGGAGATACAAGGACATTTAGGGTGTGGCTTGACCCCAATCAATACCAACAGGATATGACTAGTACTGTAGAAGGAACAGAGGTAATCAGTAATTTGTCTCAGTCTTGATTTAGGAAGGTTGAATCTATTTGTATGGCCTCTTCATTGCCCCATTCCTTTCATCCCTCACTTAAAGAATTGTGCACAAGACACATGTAGAATGCCATCCCCCATCAACTCTTCAGCCAAAGACCTCTAGGTCCTTACATGTAGTTTACCTAATTGAGCAATAGTACAATTTTGTGTTTTAGGATGTATATGAAACTTTCAATGTAATAATGCGGAGGAAACCCAAGGAGAATAACTTTAAGGCAGTATTGGAAACAATACGTGACTTGATGAATACAGAGTTTGTTGTACCGGACTGGTTACATGATCTTATCCTAGGCTATGGACAGCCTGATGCAGCACATTATTCCAAGTAAGTTTTATTTACAATTTTAGGGAAAAAGACCAGAACCTTAAACTATCAGAAAGCCTTTAATTGCCATTTTTAAATGGAGTCAAACTATCTGACAATGATTTCCAAATATTGACTGGAGAGATGCTTGCAAATTTTTCCTCAAAAAATGTTTCTCAAGACCCCCCCCCCCCCCCCCCCCAAAAAAAAAATTGTATCTATAATTTTTCTGATACACTTTACTTAAAATGTACATCTGTTCTTTATAGGATGGATAACCAGATTATAACATTGGATTGGAACGATACATTTTTGTCTATAGACCACTTGAGGGCCAGCTTTCCTGACCATGAGATAGAGGTCACCTCTGATGATACATCAAAACACATACCACCATTCAGGTCAGTACCTCATAGATAGCCTCATATGTAGTTCATTTTCATCGAACTGAACAATAAACCATTTAGTACTTGTGGATTATTTAGTAATTAACCTCAGGAGGATATTAAACTGATAGATACTTTAAATATGAATTGTTCCATTTATAGCATTTCCTTGGTTTCAACCTTTTCACAAGATTACATTACTTACAGAATAACATTTGGCCAGAGTCAGCAGCCAAGTATGAAGAGGAAGGACCCAGAATCTGACCCAGTAGACAGACCACGTGCCATAGTCCAACCACATGTTATACCAAATAGGGGACCCTACCCTTACAACCAACCAAAAAAGTAAGCTACAATCCAAACATGTCATACTAAAAGGGGATTAAGTTCTTTATCGTTCAGTAGTCATAAATGAAGATGTGTTTTGTTAAAAAAAAGTTTAACCCCAATTTTCTTTTTGATGTACATGTATTTATTTATGTTCTCACAAGAGTTAGCCTATGTTTCATAAAATCATCTCGTGAGTCTCAAATACGTGTACCTACATGTACATACATTTTATTTAGTATACTTAGTAACTTATTTGTTTACTTACAATTATGATTAATTGTTTACATTTTGTAAATCTTAAAGTTATTCTGATTATGTTAACCTGTTTCCTGTGAATTTGTAGGAATGCGATTCCCTTCACACCCACCCAGATAGAGGCCATACGGGCCGGGATGCAGCCTGGTCTAACCATGGTGGTCGGGCCACCTGGTACCGGTAAAACTGACGTAGCTGTACAAATCATCTCAAATTTATACCATAACTTCCCAGAACAGAGAACTCTCATTGTCACACACTCAAACCAGGTAAATGTTACTGCCTGTTTTACTACAGCATGAAGACAACACTCCCATAATTCACTCTTCGGATCATGCAAAAATTTTGAAAAAAAAATCACAACATCACTTTGCATTTTTGATATTTGTCTGAGGTTTGAAGCTTATTAGTTGAGGTAAAAAACATTGTGACGTCACAGAAATTGGCGTCACAAGAATTGTCTTGACGTCACAAGAATTGTTTCATGTAATCAAAAGAATTGTTTCACAAGAAATGTTTCACAAGAATTGTTTCACAAGAATTGTTTCATCACAAGAATTGTTTCATGTAAAAAACATTGTGACGTCACAAAAATTGGCGTCACAAGAATTGTCTTGACGTCACAAGAATTATTTCATGTAATAAGAAGAATTGTTTCACAAGAATTGTTTCATGAATTGTTTCACAAGAATTGTTTCATCACAAGAATTGTTTCATGTAAAAAACATTGTGACGTCACAAAAATTGGCATCACAAGAATTGTCTTGACGTCACAAGAATTGTTTCATGTAATCAGAAAGGTAAAAGTAAATTCATTTGCTTGACTTATTTTATAACTTCACGTCAATGACTTACAAAGTTACATGTATGATGGCTATCGTGCTACATTGTATTTATTGCCGATTAATACAGTTTTGAAGCTGCAGAGCATGTTTGTTTTTTACAAAAGCTGTTCTTCACCATTTGAAATGTGATATTTTCAGGCATTGAACCAGTTATTTGAGAAGATCATGGCACTCGACATTGATGAGCGACATTTATTACGACTCGGTCATGGTGAGGAAGCATTGGAGACAGAGAAAGATTTCAGCAGGTAGAAATGACTCAATTCTGAGTTAACATACATGTACATGTATTAATCTATTGGAAGTTTACTTGAAATTCAATTTGAGCTTAAAGATTTTGTTTCAAAATCTGGTGCTCCTTACTTAATTCTTCAAACCATAATTGACAGGAATATAAAAATTGTAGAGAATAATTGACTTTATCTATTCAATATAGATACGGAAGAGTAAATTTTGTGCTGGCACAGAGGTTGGAGTTATTGGAGGAAGTAGGACGATTACAGAACAGTCTTAACGTTTCAGGTGACATGTCATATACTTGTGAGACGGCTGGCTATTTCTACCTGTATCAGGTAACTTTCTTGACTAAATACATGTAATCAGAGCATTTTGATTACGTTGTACAGATTAAATCGTACGTGTTGTTTTTTCCTTGTGAGAAAAAAACTACATGGATATATGTAATTGCTCTAAAGTCAGTGATAAGCAAGTGTATCAATCTGAAAGACCCTTTGCATAAATACACAGTGTACATGTACATGTAGCTGTGCATGTGGAGTTTTATATAAATGATTTTAAAAAATCATGGGAATTAAGTTCAATTTCTCCCCAACTTAAAGCTTACAAGTGCCATTATTTACTTTGTCTATGTACTTATAGGTGCTGGCTAGATGGGAAGAATTTCAGAGTAAATTACGCCAACAAAAGGTAAGAAAATGATTATCTCATTTCCAGTAAATTAAAATTTCAGTTCATTTTCAGTTATTCCATTGTACTTGAAGACATTTAAAACACTGAAATAGATGTAAAACTATCACTCTTTCCTTTTATAAATTATAGGAAAAAAGAGCAGAGACGATACAAAGAGAGTTTCCGTTCACCAAGTTCTTTGACAATGCACCTCAGCCACTGTTCAAAGGAGAATCGTATGCTGGTGATATGGACATTGCTGAGGGGTGCTTCAGGCACATTAAGAAAATTTTCACACAAATAGAGGTGAGATCTTGAAGTTTGTCTGTGCAATTAATTGATCTTATTTGATATGGGAAACTCAT
This sequence comes from Pinctada fucata, assembly GCA_028142955.1. Taxonomy (NCBI): domain Eukaryota; kingdom Metazoa; phylum Mollusca; class Bivalvia; order Pterioida; family Pteriidae; genus Pinctada; species Pinctada fucata. Next base: position 21,188,179 of record AP027103.1, read on the forward strand.
TCTCTCTCCCTGCTTAAATTCTTGGAGCCTGTTTTACAATATTTCAGTTACATGGTAATCTTACGACATACATGATTTTCTATTACGTTAATAATGCAACAAAGGAATTAAAAGAATGCTACTAAGATAGTAGATTTTGAAAAAAAAATGAGCAAAAAACAAACGATGAAAGTAAAGAAAAATATTCTGATTTACATGTATATTTATATGAATTTTGTTATATGTTTACTTTTATAGGAGTTTCGAGCATTTGAGTTGCTTCGTAGTGGATCGGACAGAGCAGAGTATCTACTTATAAAGGAAGCTAAGATTATCGCCATGACGTGTACACATGCTGCTCTCAAACGTAGGGATCTGGTCTCTTTGGGATTTAAGGTAAAATTTTGTACATAGATTTTTTTTTATCATTAATTGAAAATTTCATTTGTCATTTATTCTAACTTACTATATACATGTAATATTCAGTTAAAATCCATGATCTTTTATTTGTTTTTCAGTTTGATAATATTTTGATGGAAGAATCAGCACAGATCCTGGAGATAGAAACCTTCATTCCATTACTATTGCAGGTAAGATGGGAGCTCTACTTTACTATATATATTTTTAATAATCGCTTGATCTCCTATGCTCCATCCTGTTAGCAGTCTTGTACTTTCTGATGTCACAATTATATGACCTGTCTGGACATTGTTGGGCCATTGATGTCATAATGTAAAAGTCAGAGGGTGACATTTTGCGAACTAGTGATTACTGGTAGTAGTATACAATGTACATAGACTTGTAACCTGATACCATTTCTTATCAAGTAATTAATAACAACTTTAATACTATAATTCAAAAAGAATTGTTTGTTGAGCGCTATGATGTTAAGTGTGTTAGGATATTTTACCTTAATATAGAATCCAGAGGACAACATAAACCGTTTGAAGCGTTGGATCATGATAGGAGATCACCATCAGCTTCCTCCCGTCATCAAGAACATGGCGTTCCAGAAGTTCTCCAACATGGAGCAGTCACTGTTCACTCGGCTTGTTCGACTGGGTGTTCCAACTGTAGATCTAGATGCTCAGGGAAGGGCTCGAGCAAGGTAGGTGATTTTACAGGGTGAGGCATTGGCTTCTGAGCATGGGATTAATTTCATTTACAATCAAAGACAAGAGAGGAGCAGACTGTTGTCTCTGAAACTATGTTGATCAAATTTAGTAATCATTGGAAATAATTTCAACATTAGAGTTACATTTGGCTGAGTTATAGATGGTTACCTATTCAGTGCCTATTCATAACCTCTAAAAAGTGTTCAGAGGAAACAAGGATGTGAAATGAAAAAAAAAACAAAAAATAGCCGAGAAGTTCCTCTACATTGTAGCATGGATTAAATAGCATGTATGAAGAAAATGATATTCACTTAGTTGTTAGAAACATCTACAATATTTTCCAGGTCGTACAAAAATGCTTGATTTGATCAGTTTCTGTACATGTTTTAATAACGATCATGTCCTCTTCAAATGACTTTTTTAAAAGACTTTGAGCAAGCAAGCTGTGTAGTTTTAATTCAGTCACTTGTAAATTTGGAAAACAACATTTGTAAATAAATTAATTTTCGTTCAATATTATTAAAATGTGACGTATGGTATTTGTGAGATGAAAAAAAAAATATTAACACATGCTCAAATTCTTATTTCAATCAATATTCTCATTGAAGCATTGCAAATTTATACAACTGGAGGTATAAAAAGCTAGGAAATTTATCGCATGTTCTTGTGGAGCAAGAGTATAGGGTGGCCAATCCAGGATTCGTGTTTGACTTCCAACTTATTGACGTTCAAAATTTTAACGGAGTTGGAGAATCGGAACCTAATCCGTATTTCTATCAGAATCTTGCGGAGGCAGAATACGTTGTGGCCATGTTTATGTACATGAGACTGCTGGGATATCCAGCGGAGAAGATATCGATCCTCACGACATATAATGGACAGAAACACTTGATACGTGATGTGATTCATCAGAGATGTGGGAAAAACCCGTTCATTGGAAGACCAAGTAAGGTAAGTGCTCATCACAATCAAGGTTATCTCATACCTGCAAATATATCACAGAGCAAATCCTTGTAAAACAAATATGAAAATTCATGGTACAGATCACTCGTCGGCTGTATCACAAATAAGTTGAATTGGCATTTTCTGTTGTTATCCCATTTCTTTGTTATTTTCTGTTTTGCGTCCTCATGCTGGTAGGTTTTGAGCAAAAAGTCATAAAACAAAACAAAATTAAAATAATTAAATCTTTTGCAAATTAAATGTATTTTCTAGACAATATTAAAGAGAAATTGTTCAGTTTTTGTATTTCATGTAAAAATTATAAGTACTGCTATAATTCAAGACATTGCAGTATTTATCCTTCATTTGTTGACTAAAATCCGTCAATAATCAAATGAAAAATGTTTCTGTAGGATTTCACAAAGTCACATTATATAAAATTGCAACTTTGTTTTGTATGCTTATTTGTTTTTCTCCCTGGTTGGCTGGTGGCTTTCTCAATTTCAAAAGGATGCAAAACAGAATAAAAACAAGAAATGGCCTTACCTTGTTATGATCTCATGATTTTGCACAGAAAGCAGGTTCCATTTTTGTCGAATTTCAATGTGATTATACAGTACAATTGAAGAAAATATTCAGAGTCTGCCATTAACGAATGGTTGTGTGCAAGGGGGTCTCAAAATCTTGCAAAGCTCAAGGTTTTACATGATTTTGAGACTTCTTGCTTTAATGATGTATTTTGTGTTTGACAATGTGTCGATTGTTGTTTGAATGGAAAGTGCAGCTAGACCTTTATTACGTTTTACCTTTATTTAATAAATACAGCTTAATGTTATTACAGGTAACAACAGTGGACAGGTACCAAGGACAGCAGAATGATTATATACTATTGTCGTTAGTAAGGACCAAAGCTGTAGGCCATCTTAGGTTTGTATTATCAGAATTTAGTCATATTGTTTATGTGTTAAATTAATAGGAAACTGACTCATTATCTTACTTCAATTGCTATAAGTACACATCAGAATTTAGATGTTATTTGATATTTTGAGTGAGTGATTCAGAGAGAACAAATTTTCTTTTCACGACTAACTATGAAATTTTATATATTTAGGGACGTGAGAAGGTTGGTAGTAGCTATGTCCAGAGCTCGTCTTGGCCTGTACGTCTTCGCTCGAGTCTCACTGTTCAGTAACTGCTTTGAACTAACACCAACATTTAACAAGGTTTGCATTCTTTCGTTATTCCTTATAAACATTTGTAACCATATCTTTATTATACACATTCTAATGTTCTCTATGTTTTCCAAGGGAAAGAGACTTTAAAACTGTATCTTAAATTCATGTGAATATTTTCTATTAGAAAGGAATGAATTTGAAGGTACATGTATAATATTGTATATGTTGTATTGATTGCTTATCAGTTTGCAATTATGTTACAGCTTATGACCCGACCATTACAAATGCACATAATACCATCTGAAAGCTACGCTACAAAAGGCAAAAGAAAGGTATATTAATATTTTCTTTCATTCTATGTAATTGGTGATTTTTTTTTTTACTGTGGGCTGAGAATTTTCCAGTGTAAGGATATGAATGGAAAAAAATATTTATTTTGACCTGTTTTGATACCTTTAGTAGACTAAAAAAAAAAGAGTTGATGTACATGTACGTTATAAGAACTTAGTAAACATGTAATACTGAGTTTGATTTTCAATTGTACTTAACCATTTCTTGTACTTTTGAGCAGCTGATTGATCAAGTTACAGAGAAAGTAGTGATTATTAAGGACATGCCAGACTTTGCCCAGTTTGTGTTTGATTTGTACAACTCCAGAATCTCTCAGCTGATGGCGGATCACAATGCCGGAGGAGAGGTGAGGCTCATATACTGATATTCACTGTATATCCGTAATGTGTTATTCAATATGTTTTTACTTCAATAATCATAGAGACATGCAGATATACATTGTACATGTACATGATACAAGTACAAAAATGAATAAGGAATAAAACCATATAATGATGTAACTGTCTTTGTGTTACATTGGTTATTTCGAATTATTTATTTCTTATAGAATAGATCCAGTAATCCAGGCAAACTTCAAATTTTATTGCCGGAGTTTTTATTTATAGACATCTTTATCTTTAATTTTAGGTACATGTGAGAGAGTTATCTCGTCCTCCTAGGCGATACTAAATCTCCATCGAACATCGAGAAACAGCAAGGACATTGTCATGCTCATATCAGAAAGTTTCAACGAAAATGCTGAAAAGTACAAAGAATGCTTGGGATAGCAGATATCTGTGTAATGTGAGGAAACTGAACAGTGGAATAGATTCACATAATGTTGACAGAAAGATATCTGATCTCCTGATCAGTGCAAGGATAGCAACATGTGAATGTATTATTAGATGTGAAATGTTTTGTTATATTAAAACACAGTTTTTAATGAGACATAAATGTTAAGAAGTGTAAAGAAAACTTGATGTGGATGACTGTTTAGGAAAGTGCAACTTGTGGCAATATTCATACATGTAAAAGCTATGTGTATCTACATTTTTATGATTTTCTTATCTGTTAAGATGAACAGTATCAAATAACTGTCAACAGCATCATTTGTATATTTATCATGAAATATCATGTCATTATAATCTTTACTTCAACACAAAGAATTATTAATTAAAATAAAATGAAACAAAGAAACAACCAGAGTGTTTTTTATCGATTTTTTTTTAAATTTTCAAGCTCCCAGAAACAAAGAAAGGGGGCATATTATTTTCATGTTGCCTGCAACGCAAGAGCAACTTATGGGGATCACTCTGTCCAACATTCGTCTGTCTGGTGGTCACACTTTCACATACCTATATATGGCTATAACTTGATTTATGCTACCATCAAACTTGCAGGGATGGTCAAGCATAATGATTGGAGAGAAATTCAAATAAGCCTTGGAGAGAAATTCAAATAAGCCATTCTTGGCTTTCTTTTCAATCCTATTTATTGTCATTAATGCCATTGTAATAATATGTAGATTTTGGAAATAAAATATGTTTAAACTAAGCATAATAAAACTCAACACCCAATTAGGGTTGAAGCTACCTCCAAGGTCTAGGTCATATATTTAGGTCAAACATGCCTGTTCTTGAACAGATCTGTTTTTGATCTGTCAGTAAGACCAACTACAAGGTCGAGGTCAATTCAACTGAAATGCAGATACAGTTGGCGTAACTTTAGAAAGTGAAAGTGTCATATTTTACATGAGTATTGCTTGTGTAAAAATCTTTTTTTTTTTTTTAGTTTGTGATAGTGATCTTGGAATTAAGCAGTATCTCTATGTTGTTTAGGGGCATCAGTATTTGACAAACAAATATTGTAATCATTTGAATTTGATTGCACTTGGATCAATTTGAGGCTTGTAACTGTAGCATTACAGTATGAGCAGCCTGCTTTGCTAGGCAAAGTTGACAAAAGTTACAGAGTGAACCGACATTGTGCATATTGTTAGATACTAGTAAATCTCTCCTCACTTCAACAACCTATCAAATTTCTTCCAACCAGAGACTTCACAAAGAAGGACATATAAATCCTGGTTCTCCTCATAGTTGCCAAAGTACATGTGAACAAGGAATTTAGGAGTTCACATGTTACAGTACAAAACACTTTGAAGATAAAAATGTAACCTGTATGGGAATTGAACTTGGAACTGCTAATTACAAAGCTGACACTCTTATCAAGACCCGACATCATTACTTTTGACGTTATTTCTAATTGTGACGTCATAAATCAGATACGACGTCCACTACTTGTGAAATTGTTACATTACTTTAAGCATCATGCATTTTGAATCAAACAGCTCATTAACAATAGTATGGCAACTTGCATACTCTTACTGTTTGTGAAGATAAACTATGTTTTTGATGTGTTTTTTCCTGCAGATTTTCTGTGGATATCTGAGAATACAATGTACATGTACCAGGATGAAATGGTAATCATGCATTTCATAATTGTATATGGGTTTTCAAGCTACATGTATGTATGTAAAGAACACTGTAGAATATCAATAGATGAGCTGGGTCCTCCAATTTACTCACACAAATGACCATATATTATATATTAAAGCAATTCAGAAGATTAAGATTCTCATTACCAGGGAAATAAATAGTCTTTCTTTCTGTCTGTCTGTGGAAGTCCTTCCCCAGTTTTAAATATTTTTTATCAATCAAAATATGAAAAATCAGCAGAAAATTCCAGGCTAAATATACATGATATGTAACTTCTTAATTTGAATTCTTTTGTCAGTGGCGTATCTTGGTCTAAATGTAAAGGATTCTGCCTCTGGCAGAATTGACAAAATAAGAGGTCCAGAAAAGCTTGAGAAAAAAAGTGGATGCTGTATGTGACATGTTTAGCCCATTCGTTTTTTTTTTTACCTTGCTTTGGTTTATGTCAATGTATATATAGAACACGGACAAATTAGATTTAAGGATTTAATTTTGAGGTCAGAATGACCAAAACACGACGCGGTGTGTATCCCGGATTCGCGCGTCCGTTTTCGGTTCTTGGTAGCGGAAGTGGCAAGGCGTCCTAGTTTCTAAGGAAACGTGAGGGAACACCGAAGAGCGGGGAAAGTAACCCGCAAAATATTAGCTGAAAATGACGGATATATTGTGTCGATGGCTCAATGATGAGCTGCAAATCTCACAGAAAGTCGGTAAGTTTAATATCCGGCTATTCATGTAGAAATCAAGTCATTTGAATTGGACGAAAACACAGCAGAATAAGTCATTCAAGATCGCTCAGCTCTGCTCTGTTCATATTCTTTGTCCGGCAGTAAATTCAAAACGAAATGGCAAAATATCTGGCCAAAACTTTGATCTGACAATTGTTTGATTATATTATGAATTAGGAAGTGGCTTCGGATACGAACATTCGTTCCTTTTTACCTGTGACAATCTCCACGTACGAATAAGTTTCTGATGGGTCTATAACGGTCTTCCTTCTTCCCTATTGCATCTGACTCAATGCTGAGTGACAATACTACGGCACATGGGCAGGCTAAAAGCTAAAACAGTGGCTGATCCAGCATCCCCTCTGCAAGGGGGGGATATTACTGTAAATATGAAACAGGGGCACTTGATCTCACTTCTGATGTCCTCAATATTACAAATGGATCATAATACCACTGATGGGTTCGAGTCATTTATTACATGGATGATATGACAAAGGCATGTAAATGGCAAAGGCATGAAAATGGCAAAGACATGAAAATGGCAAAGTCTTACAATGTATATAATAGTGATGTGACGATAGTTGCCGACTTTCGATATCGATGGTTGAAACCCCTTTGATTTCCAATAAGCGATATTAAAATTGACAATCGATTGTCACTCAGAGATAAAAGGTTACTATAAGGCCACGTAAAAAGTAATTCTATGTTTCTCAGATAATTGGGTTTTAAAAAAGTGGCAAGGTAGGTAGGGTTTTTATTTTTTGTTTTTTTTTTATCAAGAGTACTCTTATTATTCATGTAAGGCAAAAAATTGTATTGGCTGTCTTATCCCCCCCCCATTATTCATATAAGGCAAAAAATCTTACGCCCCCCCCCCCCCTCCCCGTTTTTCTTCATAGAAAACTTTCTTTGAACCGTCAGTCAAAATAATGGTACATGTACATTAAAATTTATGGCTTTCTCCTGTAAATAAGTTGATTTTTTAAAAAGTAAAATAGCCTTTTCCTTCTGAGAACGGGGAGACGTAGCTCATCTGTCTGAATGGAAGAAGCTAATAGATACAAGTATACGAAGTATGACACGTTTTGATTGCCACGAGTACATTTAGTAGAATTGCGTAAGAGACTCGACGGGTGTTATTTGCTAACACCTTGTTTAAACCCAGTTAAATACGACCCCTCACTTCCTCGGATGGACCCGTTCATTTGGTCAAAAATTTGGCCGATAGCGTATATCTTTGGAAGTCTAGTCTGGATGAATGAAGTGTTCAGCATTAACCACCGTCTGATAAAATAATGTACACGGGTACAATATACATTCTTTTATTCATTGATTTAAGGATTTAACTACGTTTCGGCGGTCCTTGCTTATACTTTTTACAACGTGAACGTCATTATTAATAGATTCGGAAGTATTACAATGTTCGGCATAGGTATTTACATATGCTGTAGAGATCAATAAAGAAAACTATACCAACGTTCTAATACATGTAATACTCGATGTATTAAATGTCCGCAGCACGTGTCGGTACGTTGTTAGTATATCCTATACAATTCCCTTTAAACGGCGCGTGGATAAAGTTTTCACCCGTAACGTAAACACGGAACGCACCATGATTTATATGGGCTTTTAAAAGTTTTTATTCATCAGGTACTGTTTGGATGATTTTACAGGACAATAAACATGTTCAATGAAATAAATGGATATTTCGATTTTAATCGACGATCGAGGATGAGACACGGCGGATCTTTTTTTCTGAAGTTGCAATAAAAACGTCTCATCGGCGGCAAATTATAGCACGCGGCGGTGTCTGAGAAACATAGATTTTATTTTACATTGTCTAACCAAAACAGTTTTCGTGAAAAGAATCAAAATGACATCAAGCTATGTATAAAAATTTAAATTAAAATAACTGGTCAAGAAAAACAAATTAAATTGTTGATTTTAGTTTGAAAATGTATTTCTATGCATTTGCAGCCTATGTGTATGTTGCAAAGGCCACATCCTCAATGGTATTTCACTAATTTTGAACTTGATTTTTCAAAATCCAATAGTTCCGATGATCAATCGATAGTTAATTTCCAATAGTGCCCCAATAATCGATAGTAAAATTTGTCCGATTGCTCGTCAGTAGTATATAATAACAATAATAAATATTTGGTAACAATGTATATGAAAAATACAACATTTAATATAAATAAAGATTTATTAAATCAAAATAAGTTTTTTTCATAATTATATCAAGGTTCTACTTCCAACTCAGTAATACAGCAACTAGGATAAAAGCCCACTACCCTTTCAAATATGATATTGTGATCACATCAGTAATAGACACACACTGGTCAGTAAAATATCAACAGCCAGTCATTTGAGTGGAAGTTGAAGTTTTTGAAAGTTGTGATAGATAATACATAGTCTTAACTGTTTTCAATTTACTTTTCAGAATATGTTATCCCCCCCCCCCCCCCCCAAAAAAAAAGTAGAATTGACTGGAACGCAAGTTGGCTTTAAAAATCAGAACCCTGGCCAACTATAGATAGGCCTTGATATTATTATAGCTGTAAACTTGCATAACTGTTTGCTTGTTCGTATGCAGAGACCCAGCTCTACAGATACAAATGTTCGTATCTGGAGCCACTGCCTATAAATTGTGTAATAAAATAGAGTTTGCCAACAGGTGCAATGATTGACATTGGTGATCCAGCATTTATGTTAAGGGGACATGGACCGTAAAAAGAAAAATTATATATTAATGAAATAAGGGCACTAGATGCTATACCATTATTTGAGTGGCAGACATCACTTAACAGCTGAGATACTGGTACATTAATTCCAAGACCTCAAATTTTAAAATTACTAATCTGAAAATTATAATATCTATTGTAGATCAGACAACATTTTCTCGTGACTTTTCCTCTGGATTTTTGATTGGAGAGGTGCTGAATAAGTATCAGCTGCAAAATGACTTCGATCAGTTTTCTCAAAGCAGGTAAATATTTTACTGATATTCTAAGGTTCCTGATTAAAATTGTTTGAAAATTTTCTAGAATATAATCCATTTGTAAAATATTCATTTCTGTCTTCATTCAACTTTATGTTTTCTAAACATGTATGGAATTGGAAATATTGAATACCTAGAGTAAGTTGAAGCATTACACAAGCTATGTTCATCCATCTATCTTGCTGATGAGATACAGACTAAAATATCAGCCCTCAGATCTTCATACTCTACACAAAGGATCACCATGGTCAGATTAAGAAGCTGATTGACTTTGAAGGTTGGAGATCAAAGTTCATGGTCAATTACAAGTTCATGTTAAAAGCATGTGGGTAAAAAGCAGATTAAATTTTGACTATGGATCTGAAAACCTGTCACACATGATCATCATTATATTAGAGAAATAACTCTATTGATTATAAAGGTCAAAGATCAAGATTATACTGTTGAGTAGTCTATGACCGGCATAGATTTTGTCGTTTTTTGAACTCTTGTTTCATTTACTTTAATCATGTTAATATATTATGTATTAACATTATAAATGTTTCTTCCTTTACAGAACTGCAGACTCAAAGCTCAACAATTTTACGCGAGTGGAGCCAGTTTTACATTTATTGGGCATTCCATTTGACACCAATGTGGCCAGAGATATTATGACAGAGAAGCATGGAGTGGCAACCAGATTGATGTATCAACTGTATGTAGCTCTCAACAACAAGAAGAAGGCTAATCTGACTGGTGTTGCCATGGAAACTATGAGGCCTGCAGCACCTGCTAAACTTAATGCTGTTGAAAGTGGCATCTATAAGGAGGTCAGTAGTTATTTGGTATTTTGAAAAAGCAGAGTTACTCCCCAATTGTGCAGGCTCTGATGTCAACTAATCATGATGTCATCAGACTCTATGAAAACCAATGTGAATTTCAGTGAAAACAGTGCTACAATTATGATGATTTCAAAGGAATATTTGACATCTTAATAGTAATAGGTTTTTAGTAAAACAACATCGCAAACAAATCACTAGCCTATAAAATTGAAAAGACAGATTGGTTTGTTTAATGTCAAGGTTTGTGTTGCATGTAAATGGTATCTAGGGTTCAGATATGAATTCATTTCTATACAAATCTGTTACAGAGATTGAAGCATGTGACCCCCAGACAGACTGACCTTGACCTTGATGCTGTAGCATCCAAGTTTCACGAGAAGCAGATCCAAATGGAGCAGTTAGCGTTTGAGGAGAGATTCCGAGAGCAGGAGAGGATACGTCAACAGCAGCAAGACCAGCGAAGCGCTCTACTGGAACGATCACGTCTGATGAGAGAAAAACAAAGCGAGATTGTAGCAAAAATTCAGTATGTATCATATAAATAGTGACATTAAATCCCTTTTGTCAAAATAATAGTTTAGTGTAATGCAGTTATACCTTTAAAAAATATTTACCCTTTTAAGTTCATGAAATGGAATCATTACGCTCAAGTTTTGTCTGAATGTCTATATGTTCTTGAAATTTGTGCTTTGAATCATTTAAAAATGATCAGTATTAAAGAGAAAGTTATCATAGTGATAAAGACAACAGAAGATGGATTTAAAGTCTGCATAAGAGAGGAAAAATTGTAAACACAAGCTCAGAAAGTCATGAAACAAAAATTATAGAGCTATTGTTCTTAATATTTTCTTTAAATATCTAAGTTTGTAATGCTTACTGAATTGTATGTCGTCTGCGTCTTTATGATTCAATACCATAGAAAACATTCAACTCATGTTCAAATGACGTAATTTTATATTTCATATAAACAAGTACATGTATTAAAATATCTTTAACGGAATTGATTCTGAATATTTCAGTCAAATGAGGTAAAACTTGTGTGAAAATTTTAGCTGTATAGAATATAGAATGTCACATGCAATCAACTTGCTCATTCACAAAATGTATGACAATCATTAAAGTATACAATTCCAATAAATGAATTATATGATAATATATATGATATCATATTTGATATTTTGCTTTATGCTTTTCACCATGTCAAGCTGGCATATGTTTTGCCATGAACTTATGACACCAAAAAGTTTACTTTGTGAACATGATGCTTATGAGATCTTTTCTATATTGGCAACACTTGATGCTTTATATCACTTGCCATGCTTTGATAAGGCATGATAGAAGATAAAATATTACAGACGACTGTAATTACATTATATTTTATCGATGACAATTCCATGTAATATCATATGTATTACTGGTATGTGTATTAGCCATAATATGGGATGACGTATGTAATGTAGAATCATTCACTGGTACTTTCTTTCACAGCTTTGTAAAGGTTGTTCATTTCACTTGGACATTGGTTTGCAGATCTTACCCTGATGATATTGAATTTAACATGTGGTACTTTAATTTATTGAGACAAACTTTCCCACTATGATACTGATTACAAAATTAAAGAGGCAAAGTTTAACAGTGAATGATTCTACATGTATATCTATGTAGAGTATTATTTGATCTAACTTGACATCCTAACAATCATTCTATAGGATTAAGAATAAGAATTGACAAACCAGTGTTGGCGCATTTTAGGAGAAATAGATTGACGTTGACCCCACTTCATTAACATACATGTAGATATAGCAGTAAAGAGTCTTATATGAACATTCAGTTCATTTAGGTAATTTAGTATGAATTTTACTAATACTTAACATGTGTGATATATTATTAAAACCTAATTTATTTTGCAGCTACTTTACTTATTTTCTGAAAACATATACATATATAGTTTAACATTATTGTATTGTTATTACCAGGGCTGCCACTGTGAACATACCTAAGCCTCCACCACAACAAACAGCCAAGGCCATCCAGAGGAGGAGGGAGATCAGAAAACGTAAAGAGGCTATGGTAAGTTATGCCTTTATCATGATTACAAAGCATCAAATATTGGGTGGAGATAAGACATTATGATTATCTGTGCATCACATAAAATGCATTTTTGAGGACCCCTCTTAATTCCTGGGTAACAAAATTCTCTTCCTGAAAGACTTCTCTCAGACACTTTCAATCATTTTTTGACACCTTTGACTCTGCATACTTTTATTTGCACAGTGTCATATTTTATTTGTTTTATACTTGTAGGAGACTGTAGAAGCTATAGGAAGATTTGAGGAGAAAATGAAGATGATTCTTCCTCCGTCTAAGGATGATGATGGGTAAGGCTTAGAGACCTTACTTAGAACTAATTACTATGTCATGAGTTAATTAATCTATAATTTAATTTCTATGAACAATTGCATTTTTTTTGTCAGTTTTATAAGTGAATTATAATAATTGAATGGGTAGATATGGACCATATAAATCATAGAAATGGCTAAACCAATACAGTGAAATTTGCAATAAACTCAGAATAAATTATGAAAATGTGTTGGTGAATGTTTATACAGAGAGCAGATAGATGTACAGTACATCCTAACCCGGGATGAGGATAGATTGGCAGACGCTATAGAACTGATCAAACCTGCATCCAATGACGACTACATCGGAAAAATCAGAAAGAGGCTTCAGGAAGACGAGGCTGCACGGGCGGAGAGAGAGAAAAGGCGAAGAAAAGTCCTCGTGGATCAGATGAAAGCTCACGAAGCTCAAGAGGTTTGTCATCATAACAATGAGTATAAACTGTTAACAAAGAAAATTAGTAACAATTACTTGATTTATAGTGTTATAAAATCATATTCATTTTTGATCCCACCCTTTAAAAAAAAACTTATACTGTATATTCTATTATTTGTAAATGATTTTAATAAACTGAATGATTACAATAAAGCCAAAGTGAAGATTTATTTTTAAAAACAATTGTTATTTATCAGGAGGCTCGGAGAGAGGAAATGTTGGTTAACCGTCTGATGAGACAGTCCCAGCAAGAACGAAGAATAGCAGTACAGCTGCTCCAAGCCAGGCATGAGAAGGAGATAATACGTAAAAACCGTGTGATCCGAGAGAAGCAGTACGAAGAACGTAGACTGAAGGACTTTGAAGATGCTCTGAATAAAGAACAGGTAAATCATTTTACCAGTCACTTCATCACACCATTATAATGTTATCACAACATTTATCATGAAAAAACATGTGAGATGAAATAATAGGAAACAGTGGAATCAATTACTTTAGTGATATAAAAGAGGCCTTCATTACTAACAGGTATGATAAGTCAGACTCTTCACTGCAACACTGTCTTAAGTAGACACAATCAAAAATTATTTTCTTAATTCATTCAGGAAATGGCCAGACTTGCAAAGTTGGAGTATGAGGAGAAAACAAAGAAGGACAAAGAGTTACACGATCAGATTGCTGCCGAGAGGGCGGAAGCTAAATATCGTAAACATTACGACAGCTGTAATGAAATTATACAACAAGTTGTGGACTTCACATGCAAAGTCGCTGAATATAGAGAATTAACAGAAAAGTAAGTGAAGTTATCTTAAAGTAATATGCTCAAGAATTATTTCTCCCATGTAATTATCTGTACTGTATTGACAGAGAGTATGCCACCCTTTTTCTCAAGAAAAAACATTGACAATAGCTTCTTTGTGTGTTGTAGACTTGTTCCAGCTAAGTTATATAGAGAATGGAAACAGTTATTTGTGGCGGGTAAACCTCTGTATGAGCAGGTGGCACCCCCTGATGCCACGGAGCCCACTCCCGAGCAGATCTTGGAGGAGGAGAGACAACAGCTCCTGGATGAAGGAGACTTTACAGAGTATAAGGTGAATACATTAATTATTGATTGTATAAACAGTATAGAAGTTTCAGTCTAAAATATCTGTATATGAATACTGAAATAAACTTTTGAAAATTGCATTTACAATACACAAATTATAAGTGGAAATATGCATAAATAAATCTACTACAATAGTATTCACATTAATCTTAATATCATTAAAGAAATTCTGACATACAAATTTTATCTATAGAACATGAATGGAGAGTGGCAGCCCCCAGAGGGATGTGACATCACTGGTCCACCAAGAGACAATCCTGTAGTCGGTCATATTATACAGAGGGTATTTGACCTTGTAGAGCCTCCACAGGTCAGTACATTTCAAAATATATTTAGGTTTTACCACTTTTTTTCTTAGATGTAACTATTTCGTTATCGAAAAGTCATAACTACATTTACATACATGTAGACTTCAATATGCAATATCACATATTATGAGTAGCAACATCACATATTATGAGTAGAACATGTCTTCATTATGATTGAAGCTTAAAAGATCATATGTAAGTTAAAACCATTGTAAATACTGACATTGATTACAGCCGGCAGCTCCACCCCCAGAGTTTCCTCCCTTCCCTATCAGGGCTTGTATCCTGGGAAAAGTTTTCAGCGGCAAATCTTCAGTGGCTGCTCGCTTAGCAAAAGGTATGATGAACAATACTTTTGACTTGACGTGAAAGAATAATTATGTGTCGAGTTTCAATACATTAGTCTGTAAAGTATACACTACACATGTAGTCTTAAGTGTCAAGACAAACAAAAATTAGGCACATTATTTTTCTTTTAATTCTAGCCAAACGTCTTCATGTGTTAAATCCTGATGAATTAGTAAATGAGGCTTTAGAGGCACATAAGAGAGGTGACACTATGGAGATCCAGGTAATATTCAACATTTGTATACAATTACATGTAAATCGAAAAAAAAAAAAAAAAAAAAATCAGCTCAGTTTTGCTTCTATTCTAAAATACTTCAATAAAGTCTTTTAGATACTTCAGTTAGCATGTCTGTGCTATCAGGAATGATTTATACTCCATGACATGCATAATTTTATTAGAATATGTAAATTCATGATGATGAAATAGTAATACATTATGATGTATATTTGAAGGAGGTAGAACCAGTGCCGTCAGACACGGCGGTACCAGCTGATCCTGCTGCAGTAGAATCAAGTAAGATTCCCTATATAAACTTACTGCATGAAAACCATAACCAATTATCAATTACTGTTAGTATGCAATTGATAAATTCAATCACATTACAATGTCTTTATCTTGGAAAAAACAAGCTTCAAACCTTGGTCAAATATTAAAAATATTGTGAAATCATGAATTTTCTTAAATTTTTGCACATTTGGAAGGATCAATAATGCTTAACAAATTTTTAGAGCAATAGGAATTAGCTTGTATACAGATTATTGTATATCATCACATCTCTTGTGATGTAAGAAGACCTCACTGTAACTATAACTAATATCAAGATTCCTTTGAAACTGCACTAAGTACCTGTATGTTATCTTCATGATTTATTTTTCAAAATATAAAGAATTGTAATTAATTATCCTGTTCATAACTTTCTCTCTCTGAAGCTGAACAAGGAGGAGTAACAGCTGAAGGTGAACAAGTAGATAAGGCCGCATCAGGGGAGGTAACTGCTGAACAGTCAGCCACGTATCTAGGGACAACAAAAGATGCCACGCCTTCCAAACCCCCACCACCTAAAAGGACAAGGTCCAAAAATGTCAAGGATGATAAATTGGTGGTATGTTATAGCAATGAACTAAATGATGAAGGAAATGAATTCTCCATTCTATAATTGATTTGATAAGTTTACAAAAAAAAGTGGATACTTGTCATGATTTATTTTTGATTTTCTGATCTTTTCAGCCAACACCAAAAGCTAAACTTGGAGCCAAAGCACTAAAGTACTTGAAGAAGGGTCAGCCTGTAGATGACCAGGTCATAGTGGACATACTTATAGAGGCCATCAGGTGGGATCATTATAACAGAATACTGTAAACTTGTAAATATTCATATGAGGGTAATTTTTGTGTCGCCTGCAAAGCATAGCGACACTTAGGGATCACTTTGTCCGTTGTCCGTCTGTCCGTCCGTCCGTCTGTCAGTCTGTCTGTCTGTCACACTTTGGGTGTCACAGCCCATAACTTTTGATTGGTAAGTGATAGGGCTTTGATATTTCACATAAGTATTACCTGTGACAAGACCATCCTACACATACCATAATTTTTGACCTAGTGACCTTGACCTACATATTTGACCTACTTTTCAAAAAATTAAGAATGGATATATCTTTTGATTGGTAGGTGATAGGGCTTTGATATTTCACATGTGCAATCCTTGTGAAAAGACCTTTCAACACATACCATAATTTTTGACCTTGTGACCTTGACCTAGATATTTGACCTATTTTTGAAAAAAAGATCAGATTCGCTATATCTTTTGATTGGTAAGTGATAGGGCTTTGATATTTCACATGTGTATTCCTTGTGACAAGACCTTCTTACACATACAATAATTTTTGACCTAGTGACCTTGACCTACATATTTGACCTACTTTTCAAAAAAATTAAGAATGGATATATCTTTTGATTGGTAGGTGATCGGGCTTTGATATTTCACATGACTGTGTATTCCTTGTGACAAGACCTTTCTACACAGACCATAAAATTTGACCTTGTGACCTTGACCTAGATATTTGATCTACTTTTGAAAAAAAGATAAGATTCACTATATCTTTTGATTGGTAAGTGATAGGGCTTTGATATTTCACATGTGTATTCCTTGTGACAAGACCTTCCTACACATACAATAATTTTTGACCTAGTGACCTTGACCTACATATTTGACCTACTTTTCAAAAAAATTAAGAATAGATATATCTTTTTATTGGTAAGTGATAGGGCTTTGATATTTCACATCTACACAGACCATAATTTAATCTTAATATCTTTAATTGGTAGGTGATAGGTCTATAATATTTCTTATGATGAGACCTTTTTGTTACCAATTTTTACGTAGTGACCTTGACCTAGATGATTGACACTCTTTTCTGAAAATTTGAGAATGACCATATCTTTTAATTTGTAATTAAGAGGTCTGATATTTCAAATGAATTTCATATGAGAAGACTTTTCTACTGATACCAATAATTTTGATCCACTTTCTAGAATAATAATCAAACCGCTTCGCAGGCGACACAAGCATTCCTTGGATTGCTATTTTTATGCTTTAATTATTATCATGAAAATAATCCCTGCATGAAAATTGCAACCAGTATAAAAGACTAAAGGGAATACTCCGGATTTCGCCAAATTACCCCTCATGTGCTGTTACAATGGTCATTTCGTGAAAAATTTCCCCCAGGGAAAATCTCCATGTTTACAGTAATATAGAATACCAAATTATGTAATAGATCAGAAAATAGTGGTATATGTTTTCATACATGTGAACCTCCTGGCGGGAGGACGAAATCTCCCGACGAAACGAGGACCCTCCCGATGAAAAATAGTCCTCCCGATTCCTCCCGACGAAACAGAATCCTCCCGACAAAAACGAAAAATCCTCCAGATTTCTCCAGATGAAATGCAAAATCCCCATTTGTGTATTACGTTACGCATTATGCCGTCTGTAGTTACCAGACAATCAATTTAATAAGTGCTAATTATACAGGTGATAGGTATATTGCTGGAAAAACAAAGCAATTAGCATCACGTTCTCTTCACCGTCATGGGTACTCGACTTCCCCGGGGACGTTATACCCAGTACATCTTAACACGGGTCGTCAAATTCACGTACCAAATTGATGTACACAGTTAATTGGGGAATCTTCTTGATGCCGTAAAATTATAATAGTTATATTTATCTATAACACGAAAAAGCGAGGAAATGCAGTAAAAGTTCGCTGATGAATAAATAAATAAATAAATAAATAAATAAATAAATAAATAAATAGGAAAAACGACGTCATGTAATTCACGTACTCTGTATGAGGGTGTATAATGGCTGTCTCGTTTATTATTCTCCTAACAATGGGATTTAAATCTGATGAGTGGTCAGTTTAAACCCCACGAAGAGCAGTTACTGATTTTCTGTACAGGTGTACTCAAGTAGCAGAAGCAAGGTAAAAGTAATCAACGGACGTCATTGAGACAACTCTCGGAACTCCGAATTGTTTTTGTTGTTGTATGAGCGGAATCTGTCCTTGTTGAAAAGCGAGTTGAGAAAACGTCCGTATATAAAAAAAAGGGGGGGGGATCTGAATACCGATAAATCCTCCCGATGAAAAATTAAAAACCTCCCGACGAGAGGCCAAATCTCCAGATGAAAATTGAAAATCCTCCAGATTTTTGGAGGCAAAAGGTTCACATGTATGTGTTTTGTTTTGATATTGACTATTTCCAGAGATTATTATACAAATATGGACTTGGTCGAGATCATTATGTCAATATAATGACCCGATGAGATTAGTAATATCGACCGAGGCTGAAGGCCTCAATCGATATTACAAATCTCATCGGGTCATCATAATGACATAATGACCAAGGCCAAGTCCTTATTTGTTATATTATATAACGAATAGTAAGACTATATATTACTAAAATAATGATTCAAAACAATATGAACACAAAATTACTTTTTAATTAAGAATTCAACAATTATTGCCTTCTTTTGTGAAAAGTATATCTAAAATTTTAATATTTAACAAAATAACCCTTTTATTTTTTATCGTAAATACTGAAATCAGGGCAAATACATTGTATACCACACCGAGTCATCATCTTCCGTCAGCGGTCATTATCGGAAAATAATGACTCGCACGCCAGCCACTCGGAATCGACGTTACATCCCGGTTATATAATATTATCTATTATATGAACCATTATTACTTGGTCGCTTTATTCTGTATGTTATATTACAGGAATATCCCAGAAGGAACAGGATATGTGATTGACGGTTTTCCTAACAACTATAACCAAGCCAAGGTATTGGAGAAGGCTCTAACTGGCTTCTCTGATACATCCAAGGACGACAAGAAATCTAAGAAGTCTAACTTGGTACCTGATCCCCGTCCAGCTCCCCCCGTACCAGACCCACCCAGTGGCATTGATGTTGTTATATTGTTTGATGTGGAGAATGAAATGTGTCTGAAGAGAGCTGCAGGCAGATCATGTAGGTTTTATCCTTTCATATTTTGCTGCATTGCAAAGCAAGCACAGTATTCCTCTGTCCTTCTGACTGTCTGTTCTCGGCATGTGGTTAAAGTTTTAGTTGAAGTTTCTGGTTGAAGCAAAATCTCAGAAACCAGATGCCTTACAAATATAATACTACACAAGTAGGTTTTCCATGTCAAGACCTTTTCAATTCACTCAGTAACATTTGATCTATTTTCATGACTGAAAAAAGTTACTTTGCATCGGACCATTTCACTAGTTTTTATTTTTGTAAATTTCATTGCAACCTTGAGTGAATCGAGAATTATGCTAAAGGGTGTATGGTGATGAACCAACTTTAAGTATATACATGTACTATATACAACTTTTAAATATTTATAATTTACAACTTTAGATGAGATGCAGAGTAATGAGCAGTTCCATCAGGAGTTTAAGCCGCCACCAGAGGGCAGTTCTACAGGGGTCGGTAAACAGGCCAAGGTCGTACCTGTAGAAGATGCTGCTCACGATCAAGATCAAGTTCAGCAAAGGTACGCAGGATAAGCGATCACATAAAAAAGATGTCATCTCTAAATCATTGTGCTTGTCCATGTTAGATGTTGTATGTATAATATCATTGCTGTCATTTTGTCAATATGTTCTTTATAGGATAACAAAGTTCCTGGATTCTTGGCCAAAGCTGGAGAAATGGTACTCCAAGTTTGGTAATCTGACGAAAGTAGATGCAAGTGATCAGGTTAGGTCCGTCAGTTTGGAAGTGGAGAAAGTTTTAGAGGAAACTTTAGAGAAGGTATGAACAAGATCATTATATCACCCATTCTGCTTAACAGGACAAAGAGCTGCTTGAAAAATTCTAAGATGAATACTTGTATTGAAATATCATTAAATTGCTAAAAGAATGCTCATAATTGAAAGTCATTTTAAATGTTAATTACATGTACGTCTTAGCAATGATCATCCTAGAATATTTTACTGACATTGCAACTCTATACTTACTAACAAATACATGACTGTAGTTATTGTATTAAGCCCAATCAAATCTCAAATTACATAAATTGTCCTATATGTTACGTGTAAATATAGAACTTTTGAATTGTCATTCATTCTATTTCGAATACTTATTTACATGTATATTTTACATTGTATGACTTCAGCTTCAGAAGAAAGACGAACCTCCACCTGAGGAACCTGTTGTAGAAGAAAAGAAAGAGGAGGTACTCATACTGTATAATATCCTCTTAATTTGTCTCTAAAAAATGTTGAAGTATTCGAAATTTTCAAAGTTAACAAGTAATGGAATTTCATCCAGTTTTATAATTTTAGTTTAGATTTGTAAATCCTGATGATGAATTTATTCATCATTGTTATAGGCACCACCACCAGAACCTGAACCTCCCAAGGAGGAGCCCCCAGCAGAGGAAAAATCCTCAAGACCCTCCTCACGTAAAGGTATGATTATTACGAGTTTAAACACATCTGTGTTATGTTCTGTCTAGGAATTCAAAATACTAGTGAGTAATGGCACAAATTAACATAAGTTATGACTAAAACATGGAATACTTACATTGTAGTAGTAATACATGCACTAGTATATGTAAATTTCTAATGGATTATGCCGTAAGTAAATACCTTTGTAATTTTGTGATAGACTTGGTTTTTCAAATAAATGCATGACTATAAAGATTCTCAACTGACTTTTCTTTGTATTGTATTCTTATTAGTTCTTGATTTTAAAAAATATGGAAATGCAGAGCATTTATGACAAGATGTGTGTTTCAGGATCTGGAAAGAAGGGTTCCCGTCCATCATCAAAAGAATCACGGAGTAAATCACCAAAAGATAAAAAGGGAGATAAGCGTGAAAAGAGCTCCTCTCCTAAACGTGGAGGAAGTAGCAGTAAGAAATCTGATGCAGGCAGTACCAAGAAAGGAAGCAGAGGTCTGTTAGATCTTCTCTTGTAGTTTATTTAACTATACATACATATACAAGTCCTTCTTGCAAATGGTTTAGTTAAGTTTATTTATTTATGATGCGCGAATCATTACTCAGATAAAAGATGTAAAATAAAAGCAACTCTACATGTCCAAGTATGTTATTAAGGTTCTTCACCCAAATCAAAGAAAGGCTCAGCAAAGAAAGGTAAAACTCCTGAACCTGAACCTGATCCAGAACCAGAAGTACCTGCTGGTCCACCTCCACCTGAACCTGGCTCAGAGGAATGGGAGTTTGTTGATCTGCCATTGACAGGGGTAAATGTTCATGATAATTATGTTCTCTGATCTATTGAAATTATGAATATGGGTCACTTTTACATATTCACTTTCCACTTTCAATATCAACAGATACTTATTCAAGAAGAATTTACAGTATTTCATCATCATATGATGGACAAACTAATATTTTCAATAATTTTTCAGGAACTTGCTAATGTGCTGGCCAAATACTGGGAAAACATTGAGAAGACTTATGTCAGCAATGACAAGATTGTCTTCAGAAAACTCCGTAACGAACGGGAAAACATTTACAGATATTTCTTCCAAATCAAGTAAGAAAATGATTATCTAGCCAATTGCTATCTAACTGTCCTGTTCACTAAATCCAGAGCACCCTGTTTTGGCGATTTACTCTGTCATCTGAAGAATTTTCCTTTTTAATTATTGTTTCTGAGAATTGACCTCCTTTAGTCATTACTGGAAATAAACTTCAACTTATCCTATCAGCTGCCTTCAAACTGCTGTATGAAAAATAAAATGTCTACAGAAATTTCCCATTTTAATTTCAAGCCACCGCCATATTGTCCTCCATGTCAACAATAGTAAACAGTGACGTCAAAGCGTCCGACATCACACATTTTCAGTGATTTTACTTTAGAAACTTGTAGACTTTTTATTTTCCGACCTATTTCTAACATAATTGACGTACATCCAAAACAATGGTATTTTCTGTTACAACTTGAAGAGTACTAAATAGTTCATATCATTTTGGAATATGACAATATTATATTTTAGAGAAAACTGAACATACAGGGTGCTTTGGATTTAGTGAATTGGACAGTAGACTTGTTTGTAATCATTAGTCTGAAGAATAGCTTTTGAATTTGATAATTCATCTTGTCAAGATACAACATTTTAGTGTCATTGTATAATGGAAATTTATTTCACTTTAAGTTAAAAGATGATTTATTTTCTTTACAGAAAAGACTATCTTGCTTACCTGAGAAGACCAGACAACAAAGAGATCTATGTTACACAATGGCAAAAGGTTTGTTGATAAAGGTCATTAAGACTCTCCTTAATTACATGTAAATATGCATACAGTTTTCATTTGACTCTGTTTTGCTTTTGCCTCGCAGAGATGTAAGTTTGACTTCAATTTTCCCTCCCTCTTTATCATTTTGTTGATCCATTAAAACAGATTATATTCAACCAAAACTGATTATATTCAACCACTTGGATGAAAGAGGCAAAATAAAGTGATTAGGAATTAGACTGCCAAGTTAATGGTCTATCTGATGTATCCATGTCTAATTTGATGCCACTTATTTCAGGAGTACAATGATGTACCAGATGACATGAGAGATGACGATGAGACAAAGGCTGAGCTCCACCAGCGAGTAGACGACCTAAGAGTCAAACTGTGGGACATCTGTGACGAGAGGAAAGCTCAGGCTGAGAAAGAACGGCAAGCCATCATTGACGACGGCTGGCTTGATGACAGATTGGGCATGCTCAGTAACTTCTACCTGACTCTGATGCAGGGCGAGGTAGACAGGTATCAGGACACGGTCCGTATGCTGAGGGATTATTACAGAGGCATGGATGGACATATACCTGATGAACTTAATACTACGTTTGCTAGGATACCTCTTATCGAGGTTGGTTGTCATATTTATTACAGATTATTTTGTCTACACATTGATAGTAGCTATTTGAAAAACTATTTCTGCTAATTCCTGTATTTGAAATTCAAATTCAGAAATTTTTTTAAAAAGTCTTTTGAACATGATACATGTGATTGGTCTCAAACAGCTTCCTGTGGAAAGACCAGAGACGCCATCCAAAGCTGACAGTGAAACTGCTTCTAACCCGCCCCCTGCTGAGGAATCTGGAGGGAGTGCCAAGTCAGGGGATAGACCTAGATCTAGTCGCTCTAAGTCTGGACGATCCAAGTCTCCTAGATCTCCTAAGGAAAGGAAGTCACGTACACCATCAGCAAAGAAACGTGACAAGAGCAAGGAGAAGAAGGATACCTCTAATCAATCACCGGCAGAGGAAGGCATTAAAACTAAGTAAGTTTATCATTCTGATGTACATGTATCTATGACAGAAAAACTTTATTTAATTCATGCACAACTAAGCAATGTGTAATTTTAGTCTTTCTCAGTTTTTGATGCTGTTAATAAATTTTCGTTGTTATCTTTGAGGTTGTTGTGTATATCATTCTAATCATGCATTTTATCATATAAATGTACATTAGTAATGACCAAGGAGGACTTAATTCAGCAATACATGTATAACTTCACCTTTATATTGTATTTGCCAGGATACCTTTGGTGCCACGACGTCCATTATCACCCGACGCTGAAGCCAAAGCTGGTGGAGCTGGTGGAGGTAAAGATAAAAAGGATAAGAAGGGAGGAAAGAAAGATGATGGAGGCAGTGAGAGTCCAGCCCCTCCCATGGATCCTGATGAAAAACTGATCTTTGATGGATACCAGAATGGAGTCAATGCCCTGGGAACCATTGTAAGTCCGTTTTATCTGGTCTTTTTGATATATACATGTACATGTACATGTAGCAATCCTTTACATTTGTGATGTCATTGAATCGTATGGAAACCAGCTTGAAATTCAGGGAAACTGTGCCACACAAATGATGTTTCTATAGGAATTTTATATGTTTGCATCTGATATGGAAGAGAAGCTTGTAAAACTGTAAGACAGACTAGGTAATGTGCTTAAGAGATATAAGATATATAAAGTACCAGTAGTAGTGTCTTAAGATTTATCTTTATAATTGTAGCTACAAGCAGAACATGCTGCCAAGGAAGCTGAAGAAGCTGAGGAAAGAAGGAAAGAGGAAGAAAGGGAACGAGAGAAGGCTGCAGCTTTAGCCGCTGCCCAGAAAGCTGGTAACAAGAAAGGAGGGAAAGGAAAGAAGAGTAGAAGTCCTTCACCAAAGAAAAACTCTGCAGCTACACCCACTCCATGTAAGCAATTGTTACAGTCTTAAATCATTTATAATGACTAAATAATAAACTATAGTGCTTTAGATA
Source organism: Pinctada fucata (assembly GCA_028142955.1). NCBI lineage: Eukaryota > Metazoa > Mollusca > Bivalvia > Pterioida > Pteriidae > Pinctada > Pinctada fucata. The sequence continues at coordinate 21,213,171 of AP027103.1, forward strand.
GAGAATGTATCAATCACCTGCTCGATATCTGAATGGAGAGATCACTATATTGCATCTGTTGGCTGACAGGTGCAATGTCAGAGATTTGACAAAACCTCAATTGTTTTAGTAGTGTTACATTTAGAGATTGTGTAACTTTATAATATCTGACTTTTTGTTCATACTATTTATAGCTATACAGATGATATAAGTTGTCTTAAACATTAACAGCTACAGATGATATGAGTGAGGAAGACAAAGAGAAAAAAGAAAAGAAGGAGAAGATGAGAACGGAGTATTTCTTTGCCATCCAGGAAGAAGGTTAATGACCTGATACATAAACTATAAATAATAAACACATAAAAAGAAAAAGAAAGTTCAAGAATTTTTTCGGTCATGAATCCAAAACAGAAATCTCCTGCGAGACATAACATTTATCTTTTTAATTTTAGAGGGTGCTGCTAAAAGAAGACTGGAACTAATTAAAGCTCATGCCATAAGCATCCTACAAGATTTGAAATCAAAGGCAGATAACTCCTTTAAGGAAATGAACGACTGGTTAGGAGCAAGATTCCTCAAAGAAATGGAAAGGTAGGTCTGGTATTGTAGAAGTTATGGTTCACTATGTATAATGAATTTTTGTCTCTTTTGTAATTGTTGCCCACTTTTGCGAAAAGGCATATACACATGTACCTTGAATTCTATTTGTCCATCCATCTGACTGTCAGTATGTTAGTCACAAAAACTTCAGTCTAAATATTTGTCAGCTTAAAAGTTAGATATACATAAAAACTAATGGTCTAGATGACTATGTTCTGTGTCTACTGTAAGTACCTGTACAGTTGTATATATAACACTAGAGACAGAGATCAAACATAATTTGTGTAATATAACGTAATCAGCTCATGTCTTGAGACATATATTGTAGTTCACTGTAAATATGTACTGACATTTTGTTTGTGATTACAGTATAGACCACATGTCAGAGGTGATGAGACAGGGTGTAGAAAACAAACAACAACTTAAACAGGAACTTGTACTAATTCAGGAGGACTTCTTACTTAATGAGGTACTAAATAAATACATGTACTTGTTGCACGGTCTACCTTGTAGACGGTAATTGACACCTTTCCAGACAGTGTAATATTTGTCATTGTGAAACAATGATTGAATTAATGATTGAACTCATCATTGACTGATCAACTGAGCCGTTAACTGTCCTTATCTGACCTGACTTGTATTGCCACCCGTTTTGAAAATACAACACAACCAAAAAAAGGAGGGGGGGGGTGGGAGGAATGTTCGCTTTAGCATTTCTAAAATGGCATTTCATAATAGGAATTAAGAAAAAAAAAAACGCCATTTACAGGTTGAAATACTTTTTTTAATGCCACGGGCGGACCTAGATTTTTCCCTATAAGGTTGATTCAGCGTTAGGGAAAGGGGTCCAGCCTATGATTTTGAAAGAAAATACATAGAAACGGGAAATCATGTTTTTTTTTTTTTACTAATTCCATAGGGGGGGGGGGGGTCCTGACTCCAGCCCGCTCTAGATCCGCTCTTTGTCAAATGTTTCAATATGCATAGGATCAACTACCAGAGAAAACTCGCAAGATTTCGATTGAATAATGTACTGACTGGTACCCTTGAATACTTTTGAAAAGAAACAAAGATATAATAGTATCATAAAAGCGGAGTATTCCCGTAGTTTTGAATATTTGTTGGAAAACTTGTGTGTGCTCACTTTTAATGATTCAGAATTGAAAGTTAGAAAAGGACACTTGCACACAATCCTTAAAAAATCCGCTTCCTACATGTATGTACTCGAATCACACTGTAGTTTGAAAAATTCAAATATCAGTTTCCCTTATTTTATTAATCTTAATTCCCCTAATTTAACAACAAATACTGGACCAGATTTTTTTACCGTTGTTTTCTTTGAAATCTACATTTAAAAATGCGTGAAATTCTTAACTGTTTACCGACCATGAGTAGTTTTATCCTACTCGGAATGACGACTTATAATTACTCAATCAACGGTGATAATTGTTTGATGGCATAACAATTGCCGTGCAACAAGTGGGTTTTTCAACTGCTCCTCGGGCTACGCCCTCGGAGACAGTAGAATAACCCTTACATAATGAGAAAAAAAATTACTTGAATTATTTACAATGCATAATCAATTTTGACGCATTATAGCAATTTTGTAAATTCATAGATAACTATTGACATAGTTTTGTCATTATTTGTCATATTTCAGGATTTGAAGGTTCTGAAATCTCCCAGTCCTGCCCCTCCACCGCCAAAGGAGGAACAACCTGGGGCAGAACAATTTACAGTACAACAACTTAAAAATCTCTACTCCCAGGTATGTACATAGTTTGTTTAGACATATAGCTCAATGGTGATTGCGCTTTTAGAATATGTCTGTCTGTAAATCCATCAGTCTATTTTAAATGTAAAATATTCTTTGTTTTCATTATAATGTTTTCATGTTTCCTACAATACAAGGCTTAAACCTATAAACATGATGATGTCAGAATGTGCAATGTCATTAGGTCAGATGAATTCGGTTTTAATGCAACAACTGCCTATACATGTATATAGTTCTTAAATCCAAGTATGATTTAGGGATGAGTCATGTAGAATTTAAGTTCAATCGGTCAAAGGTCAATGTCATATCTTCGAAATGATTTACTGTATAAGTAGTGTCATTCGCAGTTTAATAGAAGGAAACCTTTTCGCATGGACAGTGATTCATGGATTATCTCCAGTTCCTTTGAGTTATGCCTTTGGTATTTGCATTCACTGAGACAAACGTGGTAAGGGGGCAACTGCTAAAGTAGCAAAGGTTTATACACAAGGAATGATACCATGTATACAGTATTTGACTTGCAGTTCTTTTATCAATTTTTTGCAATGCAGCTTATATACATGTACATGTAAGTAGGTTTTCTATCATTCCTGTGTATTGCCCTGAACACTTGGTAATTATAATTCATACTTGCCTTACATGAAATATGCTTTACATTGTAGTTCATTGCCACTGCACCAAATGGTATAATGTCTAAGCAGTCTTTCCTCGAGACGTTTGAAAACATGGTGTCTGTGGCCTTTGGTATGGAACAGTTACCAGATCTCTGGATGAACATTACTCCAATGCAGGTGAGTTCTAATACAATATTGAAAAACCATTTGAAGAGAAAAATTTCATGCAAAATAATGTAAATGCACTTTTTTATACGTCCGTCTTTAGATTAAGTTTATCAAGGATTTTATTGTATTTTGTGAGAGAATTTTTATTTTGTTTATGAATTCCCATACATAGGTCCAGGAGATAGCCGGTGGTTTGTCAGCAGATGGAGAGTATGTGGACTGGCGTAGGTTCCTTCTGGCAGTAGCTCAGCCTATCCCTACTGCTACACAGACGGAACTGCTAGAAACATTAAAACGCTTCCAAGACATGGATCAGAAATCTACGGGATTTGTCACTAGGGAGCAATATGACAGGGTATGTAGTTGACTGGACAGCTCTAAAACACAAAATTTTGTTTTGATTTGATGCAAATAGAACAGGTTAAGAAACCCATGCAGGTATCGCTGCAACAAAGGTAAATTGTGCAAGGATTAAATAGCACTCTTATTTTTGCCTTAGTACATGTACTTGTCTTTTCTTGTGGCGACAGCGGTAGAATTCTCACCTTGCAATCACAAGCCCGGGCCATGGCTGTAATTCCTTAAGCAAGGCACTTAACCCTGATTGCTCCAGTCAAACCAGCTGTGAAATGGGTACTAGCATTGATAGGGAGTTAACCTGTGATAGACCAGGGTCCTATCCAGGGGGGGATTAACACCTTCTCATCCGCTTGCACTACTGAAACTTGGTATAAGCACTGGCTGTATGAGCCTCAAGGAAGGATTTATATTGTCTTTTCAAAACTGCATAGACGGTAATGATTATACATGTATGTATAGGACATACATGTAGATTGATGATAACTGAAAATCATCAAATTCAAAACTAGGCACGTCAGTCTGACATCCTCAAGTAGGGAAAAAAAACTATGTACATTGCTGCATTTACTTTTAGATTTTATTTCTTTTACTCAGATGGATTTATGGTTTGGAGGGAGCACACCAGACGGTGATTTTGATCGTTTATCAACGTTGAAGGCAGCCTTCTTTGACTTTTTTGCTGATCATAGCATGACGCCACCTGTACTTGATTACATCAGCATGGTAAGGCATTATGGAAAAATTTATTATTCTAACTTTGATTTTTCTTAATAACTTTTTAAAGATATTTGTATTCTTACATCAAAGTATCTCATTATTATTGTTTTTCTTCATAGTCGCTGTACTTCAGTGCCTCAAGTTCATCCAGTGAAGGATTTATGCGAGCTTTGAGTGTAGCAGCTGGCACCCATATGCCAAGGATACCTAAACCTGAAAGAGCTCCGAGCATGGCAGAAAGGTAAGAGCAGATTATGTTTCTTTTCAATACTACAAATTGACTCTTTCCATTGCGCAAACAATTTTCTAGAGAATTCATGACTTCGCAATGCATATTCATGTTTGACGCTTGTTTGTCAAAAAAAATATGACATCGTGAAATTTATCACTTTGTTTCACATCATCTTTTGAAGTATTGTTAAGCTAAATTACATAAATTTAACTTGTCTCAATGATATACATGTACATGTATCAGGTGAGGATAAATGACCTAATTTGCTGTTTCAGTACCGTGGACATTGTTGATGACCCCTCGCCACCCCCACCCTACCCTCAGGATATCCCAGAGGAAGCTATGAATGCCAAGGTACCGATGGAGGCTCTGTACAGAGTGTTACATCATGGAGAGAGTGCTAGCGGAGATAGTCATAGATTCAGTGTACAGGCGGATCCTGAAGATTCTACCTCCAGGGTATGTATATCGTCTACATTGTGAATACTATGTATATATAGTGTATAAAACATTTTCTCTATAATATGATTGATAAATTCAAGTATTTCCTTCTATTTCAATGTATGACTTAGTGCTTTATAATTATTTGTTCCCTAATTACTTGCAGGAAAAACTAGCGAACGTTTACCAGGAATTAGGAAGTGAAGACGGGGAACCTTTACAATTCAAAGTCCTTATAGAGCATCCACTTATACAAGATGTTGTTAATGCATGCCAAACCTTCAAGTCACTGGTAAGTTTAGCGTTTGATACTTTGTAATTTCTCATATAGGACTTTAATAATGAGTGAATAATTTCTTCTTTCGATATTTATTTTATGAAAGATAGGGAAATCTTGTTTCTTATACCCCCACCATATAATGGTGGGGGTATATAGTGATGCACTTGTCCGTCTGTGCATCAGTCCGTGCGTGCATCCGTCCCACCTGTGGTGTCCGGACATTTAAAGGAAAACTATTACAGATAATCAATTCATTTCTTGCATATAGCTTTTTTTTACATGGTATATGTACCCTCAACATATACAAAGCATTGTTCTATCTTCCTTGTACAGATTTGAGTTTTCAGACAATCTTGAATTAATTTTGAATCATGATTATAAGTAACATGACTTTTATTCCTCACACATGCCCATTATTTGACAAATTACCTAAACGTTAAGTTGGAAGTCGTTTATTAGCTCGACTGCACTTTAGTGCAAAAGAGCTATTGCAATACCCCCGGCGTCCGCGTCCGCGTCCACGTCTGCGTCGTCCCAACTAGATGATAAGGTAAATGTTAAGATTACACATTTACCTTTCCTATATTCATATTCTGTTGGTTTTTTTGTTGCAAATGTTTAATTATACATCATTTAATATATCCAGATGAGGATATAGCCCCTGGGGTTGGGATTTTTAAAATTATTTCAAATGATAAGGCAAATGTTGAGATGATAAGGTAAATGTTAAGCAATAAAGTCTTTAAAAGCCAATATTGAGCAAAGTATAAGTGCTACATGTACCAAACTTACATATTTGATGTATCTTTGATCAAACTTTCAAAAAATGACCTTGACCTACTTTTTTCCGCTTGAATGATTTTGCCTTTAAAAGCCAATATTGAGCAAAGTATAAGTGCTACATGTACCAAACTTACATATTTGATGTATCTTTGATCAAACTTTCAAAAAATGACCTTGACCTACTTTTTTCCGCTTGAATGATTTTGCCTTTAAAAGTCGATATTGAGCAAAGTATAAGTGCTACATGTACCAAACTTACATATTGGATGTATCTTTGATCAAACTTTCATAAAATGACCTTGACCTACTTTTTTTCCGCTTGAATGATTTTACCTTTAAAAGCCAATATTGAGCAAAGTATAAGTGCTACATGTACCAAACTTGCATATTGGATGTATCTTTGATCAAACTTTCATAAAATGACCTTGACCTACTTTTTCCGCTTGAATTATTTTACCTTTAAAAGCCAATATTGAGAAAAGTATAAGTGCTTCATGCACCAGACTTGCATATTGGATGCATCTTGGGTTAGACTATTGAAATATGACCTTGACCTACTTTTTCTGCTTCAGTGATTTTGCTTTAAATTGCCAATATTGAGCAAACTATAAGTGGTACATGCACCAGACTTGAATATTGGATGCATCTTGGGTTAGACTATTGAAATCTGACCTTGACCTACTTATACTCATATGAGCAAAGCGTAAGTGACCTTTTGTCATAGTGTATCCTCTGTCATTGGTTCACCATAAACTAATTTTAATTTATAACTTTAAATTTTTTATGTGACTTGATATATGTTGTTGCCTGAGAAAGGGAGTTTAAATAAATTGGCTGTCATGAGAGATATTATGCTATGCAGTCGAGCATTAGGTGACTCTGGCAACTATTTTGTTTCCAAAGCTTTCTGGTATATAATGATTATTTCTACTTGCAGGATATCAGGGGAATTCTAAGCAATCCTAACCAGGACTCCATAGATTTACATAGTACAAAGACACTTGAATAAAACTGATTGGCAATATTACTCTGTGAAATTATTATATTTGTTACTAAATCTAGATAAATATTTTGAAGTACAATTTACAAATTACAAAGACTGTGATAATTTTGTATATAATATTACTTGAAAACATATACAATATATGTACAGGAATAAACCTATTTGGTCTGTTTTAAATGCGAGGCAAACTCAAAGAGAAGTTTAGTGCATAAGTATTTGTTATTTGATATTTTTACAATCATGTTGTTATAATGAATAATTAAAGTACATGAAGATCATTCATCTTCCTTTATTTGTTTTCTGTAAGACTTAGAATTATACTCAATGGTTAGTAGACGCTTCCAAATAGTGTCATATGTAACATCAATCTTGATATAGCAATTAGCACTGTTGATACTCATATTCAATGTTTGTTGAGAAAAAATGGAGGATGCTTACATGCATATTCAAACTTGATGAAGCTAGTATTTTGCAGAAATCCAAGATGTTACAAGCATTTTAAAGGGTAGTTTACAATCTGAATACATAAAATGAAAAGTTCATATTCAAATCATTTTTTTTTTTTGGTATAGAAAGCATTATAGAAAGTTGGATTCAACATTGATGTATCAAGCACTGCCAAACTTGATGTAGCAAATATATTATAAAAGGTCATTTTCAATGTTTAAAAGAGGATCATTTTCAGTTATGAGGCATACATTTTTGCATAGGTGTTGAAAGCATAGTAGAGTCATATGCAATGCTTATGTAGCTGAAATTATTAAATAGTAATATTCAATAGTGGTGAAGCAAGATAGCACGCAGTCATATTCTTTGAATCATGGTTACAACCTTAATGTAACCTTCCATTGTTTCCAACCTTAATGTAGCAAACATTACACACCGTACGTAATATCTACCTTGAAGCAGCAAGCATATGTCATGTGGCAAGTGTAGTCATATTTAACCTTTATGTAGAGAGCATTCTACGAAGCCACATTCAATTTGATTTAGCAAGTACTGTGTGATATCAGTTTCAACCGTTTAGTAAAAATTGTTTGATATCATATTTAACCTTGTTTTGGTGAGCATAGTTGGATGTCATATTGAACCTTGTGGTAGAAAGCATGGTTTTATGTCATATTCAACCTTGTAGTAAGCATGGTTTTATGTCGTATTCAACCTTGTTGTAGTAAGCATGGTTTTATGTAATATTAAACCTTGTTTTAGCCAGCATGGTTTTATGTCATATTTATGCCCCCGGAATCACAGATTCGGGGGCATATAGTTTTTGGCCTGTCCGTCTGTTTGTCTGTCTGTCTGTTTGTCCGAACTAAAAACTTTAACATTGGGCATAACTTTTGAATGGTAAGTGATAGGGCTTTCATATTTCACATGTGTATTCCTTGTGACAAGACCTTTCCATTGATACCAAAATTTTTGACCTCGTGACCTTGACCTTGACCTTTGACCTACTTTTCAAAAACTTTAACATTGGGCATAACTTTTGAATGGTAAGTGATAGGGCTTTCATATTTCACATGTGTAATCCTTGTGACAAGACCTTTCCATTGATACCAACATTTTTGACCTCGTGACCTTGACCTTGACCTTTGACCTACTTTTCAAAAACTTTAGCATTGGGCATAACTTTTGAATGGCAAGTGATAGGGCTTTCATATTTCACATGTGTAATCCTTGTGACAAGACCTTTCCATTGATACCAAAATTTTTGACCTCGTGACCTTGACCTTTGACCTACTTTTCAAAAACTTTAACATTGGGCATAACTTTTGAATGGTAAGTGATAGGGCTTTCATATTTCACATGTGTATTCTTTGTGACAAGACCTTTCCATTGATAGCAAAAGTTTTGTCCCCGTGACCTTGACCTTTGACCTACTTTTCAAAAACTTTAACATTGGGCATAACTTTTGAATAGTAAGTGATAGGGCTTTCATATTTCACATGTGTATTCCTTGTGAGAAGACCATTTCATTGTTAGCAAAAGGTTTTGTCCTCGTCACCTTGACTTTGACCTTTCACGTACTAAACAGAAAATGGCGTTTATACTAACAAAGATGCCACCGGGGGCATTCGTGTTTCACAAACACAGGCTTTATCAACCTTGTTGTTGTAAGCATGGCTTTATGTCATATATAACCTTGTCGTAGTAAGCATAGTTTTATGTCATATTCAACCTTGTTGTTGTAAGCATGGCTTTATGTCATATTCAACCTTGTCGTAGTAAGCATAGTTTTATGTCATATTCAACCTTGTCGTAGTAAGCATGGTTTTATGTCATATTCAACCTTGTTGTTGTAAGCATGGCTTTATGTCATATTCAACCTTGTCGTAGTAAGCATAGTTTTATGTCATATTCAACCTTGTCGTAGTAATCATAGTTTTATGTTATATTCAACCTTGTTGTAGTAAGCATGGTTTTATGTTATATTCAACCTTGTTGTAGTACATGTATTAAAACATGGTTTTATTTCATATTCAACATAGTAGTAAGCATGGTTAGATGTCATATGCACAAGGGCGGATTTAGGGGGGTTCGGGAACCCCCCCCCCCCCCCGGTTTCCCAATTTTTTTTTCTTTTTTTTTTTTTTTTGTAACATTAGCACTCGGAAAAACCCTGCAAACTGAGTAATAAAAAATTGCTTAATTTCCACCAGAATTCACTATGTTGAAACAAAATTACACAAATTTTCTGATACATTCTATCTTAAATCGATTCGATACCGTATCATTTGGCGTATTTGTGGATTCGTACAGACAATCGCGAAGTTTTTGTAATGTACATCGCAGAGGGGGTTTTCTGTTTATTTTATTCCCGAAAATTAACGTTAACAAATACTATAATATGAACATGTTCAAATAATTTTCCAAACATGACCATGTGTCAAACAATCAATGTAAATGGTACGGGGATCGAAACCTACACATTTCTGTCCTCAAATACCGGTATACCCGGTTTAAGTATTTTTGTCATCTACAAATTTTGTCAAAATCATACTTTGAAATAACCGGGAAAATGGGCAAATATTAAACATTGCATATAGCTCAAATATGCTCCGGGGGCCTATATTTAAGCATTCAATTTTTCAAAGCCAAAACCCAATGATATTCAACATTTTTAACTCGATATCGTACCAATATTCTAAGTACATGTTACAGCAAGGACAAATCAATAAGCCAGGAGCGAAGCCAGGCGTACATCTGTACGCAAAAACGTCCACATCGTCTCGCGAAAAAAAAAAAAGGAGAGCGCCTCCCCCAGTTGCCAAAAAGAAGGGGAAGGGTCTTTTGAAATAGTATTCAAAGAAAACTACTGTTCAGAAATAGATCAAAGACACTCCAGAAACCACCGATTTGAATGCATTTTTCGTAATTTTCTCGTGTTTCATTAAAACTCAATAAAACCATGCGCGGATCCAGAGGGGGGACCGCGGGTCTGGACCCCCCCCCCCCCCGAGATTTTCGGAGGTGGGGTCCAGCTTTGGCCCATTTCTAATTGAAATGGGTCTAAAATGCATGAAAGGGCTTTGAAACCTAAAATTTCAGCTCGCTTCGCTCGCCATTTACAAATACAAAACTATTTTTTCTGCAAAATTCCTTAATTATTATCAATTGTTCATACTAAGTAATTTTATATAATTGTCTTTGGCTTCAGGAACTCATATTTTGAACAGTCCCTTACTTCATAGGATGTAACCTCCTTCATCTTTTTCAAGGTTTTGTCATTTTAAGATGTCTGATTATTTGGAAAATGACACATCTCTTATCTATTTATTCTCATGAAATTCGCTCCGCTCGCCGATATAAGGAGTGAAATATTCAATGTTATAAATAATCATCTCGACCGAATCAAGACAAATTAATTTTTAGTTTAAACATATTTTATTTCATAATAACATGAAATAGGATTGGGCAAAAGTTATAACAACATTACATAAGCCCTCTCCTTATCATATACAACATATAAATATCAAGATGGCAACTTAAAGAGTGGGAATGATCGTTAAACAAGAATATTTAGAATTTATGGGAACAGCATAATGAAAAAGAAATAAATTACACCAAACTGTTCAGCCGCCATCTTGAATTTTTGACAAATTAATATTTCATATTTAAAAAAATTTCTTGCTCGCTACGCTCGCCGATTCCTCATGAAAATAAACGTGAAAGGAAAGCTAACCAAATTGCCCCTCCCCATCATGTGCACCGATATATATCTGTACCTACATGATAGGTAGACTTCCTTAAATTTTGGACCCCCTCTGACCAAAAATGCAGTATCCGCGCATGATACAACGATCGCTAACAAAGTGCGAGCGGTCGATTTGAAAGACTTTATGTGGACGTACATATATAAGTATTTAGGGAATGTCATGTTCACATCTCAAGTTTTCTTCATCTTAGATACGGTTCATCGTCTGCTGACATCGAATCATATGCGTTATCCCATCTAAATTCAGCTCAAATACGCTCCAGAGGTCAGAAATTTGCTTCATTTTTTTCAAAATTTTCACGGGGGACATCCTTCAAGGGGATGGGTAACATGTTTCCATACTGTCCCCACTTGACCCTTCGGGCCTCGCAAGTCATCCCCCAAAAAGTGTCTGTGCCCCCGGACAGCTGAAGTTCTTGGTCCAACCCTTCTTTATAGACGTCCACATCGAAAACACCCTGGCTACGCCCCTGCCAGCAGTAAAGGAGAAATTATTTTATTTAGAAATCTTTATTAACCACATAAATTGAGTGGAAAAAATGGTCTGAATATTCGAGAAGGTAATGAGAAAATGTGCTCCAGAATGCACCATTTTATTCCATTTTTTCAACAATTTTCCGGGGGAGGCCCCCCGAACCCCCACCTACAGGAGGGGGCAACCCCCTCCCGTACCCTCCCCCGCTCGGCACTTCGTGCCTCGAATCGACCCTTTGGGTCGATACAACCCCCCCCCCCCCCCGCTTGCCACTCTGGATCCGCCACTGTATGCAACATTGATGTAGTAAGTATAAAGCATTGTTGGATGTCACTTTCAATCATATATGTATTGAGCAAAGTTGGATTTCATATTCAACCTTGATGAAGCAATCATTGTAGAGAGTTTTATCAAACATTCCTAAGGATTATGATTTTGCAGCTTTGATACGGTCAGATTTATACGTAGTCCTATTCAACTGAAGAGAGCTGTATTCAACTTGGATTTAGCAAGCATTGTGGAGAGTTATTATTAATATAATATTTATTCAACTTTAATTCAAGAATAATTATAGAGTTGATATAGCAAACAATGGAGAGCGTCATATTCAACAAGGTTGAATATGACATCCAACAATACTTACCAATACAAGGTTGGATATGATATCAGACAATTTTTACTACAACAAGGTGGAAGAAGAATTCCAACTATGCTTACTACAACAAGATTAAATATGACATCAAACTAATAATAGTGTTTACCTTGTTTTGTGTCTTGGTGCTGGTAGGTGCTGGTAGCTAGGTTTTGAGCCCAAGGTCATAAAACAAAAAACTAAAATGATAAAATCTTTCGCAAATTAAATTTGATTTCTACAAAAATTAAAGAGAAATTATTTGATTTGCTATATTTCATGTAAAAATGTAAAAGTACTGCATCATATTTTATATCCTTATTTTATTTACTAAAATCTACTAATATATATCAGATGAAACAACCTTGTTTCTGTCATATTTCACAGTCATGCTCGTATATTAATTTTTTTAGTTATTAGGTTAGTTACTGACCTTCTACAGAGACAAGCCCATAGAAGGCGAGACGAAGACCTGATTGGTTTGAACTAATCCGTGGCAAAATATATGTATATATATGAAACTGCACCTTTGACTTTGTTATATATTTTTGTTAACTTTGTTTTTCTCCCCGAGACTGACTGGCTGAAAAGTTGGAATAAAAATGTCGGATCATGCTATCTCTATCCGACAGTGCATGTTGTCATCATATATTAAATAATTGATATGGTAGATCTACGTGATATGAAGTAGAATCCAATGGTTAGATCCCAACATGAGGTAGAATCGAGATAAATCCGAAAACTGGAAAGTTGTACTGAAAATACAATGATAAAATTTGGCGATGGAGTGGTAGCTCTCCAGCGAATATTTATTTTCTTTTTTAAATATATACAAAAAAGACCACCAAAGCGAAGGACTTTCGTCAAATTACGAACTCGTGTTATGATTTCCGAAATGTTGACAGCAAATAGGGGATCCGGAACCCCCCCCCCCCCCTCCCCAATCCTAAATATTCAACCTTGTTTTAGGAAAAAAAATCAGTACAGAATATCAGTACTGAGAGGGTCACACAAAGTTATACGAGGAAAGCATGTTGTTGCCAATTTATTTTTTTCAGTTTATTGTTTTGAAAAATACAGGGAAAAAAACTCAGCAATTTGGGAAAATACCACCCCTCCCCCTTGCGCGAGTTTCAAAATGAAAAAAAAATTAAAATGCACCAGCTTTTAATGCATTGCGATGCCAATAATTACATTCATGGTTATGTGCTCGATCACTTCACGTCGTCATGTGACGCATTTCGACGGGAAATTGCAGAAAGGACAAATGCGGAATCTAGAAGTTACGGTCGACTTGCTTGCAGCGGAGAATTCGAAAGTAGGAGTTACAGTTAATGAAGGTTACTCTCTCTCCTTAACTTGTCATTATAAGGATTCACGTTGTTCATGTTGTTACCACTTTTGTTTTATTTGCCTATAAACGATTGAACGAATGTTTTGTATTTAACAGAGGAAATTCGATCCAAGAATGTCTTGATATATCAATATCTATAATGTTTACTGTCAATCTGTCATGTTCACCAAATCCAAAGAAACCTGTTTTAGAGATTTATTCGTGCATCGTTGGAATTTTCCAATTATTTATTACATTTGTACCTCCTTTATAAAGTCTTACCGGTAGCAGGGGATATGGAAATGTACATGAGCTCACCCATTCACTGATTCAGCTGCTACACAGAATATAAAATGTCTACGGGAAAATTCCATTTTAATTTAATCCTGCCACAATATTGTTTTCCGTATCAACAAGGGTAAACAGAGATGTCAACCATGACGTCAAACATCGTGCATTTCAGTAATTTTTACGATAGAAAATCCCTGTTGACATTTGATTTCCTGTCCTAATTTTTTTAACTAAGCTAAGCTACGCACAACCAATAGGATGGCATTTTCTGTCATGACTAAGAGAGTTCTGTAGAGTGGATATAAGTTTATAAGATGACAACAGTACATTTGTATTCTTTATGTCGGCGTGATGTCGCACAAAGGATTCAATTAGAGATAAGCACAGAGAAGTTCCGAAAATATTTGGGGGATAAACTCGGTGTTTTATCATAAAGCATAGTGTATGGAAATTGCTTTATATCTAGAATCTAACGTTTATGTCAAGGAAAAATCTACTAGAATTCATTGAAGGAACAATTGATGAATTAGCTCTTACTCTTAGCTCCTCGAACCCAAATATAAAACAAGATTTGAAAGAAGGAGCAAACAAAATTATGGATTTTTCAAAGGGCACAGTGAAAAATCTAGAGGCACATCCCCCTGTAAACATGGCGGAAATTTGGTCATGTGACCAGTCCGACATCAAGAATATTTTGGAGAAAATTGCCAAAATAGGCCCCCCGGTGCTCTGGATTTAGTGAACAGGACAGTAATTATGAGTAATAATTTGTGATCCTCATTGGTGAATGCTGTAAATAAATGGAGGGTCATACATCGTCAAAGACTTCTGGTTCTCATTTAATGTGGCTCGCGGCTTTGCATTCATCATCTGTTCATGCGTACGTAAATTTAGTCTTTAGCTGTTTAGTGTAAGTTTTGTGTATTTTCCGTCAGTTATGTCATGGTAAAACAAGAGCCCCAGGGGGCACAACGCTCACCTGATACCCATGCACGCTCTAATTGACATACTGACATTGAATACTGATAGTGCCACTACCAGGATTTTAGCCCACAACTTTTCTAACAAGATTTTTGCCGGATGCAGACAAGTTTTTTTTTCAGACAACCTTTAAAAGTACAAACAAGAGAAAATAGTCACATTTCAAAACAACAACTTTTTTACTGATTTGAAAAGATGGATTATGCGATCCAAAGTCATATGCCCAGCTAGTATAGTTTGCAACATCAAAAATAAAATTATTTTGTAAAATTCCACATTAATGTGCAACAGAAACAGAATAAAACAATGAAATGATTTCATAAATTAAGTTTATTTAAAATTGAACACCAAACCTTTCATTATTAATAGCTAGTATGCAAGAAAATAATAAAGCCTGTGTTTGTGAAACACGAATGCCCCGCGGTGGCATCTTTGTTGGTATAAACACCATTTTCTGTTAAGTATGTGAGAGGTCAGGGTCAGAGTACCGGTAATGTTGGTATCAATGGAAAGATCTTGTCACAAAGAATACACATGTACAATATGAAAGCCCTATCACTAACCATTCAAAAGTTATGCCCAATGTTAAAGTTTTTGAAAAGTAGGTCAAAGGTCAAGGTCATGAGGTCAAAAATTTTGGTATCAATGGAAAGGTATTGTCACAAGGAATACACATGTGAAATATGAAAGCTCTATCACCTTCCATTCAAAAGTTATGCCCAATGTAAAGTTTTTCGGACAAACAGACAGACGGACAGGCCAAAAACTATATGCCCCCGTATCTTTGATTCTGGAAGCATAAAAAACAAAGACTTTTAGGTTTTGCCTTTATTCATATTAAATTATACAGAAATCTATGAATGAGAGCTTTTGAATAGTATTGATTTCATCTTAATACATGTAACGTACAGTCAAAATCGTGTTAATCCAATTAACACAGACAAGTTGTTAGCGGACAATATTAATTCAAGTGAGTTGTGCAGAAATTGAGCCAATTTATTTTCCAAACAGCAGTGTACGTTGTATCAAACCTCATGACCCAGTGAAGCCACTTGGACAAATTATTTTCGGTAAATATGCTGAAATGCGGCACTTGGAAATGTATTTTTAGCATATTGAATCAATAGTCGTGATAAATTTAACTTCGAACTTGATCTTGTCTTTTATGCAATCTACAGATAGGTTTGAAAATATGCAAAATTCGGAACATTTTCGATGAGGACGCAGAGTTCCTGAAAAAAAAGTGAAATTTGCGAAAAAAGGACATGCATGACCCCCCCCCCCCCCCCCCTTTTTCTTTACATTTTTATGCGTGCCAAAGATTCGCAATCAAAAAAGACCTATTTAACAGACTTCCGGGCATTTAAAGTCAGTCAAGATTTTTAGTGTGCACCTTTTTATTTCCTGTAGTTACCCCTACTAAAGGGGCAAGGAGGTATTGAACCAATCAAATCTGTAACACAAGATATATGGCGACTATGTTTACCATAGATACAGAAATAAAACAGAGAAAATAATCAAGTACATGTATATTGGCTTTTAAAGGCAAAACCACTCAAGCAGAAAAAGTAGGTCAAGGTCATTTTATGAAAACTTGATCAAAGATACATCCAATATGCAAGTTTGGTACATGTAGCAGTTATACTTTGCTCAATATTGGCTTTATAGAGCAAAATCACTCAAGCGGAAAAAGTAGGTCAAGGTCATTTTATGAAAGTTTGATCAAAGATACATCTAATATGCAAGTTTGGAACATCTAGCACTTATACTTTGCTCAATATTGGCTTTTAAAGGCAAAATAACTAAAGCGGAAAAAGTAGGTCAAGGTCATTTTATGAAAGTTTGATCAAAGATACATCCAATATGCAAGTTTGGTACATGTAGCACTTATACTCTGCTCAATATTGGCTTTTAAAATCGAAATCACTCAAATGGAAAAAGTAGGTCAGATGCTGCATCCGATGCATGGGTCCATCTCGGCATCCAAAGATGAATCACTTGTGCAAGTTTGGTTACTGTAGCATTAGTACTTTGTCAGATACTGAGCTACCCAAAACTTCTTAATCAAATCACTCAAGCGGAAAATGTAGGTCAGATGCTGCATCCGATGCATGGGTTCACCTCAGCATCCAAAGATGAATCACTTGTGCAAGTTTGATTACTGTAGCATCAGTACTTTGTCAGATACTGAGCTACGCCAAACTTCTTAACCGGACGCGGACGCGTGGGGTTATAGCATAAGCTCACTCAACTTCGTTGAGGTGAGCTAAAAATGATGGTATGGGAAGAAAGGTCTTGTCACATGGAATGCACATGTGAAATATCAAAGCCTATCACTCAGCAATCAAAAGAAATAGCCAATCTAGGATTTTTTGAAAAGTAGGTCAAATATCTAGGTCTTGGTCATGAGGTCAAAAGTTATGATATGTGTAGAAAGGCCTTGTCACAAGAAGGAATACACATATGAAATATCAAAGCTCTATCACTTACCAATCAAAAGATATAGCAAATCTTAATTTTTTTGAAAAGTAGGTCAAATATCTAGGTCAAGGTCATGAGGTCAAAATTATGGTATGTGTAGAAAGGTATTGTCAAAAGGAATACACAAGAGAAATATCAAAGCCCTATCACTTGCCAATCAATAGATATAGCCAATCTTGGTTTTTTTAAAAAGTAGGTCAAATATCTAGGTCAAGGTCATAAGGTTAAAAAATAATAGTATGTGAAAAAAGGGCTTGTCACAAGAAATACACATGTGAAATATCAAAGCCCTATCACTCACCAATCAAAAGATATAGCCAATCTTAGATTTTTGAAAAGTAGGTCAAATATCTAGGTCAAGGTCATGAGATAAAAAAATATGGTTTGCGTAGAAAGGTCTTGTCACAAAGATTACACATATGAAATATCAAAGCCCTATCACTTGCCAATCAAGAGATATAGCCAATATTAGATTTTTAGAAAAGTAGGTCAAATATCTAGATCAAGGTCACAAGGTCAAACATTTTATGTGTAGAAAGGTCTAATCACAAGGAATACACATGTGAAATATCAAAGTCCTATCACTAATCAATCAAGAGATATAGCCAATATTAGATTTTTAGAAAAGTAGGTCAAATATCTAGGTCAAGGTCACAAGGTCAAAAATTATGATATGTGTATAAAGGTCTTGTCACAAGGAATACACATGTGAAATATCAAAGCCCTATCACTTACCAATCAAAAGTTATGGGGTGTGACACCCAAGTGTGACAGACAGACGGAAGGACGGATGGATGGACAGACGAACAACGGACAAAGTGATCCCTAAGTGTCGCTGTGCTTCGCAGGCGACACAAAAAGTCAACATCTTAAAAATAAATTCAGAGTATATTTTATAGCGTATGTGGCCAAGTTAATTCGAAGTATGAAAATAAGTACACAAAGCCAAACTATAGCTTGTCTTATTTAAAAAATCATTAAAAATCTAAAAGTTGATATTTTGACAAAATTCTTTCACAGTTTCATTTCTAGCGATAAATATAAAAATAAAAACAGAAAAAAAACTGAAAAAGGGAAAAAAAAATTGTTGGGGTCCCGCCGGGGTTTGAAGCTACTCCCCATGGGTCCATTTGGCATGGAAAACATACATTATACCAATGTACAATCTTAAAAAATATTCCTTAAAAATCCAAAAGTGGATGTCTTGACAAAATTCTTTCACTTGTAGGGTACCATGCATGAGTACCTCATACCTACAAATTGTCATGACAATCTGAAGAGTGGTTATAGAAAAGAAGCAGAAAGTGTATGAAAATCAACCCCCCCCCCCTTCCTTTTTACATAAGAAAAAAATTCATAAAAAATCAAAAAAATAAATTTTAAGCATAAAATACATATCAAAGCATCAAGTAAGTTAAATATGATAAATATGTAGTAAATGAGTGTGTAAAATCATACACTTATTGAGTTATTTAAAGAAATAGTGCAAAAATGTGCATTTCTGACAAAGTCCGAAAAGACGTCAAAAACGCGTCAAAAATTTGACTTCGAAGTGGAACCAAAAATAACAACACTTCTTAAGACATCTCTCTAGATCATCCTGATGCTTTCGGTTTGTCGATACATGCTTCGGTTCTGAAGAAGAAGTTTGTCAAAGGAGGGTACCCCCCCGTGACCTACTTTTGGCTGTGGTGGCGCCACCTGTTGACAGATCCGGACGAAAAACAACAACACTTGTAGGGGACCATGAGTACTTCATACCTACCAAGTTTCATCAAAATCCCTTCAGCCGTTCTGGAGAAGAAGTTTAAAATGTGAAAAGTTTACGACGACGACGGACGACGACGGACGACGACGACGACGACGACGGACGACGGACGACGGACGCAACACTATGACAATAGCTCACTTGAGCCTATGGCTCAGGTGAGCTAAAAAGGGGCGACATTACTGCATTTTCATTGACAGGGGAAAGTTAGTCATGGTTGCAAAATTTGAATTCAATCAAAATTTATATCTGAATGCTTTTCTGTGAAGATAAACACGGTAAAGGGACTTCTTTATGTTTTCGTTTTTATATTTTATTCAAGCTGGAATATAATCAATATTTATGAGATAAACTAAAGAAAGAAAATCAGTCCTTTACAACTAGCATTTAATATTCGGGTCTCTCTCCCCCTACTCGTATACGGTATGTAAGATAATGTAATAAGTAAATAAAAAAGAAACACATTTAATATACATTAATATGTAAACAATTTGATATGATACATAGGAATGAATGAAGCCTGGCTTTGAACCACTGTCGTGCATGCAAAGGAGAATGAGCTTTTAATTAAAGAAAAGTTTTCGAATGTTGTTGGAGATTCATGGCGCATTTTTCTCGTATTTGTCATGTTTGTGCCTTATTTGTCTGCAGTAGATCGACGCGAATGTTTTAAACTGTTTAAAATTTCCGTGTATGATTTATCATTCGGATCACTTCGTGACGCATTTTCCAAGGAGCACCTCTGGACAAGCACCCCACTGCGGGAGGTGATATTCTCACACCTAACACACACCTCTGCACTTTGCGACCCCCTCTGGAAACGCCGCGAGCCACCTTAAAATATGAGTTCTTTTAATGGACTTTTTATGCCCACATACCGGTAATCGAAGATTCGGGGGCATATAGTTTTAGTCATGTCCGTTTGTCTGTCCGCAAAAACTTTAACCTTGGCCACAACTTTTGAATGGTAAGGGATAGGGCTTTGATATTTCACATGTGTATTCCTTGTGACAAGACTTTTCCATAGATACCAAAATTTTTGACCTTGTGACCTTGAGCTTGGAGTTTGACCATTTTACAATTTCTACTGACAAGATGCCAACGGGGGCATTTGTGTTTCACAAACACGTTTTTCATTTGTTGTAATTTTTGAAACTTTATACAGATGCTTAATAAGTTAATGATGTACGGTAATGTTTCAATTTTCTGAAAGTTCCTTGAATTTGCTTGAGATACAGGTGCACAAAACTTTGTCATCACTGCATAATGTATGTTGGTAGTGCATGTACTATATCATGTACATGAAGTATGATACAGTACATCTAATGTGGAATCTCATGTTTTGCTTCTTTATTTAGGGCAAGAATGAGCTGGATTGATCCATCATTTCAAGATTTTGGAGATTTTTCTTCGTCATCGCAGAGTAAACCATCCCGAAAAAGGCCAGGTTTGACGTCATCACAAGGATCTTCACTAAAGAAAGAAAAAAGCATTTTACCAAATTCTGTGCATCAGATCAAGACAAAAAGAAATCCAAATGAAACATGGGCAGATAGATATCAACCACATACCACGGTGGGTTTATCTCTGCAAATACTGTGAAATCATAAAATTTCGTTTGGGATTTATTTGTTATTTTCGTGGGTGTTTAAAAACAAAGAAATTTAAATCCATGAGGAAAATTTGCTTTGACTCTGAGAGATATAAATATGTAATTGAGATTTTATTAACAGTGTTGTACATAATTGAAAGACGTTGACAATACATGTTTCTCACTCTCATTGTCTGTGCAAAATCTGATCCGTTTTAGAAATGATCATTTTTATAAACGTCTATTTGCCTTTAGAAATTTCGCATGTGAAGTAACAGCCGGAGAAATCGGTCCAGGTAGCATTCTCTTTAAAAAAATGCATACATATATTGCATGGACAAGTTACTAGAATCGTTGCACTTGAAAATCAGTCAAGTCCATTAGCTATGAAGCCAAACTATCTTATTACGGACAAAGACAAACAAACAATTAGAAGGCCAGATTGTTTGGATGTTATCATCTGCAAGACGTAAGATATTGTATATCACCCGACAATGCTCGGACAAGCTATAAAATTAAAAAGAAAAAATAATAAAGCCAGATTGTTAGGATGGGTAAGAGCTCGGGGTAGGGAGATACCCTCCCTTCTTAAATCTTTTATCTATTCTTACACAATATGAATTAATTTTCAGAATAGATTTCAACTTTCAGGATGCATATTTTATCGTCGCTATGTATTCTATTATAAGAACGCAAAGTTGACAAAGAAACATTTTGATATAGATTGTGTTCTGCCGATATTTAAATTAATATTTTGTTCAATCGATCGGTTATCACCATCAAGAATAGTAAGGATCACATTGGATGAATAAAATGATAAAAATAAAATGAAGTTTACTTACAATACGTACAGCTACCGTGACATTTAATATGTACAGATATATGATGTCAGATATTTTATTTAACGAAAAAAGTTTTTTTTTGAAAGTCAGATATCAATGAAATTAAATGTCAACAAAAACAGTTTCAGCCCCAAAACATGAAATTTTATACCCATGAAAATAAATGATTTTTCTGTATTTTATGCATTGTAGCAACTACTGAGTTAGTCTTGTCAAAGGACATGTCAACATCTGTCAGTTTCATTTTCATTGTTTTTATAATCTTATTTAAGGAAGGGGGAGAAAAGTTTATATATGAGCTTTTGCAAATTATTGTAAATGCCAAAATATTGCAAAAAAGAGAAAAAAAAATGAATGTAGTTTTGGTAAATTATAAGGGGGAATTATGGAAATTTCAATTTTGACATCCCTCACCCTGTCAATGATAAATGGGCAACTGGGACAATACATTTACATGAAAATAGATCCAGAAACTCTGCTGTAATTTTACAGCAATTATCTGTTTGTGTTATAGGCTGATTTGGCAGTTCACAAGAAGAAGATAGAGGAAGTGGAATCATGGTTAAGGACTCACTTGTCACCCGATGTCAAGGTACTTCATACTCTCAATAAATTTTTATTTAAATTATTTAATGCACCTTTTCAATTTGCTTTTTGGCTGGATTGCAAAGCAATTCCGGCCTATAGATTGACAATGTCTGTCCGTCCGTCCGTCTGCCGTCAACATTTTGGTTAAAGTTTCTGGTTGAGGCAAAATCTAAGGAACTATATACAGTAGAAACTTTATATTATATATGAAGCTTGCCCATGACAAGACCTTTCAATTTATGCCGTAACATTTGACCTAGTGACCTTGACCTTGGACTTTGACCTAGTTAAAAATTTTGGTTAAAGTTTCTGGCTGAGGCAAAATCTAAGTAACTATATGCAGTAGAAACTTTATATTATACATGAAGCTTGCCCATGACAAGACCTTTCAATTTATGCCGTAACATTTGACCTAGTGACCTTGACCTTGGACTTTGACCTAGTTAAAGATTTTGGTTAAAGTTTCTGGTTGAGGCAAAATCTAAGTAACTATATGCAGTAGAAACTTTATATTAAACATGAAGCTTGCCCATGACAAGACCTTTCAATTCATGCCGTAACATTTGACCTAGTGACCTTGACCTTGGACTTTGACCTAGTTAAAGATTTTGGTTAAAGTTTCTGGTTGAGGCAAAATCTAAGTAACTATATGCAGTAGAAACTTTATATTAAACATGAAGCTTGCCCATGACAAGACCTTTCAATTCATGCCGTAACATTTGACCTAGTGACCTTGACCTTGGACTTTGACCTACTCAAAGATTTTGGTTAAAGTTCCTGGTTTAAGCAAAATCTATGGAACTGTATGCAGTAGAAACTTTATTTTATACATGAAGCTTGCCCATGACAAGACCTTTCAATTTATTCCGTAACATTTGACCTAGTGATCTTGACCTTGGACTTTAACCTACTCAAAGATTTTGGTTAAAGTTCCTGGTTGAAGCAAAATCTATGGAACTGTGTGCAGTAGAAACTTTATTTTATACATGTAGGTTGCCTCTGACAAAACCTTTCAATTTATGCTGTATTATTTGACCTATTGACCTTGACCCAGTTAGTGACAAAAACTTACTTTGCAATCCGGCCATACCGTCTTTAGCGGTGTTTTATGTTTGAAATGAAATCCATTAATTTCTTATTTCAATATCAAAAATCCTTAAGTGTGGACAATAACACAGTTTGTGGTTTTCTTTCTGCAGCTGATGTATATACATGTACATATTTGTCATGCACAGCGTAATATATTATATAAATGTTAGGAGGAATTGAAATTTAATTGTGCGACATTATGATTGAAATTTTATTGTAATGTCATTTGTGTGTTTCACTATTTCGATATAAATTTATAAATACATGTACATATATATATACTTTGCCATAAATGACCTAAATACTTATTAATGACTTACACTTTATGCCATATCATCATGATATGATATAGTATATTATTTTGTATTCACAGAAAATTAGGTCAACCATTTTTTTTTTTTACTTTTTTTTTTGCAAAAATCTATCTTTGTGTGCCCATTTGCAGCGTCCTGGAATATTGTTATTAACGGGACCCACTGGGGCTGGTAAGACGGCTACGTTACGTGTCCTTGCCAGAGAACTCAAGTGTGACATCAAGGAATGGGCCAATCCTGATGTCAAGAGACAATACAATGAGTGGAATCAAACTGGTGGTGTCTTCACATCAGGTTCTGGTGAGTATCACCTACTGTTAGCGTGGACATTTTTGCATGGGGGTATTTTTCGCGTTTTTCACAATTGTATTATTATCGCAAAAGTAACCCCCACATCAAAATTACAACAAGTTTAAATGACTAAAGGGAATACATGTACTCCAGATTTTGCCAAAATTTCCCCCATGCGTACAGTTGCAATTGTCATTTCGTGAAATTTTCCCCCAGCAAAAATAACCACTTTTACATTCATCTAATTTGAGTTCACATACTCTTTACCTTACTTTCTTTGTCAGATGGTTGTAAGGGAGGGTCAGAGCAAAATACTGCATAAAAATGTGGAATGTTTGGGACACCACTGGGTATTGCCTTTCCAAGTCTCTGAGGACAAGTAAACGTTTGAACATAGTAGGTGGGCCTGTAATTCAATAAAGTGATCCTTTCCCTTATCGATTGTAACAATCATTTCTCTAGGTACATGTACATGTAATGGCTATAACCTCTGTCAGTAGCAGCCAGTTTATCTTTCCACTGTTCATATCATTTCACTCCTGAAACATTGTGACATCAGCTTGTGCAATCTCCACATGTCACTTAAGCAGTGGGGGGTAATTGTACAACCTGGCATATATCTGTCTACTGAAACATGTTGAATTTGACTCTATAGTCTGAAAAATATTTTTAAAAAGTCAAATATCGAGATTGCTTGGTCAAAGTATGATGGTTACAGTAAACATTTTTTTTCATGATGTCATCCCTTGACGCGCACCCTTAACCCAGCGTCATATAATACTGTCATAAAATACATACCTATCAAAGTATATATATGGTTAAAAAGAATAAATCTTACACTTTATCATGCTTACACAAGATTATACCTAGTACTTAGAATAAGATGTAGAAATGTGCTCGACAAAGGGGAAAATAGTAAAAATTTGATGGGACCGCGGGGCAACTTCTATAGCGGAAATGACATCGTTCCTTAAATATTTGGGGAATAAAATCCATATCAAAGAAAGAGTGTATTTATATCAATAAAATATAAAAGTGAATTAGGGATTGACCATGTAGTTAAGGAGAAATCAATATGACCATCAAAAACACTGAAAATCATGATGTCCCTTTTGGTGCCCCTTACTGTGGTAGACTCCTTTAATGAGCCCCAGCTCATTGCCTATGAACACGTGTTTCAGAAAATGAAAATTTTCCATAATCTTGCAAATATCTTACAGATTTTAATGATACCTCATAATATGCCATTATTTTAATTTTCATGCATACAGTATG
The DNA here is from genome assembly GCA_028142955.1 of Pinctada fucata. NCBI lineage: Eukaryota > Metazoa > Mollusca > Bivalvia > Pterioida > Pteriidae > Pinctada > Pinctada fucata. Next base: position 21,238,288 of record AP027103.1, read on the forward strand.
AAGATCAAGGCTCAGCTCTTATTATTAAAAAAATTGACCGGGGCCAAATCAGCTTAGAGATTATGCGAAACTGTTTATTGAAACCGATATCATTAGTTATACAGTGTTTTACAAGGGGGATACCAAAATTTATCCCACCTCTAGCAAATTTCTTGCAATCTGATTGGTCGAGAAGAACCGAATATTATGTTGTATTTTGTTACTGACAGGATATTATTTTGATATCCTGCTTCTGCTAAGACGCTTTACGCTGTTGATGTCACCGATATGCTTTGAAACATGTTGATGTAACATACACAAACCAAAAGCCATCAGCAGGATAAATTCATTATACAGTGTTTTACAGGGGGGGGGGGGGGGGGGGGGGGCGGGGGGGGGGGGGGGGTTCAAATATATTGGGTCGATTAAAACAAATGTATTGGGCTCAGCTTTGCCTCGCCCAATACAATTTTTTTCATCGACCCACTATATTTCTGTATCCCCCTGTAAAACACTGTATAACTAATAATATTGGGTCGATGAAAAAAGTTGTACAAAAATGTATTTGGCAAGGTGAGGTGACACTGAAACTTATTTCATAACCCAATATATTTTTGTGTCCATCCTGTAAAACACTGTATAAAAAATTTACTCGATTGATGGCTTATGTTACGTCAACAGATTTTAAAGCATCTCAAAGCTACAGTCACACAATGTGGATTTTTCTCCGTATATTTTGATATAAAACGCGGCTGCAGACAGGGGGACCCCATCTCCAGCTATATTTTCCTTCTTTGTGCAGAAATTCTTACATTACTATTAAAAGCAAATAAAGACATAAAAGGCATAAGTATAAAAAACGTCCAATACCTAATAACGCAATTTGCAGACGATACTTCTCTTTTACTTGATGGCAGTGAAAAATCTTTATCAGAAACTATGAAAATGTTAAACTTCTTTGCTAGATTATCAGGTTTAAAACTAAACGAAACAAAAACAAAGGCTATATGGATAGGCAGTAAAAAATTCAGTAAAGAAACTTTTCACCATAGGTACGAGTTAGATTGGAGTCAAGAAGACTTCAAAGTATTAGGTGTAGAATTTTCAGTAGATTTAGACAAAATGTTAAGTAAAAACTATGAAATTAAGATTAATGAGATAAAAAAAGAGATGAAGAAATGGTCAAAAAGAAATATTACACCAATAGGAAAGATAACTCTAATAAAATCATTATTTCTCTCCAAACTTGTTCATATTATATCCTCCCTGCCAAATCCAAGTGATGATATAGTCCGTAAATTAAATACAATCTTCAATGAATTCATATGGGATGGAAAAAAAGATAGAATAAAAAGAGAAACTTTAATACAGAATTACGAAAAAGGGGGGTTGAAAATGATAGATGTGCAAAATTTCATATATTCAATAAAAGCGTCATGGATTAAAAGACTAATAAACAGAAACTCATCTTTTGTAGATTTTTTTGAAAGTAATGTATGTAGCATTAAATATTTAACGGATAGGGGTGAACAGTATTTTGAAAAAGAAGTAAATAAAGTAAAACATAAATTCTGGGCAGATGTATTAAAATCAGACTCCATTGTTCTACATAAAAATATTGCTACCTCTATAGATGATGTAAGAGGAATGTGTATTTGGAATACAATGAATGTTTTGATAGACAATAAACCTGTTTATCATAAGCATTGGTATGAAGCAGGTTATAACATATATTGAAGATTTATTGGACGAAAATAATGATTTTTTAACTTATGAAAACTTTTTGAAAACTTACAATGTTAGAACAAATTATTTAGAATTTATTGGAATCATACAAACTGTTAAATCATTTTTAAGAAATAAAAAAATTTCATTAGTAGATTATGCAAAGATGAATATGGTTAAACCATTCCATTTGAAAATCATTACAAAGCAGAAAAATGGTTGTAGATTCATTTATGAATGTCTTAAGAAGGAATTTAAACTAACATGTCATGAGAAATGGATGAATGACATTGATATTACTATAGACAGTAAAGAATGGGAATTTATTCATATTGTATCTTTTGTTAGTTGTAATTACGTTAAGTTTCAGTGGTTTCAGTACAGGTTAATACATAGAATTCTTAGCACAAACAAATTATTATACGACATGAAAATTAAGACTGATCCTATGTGTACATTTTGTAGAAAAGAACCAGAAAGCTTATCTCATTTATTTTGGTACTGCGAGGTTGTTAATGATTTTATTGAGAATTTTAGTACTTGGTTATTTTCAAAAACAGGTATTCTTTTGAATTTTAATATCAAAATTATCCTATTTGGAAAACCGAGAATAAACCAAAACAAAGCCATCAATAATATAATCTTAGTTCTAAAGTACTATATATATAGAAGTAAAATGGAAGAAAACTCACTGAGTATTGAAAAATTAAAAATTGACTTACAAAAACACATTGAAATCGAAAAATCAATAGCCTTTAATAAGAATAAATACACAAACTTTGTTAAAAATTGGTCATCCTTTCTCCCACTTTGCGAAGAATAGTCATAAAGTAACATTATATCCTTAATGAATTGTAACTCTGACTCTTTTCTAATATCATTATGATGTAATACTTTTTTTTTTTTCATCTTTATTATGACATAATACTTACTATATATACTTCATTGTATTATGTATGTGAAATGTGACAATAAAAATAAAAATTAAAAAAAAAAAAAAAAAAAAAAAAGAAGATTTTAAAGCATCTTAGTGTAGTCAACTGCGCTAAGTGTATTAGTGGAAGCAGGATATTATTAGTTACCTAGTGATCTGGTACAAGATGAAACCAGGTCACTAGGTTTTATACTGGGCGAGGCAAAGTCAAGGGCCTGGTATAAAAGTCTGGGCACCAGGTGAAAGATATACCAAGTCTTTATGCGACCATCATTAGCCAATTTCTACTCTAGATTTCACAGCTTAATTGTCAGAGTTGGGGTAATAAAATAATATCCTGTCATTGACCTAATGCAACATACAGGTTACAAGAAATTTGCCAAAGGTGTGATAAATTGTAATATAGAAAAGATAATTGATAACAAGGTGATTGGATGAAAGAAATCCATTGAAATTTATTTGCTTTGCTTTACTATGTTATGCTTTGTGTTGACCTCTTCCATTTATTTCTTACCATCCTTTGCTATCAGAGTATTCCCGTGTTGGAACTGTATCAGATTCCCAGATAGCCAGGTTTCAGCAGTACCTTCTCAGTGCTTACAAGTATAATACACTAAGTATATTTGGGAGTGAGGTGGAAAAGAAAAAAATCATTTTAGTTGAGGTAAATAAGTTCATTTCCATGTAATTGATATACAAATGCTTTTTCACTTACATGTATTTGTCTTTACTTATTTTCTTGATTGAGAGATTTTGGAATGTCGGACATCACTCCTGTTGGCAAACTCATGATCAAAAGGCCGTCAAAGCATTGTTTGAACAGGCATATTTCAAATTGTCTTGTTTCAAAAAGGTGATGTCAGCTACAATGTACTTGTACTCGGTGATCTTTCAATTTTTCACCGACTTATTTTTGAAAAACAGTGCGTGGATATATTTACTGGTAATATTTACCAACAATTTTTATGAGATAGGCTACTTCATAACAATATATGATTTTATGCTCTTTCCTATTCACAGGACATTCCAAACATATTCGGCAGAGATCCGTCATCATTTCATGGAATTTTAAGGTATCTCTTTTTTTCAGCAAAGCTGATCATAGTTGTCATTTTTGATTAACCTCGACAAAGTTGAGTAAGCTTAATATGCTATACCCCCACATGTCTGCATCCACATCCCTGTCTGTGTCCGTGTCCAGTTTAGAAGATTAGGGTAGCTCAGTCTTTGACAAAGTATGTATGCTACAGTACCAATACTCGCACAAGTGATTCATCTTGAGATGAACCCATGCATCAAATTCTGCTTCTGACCTACATTTTCCACTTGAGTGCCTCTGACTGCCTCAGCTAAGATGTTCGGGGTATTTCAGTATTTGACAGAGTACTGATGCTACAGTAACAAAACATGCACAAGTGATTCATCTTGGGATGCTGAGATGAACCCATGCATTGGATACTGCACCTGACCAACTTTTTCCACCTGAGTGATTTGCATATATTATAAGAAAGCTAATACTGAGCAAAAAGTAAGTGCTACATGTACCAAACTTGCATATTGGATGTATCTTTGATAAATCTTTCATGAAATGACCTTGACCTACTTTTCCCACTTAAGTGATTTTGTTTTTAAAAGCCAAAATTGATCAAAGTATAAGTGCTACATGTACCAAATTTGCATATTGGAGGTATCTTTCAACATGTTCATAAAATGATCTAGACCTAATTTTTCCACTTAGTGATTTTTAATGTTAAAATGAATTTTGCTGGCATGATAACATGCTGTGACAAGGTGAGCTTTGTAATCTGTGATTACCTATGTTTCTAAGTATGCTTAGAATTCAATGATATGTCTTTTATGATGTCTGAGGGCATCAGTATTTCACAAGTACATGATCTTGTTTTTTAGCTCTTCTGGTCTCTGACCAGTCGAGCTTATGTCATCACCCTTCGTCTGGCGTCCGTCCGTCCGTAAACAATTCTTGTGCTCGCAACTCCTCTGAAACTATAAGAGATAGAAATGTAACTCTTTTTTTTTTTTTTTATTTATTTTTTTATCACTTGATATAACATGTATTATATAATAATATTTGATATAGCATGTGAAATAATAAACTTGTACTAAAGAAATATCAAGTGTTTTTATGATAGTTGACAGAAAGAAAGAGAGGACACATTTACACCCTTTCACTCACACATTCATACTTTAGGATTGTGATGTTCTAGACATGGATAAATATTGACAGGTCAAGGTCATGTTTTATCCGATTTTTAAAGTTTTTTTTTTTTTTAATTTTATTCAAATTCATATATACATAGCTTGTACATAAATTGTAAATAACATGAGAAAGCCGATTAGGAGTTGGAGAAAAGAGCCTGCAAATTATTCCATTTGTTAAGAAATTTGTCATGTCTCTTTTGACTATAGTATTTATATCTTTCAAGATTGTAATGATAGTTTAGCAACTGTTTAACTTCTTCAAAATTTAAGGTACTGTCCTTGAGCCGTTTTTGATAAATATAACTTTTTATTATAATGATCAAAAGATTCAAGGCTTTAAATTTTTTTCCATTGGAAATGTAACTCTTTTTGCATTACAATTGGTCTGTGGTCTAGTTGTGCACCTGAGATTTTGTTTGAGCCCCTGAACTCCAGGGTCCTAGAAAATGGGCGTGGTCATTTTCTCCTATATAACTCTATGTAATCTTGTGCTTGCAACTCCTCTGACACTATAAATGATGGAGACTTGATTCTTTTTCTCAATATGATGGGTGTGTGGTCTAGTTGTGCACCTGATATTTTGTTTGAGCCCCTGACCCCCAGGGTCTTAGAAAAAGGATGTGGTAATTTTTTCCTATATAGCTCTATGTGATCTTGTGCTCGCAACTCCTCTAACACTATAAATCATGGAGACTTAATTCTTTTTGCAATATGATGGGTCTGTGGTCTAGTTGTGCACCTGATATTTTGTTTGTGCCCCAGGGTCTTAGAAAATGGATGTGGTCATTTTCACCGATATAACTCTATGTAATCTTGTGCTCGCAACTCCTCTGACACTATAAATGATAAAGACTTAATTCTTTTTGAAATATGATGGGTCTGTGGTATTGTTGTGCACCTGGTATTTTGTTTGAGCCCCTGACCCCCAGGGTCTTAGAAAATGGGTGTGGTCATTTTCACCGATATAACTAAATGTAATCTTGTGCTCTCAATTCCTCTGACACTATAAATGATGGAGACTTAATTCTTTTTGCAATACGATGGGTCTGTGGTCTAGTAGTGTACCTGATATTTAAATGATGGAGACTTAATTCTTTTTGCAATGTGATGGGTCTGTGTTCTAGTTGTGCACCTGATATTTTGTTTGAGCCCCTGACCTCCAGGGTATTAGAAAAGAGGTGTGGTCATTTTCACCTATATAACTCTATGTCATTTTGTGCTCGCAACTCCTCTGACACTTTAAATGATGGAGACTTAATTACTTTGCAATATGATGGGTCTGTGGTCTAGTTGTACACCTGATATTTTGTTTGAGCCCCTGACCTCCATTGTCTTACTGACTTAGAAAACAGATGTGGTAATTAGGTCTTCCGACTTCTGTCGGAAGACCTATTGTTTTCGTAACCGTGGAAAATTGGATCAGCGATTTCTCAAGAACCCTGTAAGCTAGGACAATGAAAGTTCTCCAACGTTACGTTTGGAGTAAAAGCTAGATTGGTCTTTTAAGCTCACCTCGACGAAGTTGAGTGAGCTTATGCTATAACTCCACGCATCCGCGTCCGTGTCCGCGTCCGCATCCATGTCCGCGTCCGTGTCCGTGTCCGCGTCCGGTTAAGAAGTTTCTGACAAAGTACTAATGCTACAGTAACCAAACTTGCACAAGTGATTCATCTTTGGATGCTGAGGTGAACCCATGCATCGTATGCAGCATCTGACCTACATTTTCCGCTTGAGTGACTTGGTTAAGAAGTTTGGGGTAGCTCAGTATCTGACAAAGTACTGATGCTACAGTAACCAAACTTGCACAAGTGATTCATCTTTGGATGCTGAGGTGAACCCATGCATCGGATGCAGCATCTGACCTACATTTTCCGCTTGAGTGACTTGGTTAAGAAGTTTGGGGTAGCTCAGTATCTGACAAAGTACTGATGCTACAGTAACCAAACTTGCACAAGTGATTCATCTTTGGATGCCAAGATGGACCTATGCATCGGATGCAGCATCTGACCTACTTTTTCCACTTGAGTAATTTCGCTTTTAAAAGCCAATATTGAGCAAAGTATAAGTGCTACATGTACCAAACTTGCATATTGGATGTATCTTTGATCAAACTTTCATAAAATGACCTTGACCTACTTTTTCTGCTTGAGTGATTTTGCCTTTAAAAGCCAATATTGAGCAAAGTATAAGTGCTAGATATTCCAAACTTGCATATTAGATGTATCTTTGATCAAACTTTCATAAAATGACCTCGACCTACTTTTTCCGCTTGAGTGATTTTGCCTTTAAAAGCCAATATTGAGCAAAGTATAAGTGATACATGTACCAAACTTGCATATTGGATGTATCTTTGATCAATCTTTCATAAAATGACCTTGACCTACTTTTTCCGCTTGAGTGATTTTGCTCTATAAAGCCAATATTGAGCAAAGTATAACTGCTACATGTACCAAACTTGCATATTGGATGTATCTTTGATCAAACTTTCATAAAATGACCTCGACCTACTTTTTCCGCTTGAGTGATTTTGCCTTTAAAAGCCAATATTGAGCAAAGTATAAGTGATACATGTACCAAACTTGCATATTGGATGTATCTTTGATCAATCTTTCATAAAATGACCTTGACCTACTTTTTCCGCTAGAGTGATTTTGCTCTATAAAGCCAATATTGAGCACAGTATAACTGCTACATGTACCAAACTTGCATATTGGATGTATCTTTGATCAAACTTTCATAAAATGACCTTGACCTACTTTTTCTGCTTGAGTGGTTTTGCCTTTAAAAGCCAATATCCATGTACTAAGAAATATGTTTGAATTGAATTTTGCTGTCACGAGGTGAGCTTCGTAATCTGTGATTACCTATGTTTTATTTTTGGTCTCTGTTATTTTTTTTATCATGTTTTTTAGTAGATTCAAATATTTGACGGGAGCGTCGAATTACTCAAAAGGACCGAAAATTTCATGTTTTGCTATTTGTAAGCTTAAATATCTCGTATTTTGCTATCTACAATTTCCATTCTTTTTGAAAGTCGACAGCCATGCAAGATATGAAATGCTAGATGCACACTGTAACGATTTATTACGATGACGTCCTTCACCGTCCTTCATATTTCCAAATTCAGAAGTTCATAGGAGGAAGACACTTTTTTGCTTAAAATAGTAAACAAAAATTAAGCTTATGAAGTTTCCTAAAAATTTCAATATTATTATTTTTTATCCATATATCTGTCTTATTTAGTCTTTCTGATTTTTCCTATCTCTTACTGTTGAAAAGATATGAGCATCGAAATTTTGAGTTGGGTATTTCGATACACCTTCACGCCAACAGATCGGGCGCACACTAAAATTGGTAGTCCGAGTCCGACTCGAGAAAAGCAGTGTTGAGATTTTCAAATTCCGATTTCACAGCAATGATGAATATGGATTTCATAAATACATTTCGATATACACAATTTCATTTTAAAACAGTTGATTAATTTAGAAGAGATCAGCTACAAACCAGAATTTACACACAAAAAGTGGTAGTTTGATTCCGATTTCTAACCTACAAACCTGTTTCTAAACTTCAATAACTATATTTTGAACATCAAGTTTAATTTCTAATTCTAGCAAACGTTCGAACATAATTTTCGGTTGGTTTATTTACAAATTGATGAACAATTTCTCCAACATTCTTCCCTCCCCTCGTTTTTCGAAAACAGTTCTGTTTATATTGAACGATGTCGCCATGATGGAAATTCAAAATAAACTTTGAAAAAAGGGAAGGGGGGGGGGTCCAAATTTGAACCTGCACAGCGAGAACCTCATGGTATTTATATATATATATTGAACGTAACTTGTTATTACCATTTCTCTTCTCAAGAAAATTGGTTCTACAGCTACGAGCTCGCCTTTTTTATGGGGGAAGGGGGCAGGAAGAATTTGCAAAAAAAAAAAATCCGGGCTCTGAAAAATGCTGAAAAAAATATTCCGGCCCAAAGGGCCGGCAATTTTTTTTTTTTTCCCGGACCATGCAAAAGTAAGGATACATTGCATGATATGGAAATTTTTGCTGGCCCTTTGTGCCAGACAATTTAAAGTCAAAAAATTAATTAATATAAATACAAACTGTTCACATAGCTGTATCTACCAGAGACCTAATACGCATAGGCACAAAAATCTAGAAAAGGTTCTATTTAAACATCATACAATCTGTCTGAAATTCGCTAATTGCAAAGAGACATCTGAAGGAACGGTTATTAACTCATACTCTGTAACAGCGGGGAGTTTAACTTACACAGACATTCACAACATTTGACAATTTGTTTAAATCCGGCCCGAAGAACTGGCGAAAATTTTTCTCCGACTCTGGTAATGGCTGAAAAAAATGGCCTGCTCAGAAAATTGCTGAAAAAATTTTACCGGCTGGCAATAGAATTCCTGCCCCCCCCCCCCCCCCCCCCCCCCCCCCCAAAATCAAATGGTTGCTCACCAACAATTATTGGTTTGAAAATTTAATGTTACTGCTATTTGAAAACTTAAATATATAATATAAATACATGTAATGTGACGTCCTTCATATTTCCAAACCAAAAATTGTATAGGAGGAAGACACTCTTGTTGCAACCGCAACAAGAAACCTTTCTAGCTTTCCAGTATATAGTTGTGCTCTCAACTCCTCTAAAGCTATTAATGATGGAAACTTAGTTATTAATATTTATGCAATATAATGGATCTGTAGTCTTATTGTGTCATTGATAGTTCATTTGAGCTAGCAGCTCCTGACCCCTAGGATCCTGGAAAATGGGTATGGCATTATGTTTTGAAATCCTTTATCTCTAATATTAAAAATTATATGAGTGATATTCTTGTTGCAGTCTAATGGATTTGTTATTTCGTTATGCTACTTATAATTTGTTTGAGTGCCTGCTCGCTATGGTCTTTGGTTTAAAATAAAATGGAAATTGTTATTTATGTATATGTATCTTATTCACTTGTCAATGAGTGAATAAAACAAAACAACCAGGAGAGCTACAGTCTCGTCAGAGACTTCTGGTTGTAAATAGATATTTGTCAATAGAAACCATCAGGGATAATTTAATGGTTGTTTTACTGTAGCAGCCGATGGAGGACACTTAACCATTAGACTGGCGGCTGAAAATGAATTTTGTATCAATAAAATGGTGAAATATTTTAAATGTATGTAGTATGATATGAACATTGATTAGATTAGAAATGACCACAGAGTTTATGGGACAATTGTCCCGTATGTTTAAAAGTTAATGGGACATTTTCTTATTCAATGTTCCATATAAACTTTTTTCAATGATGCATCCAAATTTCAGATTAGTAATTTTCAATATCTGATTTAGCGATGAGTTGAACATACACGTACATGTATAAGAGAAGTAATGGCTTGGAACTCTTCAAAATTCCTTGTAAAAGTTGGGAATTAAAATGAAGGGTAAATATTTTACAGAGAACTCAATTCCATGGTTTTGCTGTTGGACCTATTGAATCTTTATGGCTATACCAGTTGTCATAAAACATAAACTTTAGACAACAGAAATTACTTGAACGTACACCAATACACAAATAACTTATCAGGATCAGGAAAATATTGACCACCGTTTTCAATACGCTGAATGTGATTTCTTCATATTATGTATGCCCTAAAATATGATACAAAGAAGATCATTCAACAGTTCACATCGTTGCGGTTGATTAGCGAATGTTGACCTGCGGACCACCTGGGTTTCAATTTTGAAGAGAAAAATTTAACATGTCATGACTTATCCACTAGTGGCCATGTTTGTTTTAAAATCATTTTTTCCAAACGTCTTATAAAACCCTGTGGGTGGTTTATAAATAAAGTGGTAAATTTTGTTGCGCCTTTAGGGCACACACATTACAAAAAGAATGGGACATTTTCATTGTCAATGCGCATATTGTGCATGGCGCATGTCCTTCCTAATCACTGTATGAATGGTAGGGTTTAGGAACAGGATTATTTTGTATTATTGATTTCATTGAAACAAGTATTATCAATTGTTCAGGGAATGAAATCTATTATTTTCTATAACTGCAGGAAGTACTCCCAGACTGGTCGCTGTCCTATAGTATTTGTACTAAGTGATGGTGCTACAGGAGAATTTAATAAAAATGTCCTCTTCCCCAAGGAGCTTGAACATCAAATTAACATTACTAATATAAGGTTTGTAAGGATACCTGAAATGTTTTGGGATATTGTGGTTTACTCGGGATGAAATCCCTTTGACCTAAAAAAGAGAGGTAGAATTACACATTATATTAGAACCTCTGCAAAATTTGATCAAGAAAATAGACCTTGTTTCTGTTTTTAAACTTATTTACATGTAATTGTGCATGGTTCTCATTAGAAGCCGTCAACCAGGGAAATGTCACCTGATACTTTAAGCAAGATTGCTGTCTATTCTGTGTGGAAAACATATTAGAAATTACGCAAAATCTTGAATTTTCACCTTCTTCTTCAATCTAAATTGCCATCTTGAAAAGTTTTATAGAATCCTGATTGCATACTTTATTTGAATATTAAATTTTAACCTTGATGATATTTTAGCTTCAATCCAGTGGCATCTACCAGCATGAATAAAGTCCTCAATAAGGTTGTGGCTACAGAGCTAGCACTGGTCAGTATATTTTTCTGATGATGACATTATACATGTATTAAATTTACCTTTGTTTGAAAGTACATTTTGAAATTCTCCTCTGTAATATTTACCTTCTATTTCACAGAAAACATCGAATTTCCATCCTCCATCCAAGTCTGTAGTAGAGTCCATATCAATGTCCAGTGCAGGTGATATCAGAGCTGCCATTAATGCTCTACAGTTTGCTTGTCTCAAAGGTGAGAACTCCCTAAAGGATAAGAGCTGCCTTTAATGCTCTAAAGTTTGCTTGTCTCAAAGGTGGGAACTCCCTAAAGGGTAAGAGCTGCCATTAATGCTCTACAGTTTGCTTGTCTCAAAGGTGAGAACTCCTTAAAGGAGAAGAACTGCCATTAATGCTCTACAGTTTGCTTGTCTCAAAGGTGAGAACTCCTTAAAGGAGAAGAACTGCCATTAATTCTCTACAGTTTGCTTGTCTCAAAGGTGAGAACTCCTTAAAGGAGAAGAACTGCCATTAATTCTCTACAGTTTGCTTATCTGAAAGGTGAGAACTCCCTAAAGGATAAGAGCTGCCATCAATGCTCTACAGTTTGCTTGTCTCAAAGGTGAGAACTCCCTAAAGGATAAGAGCTGCCTTTAATGCTCTACAGTTTGCTTGTCTCAAAGGTGAGAACTCCCTAAAGGATAAGAGCTGCCATCAATGCTCTACAGTTTGCTTGTCTCAAAGGGAAGAACTACCTTGAAGGTAAAAGCTGCCATCAATGCTCTACAGTTTGCTTGTCTCAAAAGTAAGAACTCCCTTAAAGGATAAGAGCTGCCATTAATGCTCTACAGTTTGCTTGTCTAAAAGGTAGGAACTCCCTTAAAGGTAAGAGCTGCTGTCAGTGCTCTACACTTTGCTTGTCTCAAAGATAAGAACTCCCTTAAAGGTACATGTAAGAGCTGCTATAAATACTCGGTAGTTTGCATGTCTTAAAGGTAAGAGCTGCACTCAATGCCCTGCAGTTTGCTTGTTTTAAAGGTAAGAGCTGTCATCAATGCCCTATAGTTTGCTCGATTTAAAGGTTAGAGCTGCCGTCAATGCTCTGCAGTTTGCTTGTCTTAAAGGTAATAGCTTCCATTTTGCTGGTATTAAAGGTAAGAGCTGCCAGTTTGTTTGTTTTGAATGTAAGAGCTGAACTCAATGCTCTGCAGTTGTTATTTTTTAATGTAAGAGCTGCCGTCAATGCTCTGCAATTTGCTTGTTTTAAAGGCTAGAGCTGCCATCAATGTTCTGCAGTTTTGCTTATTGTTATGTAAAGAGTTTCCAGTTTGCTTGTCTTAAAAGTAAGAACTGCTGTCAATGCTCTGTAGTTTGCTTGTCTTTAAGGTAAGAGCTGCCATCAATGCTCTGCAATTTGCTTGTTTAAAGGTGAGAGCTGCCAGTTTGCTTGTTTTAAATGTTAGAGCTGCCATCAATGCTCTGCAGTTTGCTGGTCTCAAATATATTGTAGTATAGTGGATTATATTTCAATGAAAGTGTATACTTATGAGAAAATTATCTTAATTATTTTTATGATGTAGTAATGTGTGTAATAAAGTATTTTTGTCTCCATAACAGATTCCTCTGATTTAGTAATAAAGCCTAAGTCAAAAGTTAAAGCCAAAAGACAGAAGCAGGATACCAAAGGGAAAGCTAAGCCAACAGATGACGGGGAACTAGCTTCTATAGGTGGAAAGGACACCTCACTTTTCTTGTTCAGAGCCTTAGGAAAAATCCTGTATTGTAAACGTGAGATGAACATTTATCAACATTTGTTAGATATCACTGTGTATGGTATAAATTATATTGAACAACTTGATAGGGCAAAAAAATTCCATCACATTCAGCATTGGTCAGTAATCACATACTGATTGTCGCTTGCAATCTCTCTTTCTCTCTCCTGAAATACACAGAGCGATATGTACTTTTTGTGTCGCCTGCGAAGCATAGCGACACTTAGGGATCACTTTGTCCGTTGTCCATCTGTCCGTCCGTCCGTCTGTCAGTCCGTCCGTCTGTCTGTCTGTCACACTTTGGGTGTCACAGCCCATAACTTTTGATTGGTAAGTGATAGGGCTTTGATATTTCACATGTGTATTCCTTGTGACAAGACCTTCCTACACATACCATAATTTTTGACCTAGTGACCTTGACCTACATATTTGACCTACTTTTCAAAAAAATTAAGAATGGATATATCTTTTGATTGGTAAGTGCTAGGACTTTGATATTTCACATGTGCAATCCTTGTGGCAACCCCTTTCTACACATACCATAATATTTGACCTTGTGACCTTGACCTAGATATTTGACCTACTTTTGATAAAAGATAAGATTCGCTATATCTTTTGATAGGTAAGTGATAGGGCTTTGATATTTCACATGTGTATTCCTTGTGACAAGACCTTCCTACACATACCATAATTTTTGACCTAGTGACCTTGACCTACATATTTGACCTACTTTTAAAAAAAATTAAGAATGGATATATCTTTTGATTGGTTAGTGCTAGGACTTTGATATTTCACATGTGCAATCCTTGTGGCAACCCCTTTCTACACATACCATAATATTTGACCTTGTGACCTTGACCTAGATATTTGACCTACTTTTGAAAAAAGATAAGATTCGCTATATCTTTTGATAGGTAAGTGGTAGGGCTTTCATATTTCACATGTGTATTCCTTGTGACAAGACCTTCCTACACATATAATAATTTTTGACCTAGTGACCTTGACCTACATATTTGACCTACTTTAAAAAAAATTAAGAATGGATATATCTTTTGATTGGTAAGTGTTAGGACTTTGATATTTCACATGTGCAATCCTTGAGGCACACATACCATAATATTTGACCTTGTGACCTTGACCTAGATATTTGACCTACTTTTGAAAAAAAAGATAAGATTCGCTATATCTTTTGATTGGTAAGTGATAGGGCTTTGGTATTTCACATGTGTATTTCTTGTGACAAGACCTTTCTACACAGACCATAATATTTGACCTTTTGACCTCGACCTAGATATTTGACCTACTTTTCAAGAAAAGTAATATTGGCTATATCTTTTGATTGATAGGTGATAGGGCTTTGATATTTCACATGTATTTTCCTTGTCACAATGTCATTCTACACATACCATAATGTTTTACCTTTTGACCTTGACCTAGCTATTTGACCTTCTTTTCTAAGGTTGTATATATCTTTTAATTGGTAGGTGATAGGTCTTTAATATTTCTTATGATGAGACCTTTTTGTTACCAATTTTTACGTAGTGACCTTGACCTAGATGATTGACACTCTTTTCTGAAAATTGGAGAATAACCATATCTTTTTATTTGTAATTAAGAGGTCTGATATTTCAAATGAATTTCATTTGACAAGACTTTTCTACTGATACCAATAAATTTGATCCACTTTCTAGAATAATAATCAAACCGCTTCGCAGGCGACACAAGCATTCCTTGGATTGCTATTTTCTATCATTTGTTCCATGCCTATTCTTATGATTTGTCCGTTTATTTAAAAATTTACACCTCTTGAAAACAATGTATGATTTAACCCAAGATCTCCCAGTTTTTAAGGTAAACTTTTTCTGAAACCTCAGAGTGACCATATTTTAGGTGTAACAATTTAGATTCTGTAACTTTAAGGTAGGCATATCTGTGAAATGTTAGATTGAATGTAAAGCCCCTATCACACTAGGGCGTTTGCACAGAGTTATTTTCTCAGAGCACCGTGGGATTGCAGGGAAAAAATTGAATTTTTCTGATAAGCTGTCAGATTACAGCCGTGTTCTCATGGCGCTCTTACTGCGCTCAACCTTAATTTCAAATGAGATTAATTCAGTACAAGCACTGTGAAAATGTGGTAAGGATGCAGCGCAATCTCAAAGAAAGCCGCAGGGTCGCCGTGAAAGCACAATAGAGTCGCATTGTAGTCTTAAACATACCTTCCTTGCGTTTGCACTCTGATTTCTTGGTATGTTGTAGGAGACCATCTGCGTTGCCACAGCAACCTTACTGTGATGCCACTGCGATCTAAATCAATGACGTTCTTAAGGTGACTTTTTTGTGCATGCTCAAAACAAACACAGTGGCTTGGCGTCTTATGTGATCCCACGGCGTTCCTTGCGATGTCACATTGCTGCCAAGGCAATGCTATGGCACTGCTTGCGCTTCTGTTGCGCTCCCACAGCATTCTTCATTTTTCCTGGACGCTGAGGTAGTGCAGTCGGAACTCTGTCCTAGTGTGACAGGGGTTTAAGAAGTGTGGTTTTAACACTCAAAGACTTTTGTGTGCTCCACCTTTATCTTCCTATACTGTGATGGTAGTGTAAAACAAAATAGATTTGTGTAAAAGCTAGTAATTTGCATACATTTTTGGTTTCCAGGAGATGACCCATCTAACCACACCGATCTTCCTAAATTACCCTCCCATCTACAGGACCATGAAAGAGATCCTCTACTCATTAACCCAGAGGTAGGTTTTGTAGATATACAACTCTGTAATTTTGATAACAAGATGATAAGAACAAAGGAAAAGGATTTGTTAACTCAGAAAAAAAATTATATTCTGTTCACGATTTTTATTTTTCCTTATAACTGTAACAGAGCCAGCATTGTTGATGTGCAAATAAATAATTGAAGTTAGATTTTGACAATTTTGGAAGAAATATCACTTATTTCATTTATGAATGCATCTTTAGGATGTGATAGAGAAATGTAACATATCGGGAGAATATTTTGTGGCGTATCTACATCAGAATTACCTAGATTTCTACTCCACCATAGAGGACATAGTGAGAGCATCACAATACATCAGCGACTCAGACTTCCTCACCAGAGACTGGAATGTACGTATTACAAATCAACTGATAGCTCAATGAAATGTAAAGTTCATCAAATATTTCTTATAGACAGGATGTAACTTTTATGACTTGTAAGGATGTGAATCCAACTTGCAACAAGGTCATAGGCGGCACAGGCTTGCAATATAACCTTGCCATCATCACTACTTTCCTACGCCATTTCACATATTGATAAAACCCGAGAGGCGTAGCAGGTATGGCATGTCGTCACAGTGACGTCATTCGGACTTCTGACGTAAACAGTACAAAAGATTCAAAGGCAGAGGCACATACATGTATTTGAGTGTTTAGGGGCGAGTAAATGGGCAATGAAGGAAACAATTCTTATCTTGATGTAGGAAAATTTACAAGACTCGCATCTAAAGACGGTAGGTTTCAATTTATAGCTAGAATTTGTATTTTTACTGGAGACGTCTCGTTCAGCTGATTGTGTTGGCAATGTACGAATGTAGAAAGAATCCCTGATACTGCATCATATTGCATTGAAACAAAGACAATGCTTGTACATTGTATACCTCATAAGTGTAGCAATACGGAATCGTAAATACTTGCTATACTTTATTTACAAATACGAAGTCCCAGTTTCTATCTGCAAGAATCTTGCAGAGAAACAATAGTCGATGACGGCAGAGGTAGATTTTAAAGTGAAGAAAAGCGGAACTGAAATCGGACGCATGCGTAAGAGATCATGTATTATACATTCATTGCATTTTTGTGTGCAATATTTTTGGCACTATCACATCGCACCCATTATATTTCGTCAATAAATGGTCAGTTGTCTTCATGTTTTTAATTTCTTGGCAGAGGAATTATAATTTGACCTATGCCTTGAAGAAGAATATAAGTACATGTATCTTAATAAATGATATACAAGAATTTTGAATTTGTATTCAATATTTTGATTTTTAATCTATGTTTATTAATCCTAAATTTATGAATGGGTACCCCGAATAGACAAAATGACTGTACAGAATTATGTAATATTTTACTCTGCTTTGTCTTACACTCATTCTATATACTTACAGTCTAGGTCCAGACTTCAGCAGGTGGGGGCTTCTGTCAGTACCCGAGGTCTTATCCACTCTAACTCAGCAAGGGCGCGTTTCACATCCTCAGGGACGGGGCTTGGATGGAAACCACTCCATAAACCACAGTGGTATACATTATGTAAACAGGTTAGTATCTTCTGAAAGGTATTTAGTGTTAACCAAAAGAAGTATCAACAAATACACTGCCATCCATAAATTAGTATACACCATTTCTGTTCATGTTGCTGTTAGAAACTGAACAATTTCGAATCTCTTGCTGTATAACTCTGAAGATGAACCTTATAGAAATCATTTGTAACAAACTTGACCCAAATATTTGCATTTTTTGAATTTTTATTCTTTTTTATATAAAAATGACAATTTTTGAAAAAAAATTGTGCAGATGAAAAAAGAATCTTTTTACATTTTTGTTATCACAATTCATAATCTAAATTTATGTGAAGCCAATTATTATTATTCTTTCAAGTTCAGAATGGAAAAATTAGGATAAATTGATAAAGAATTTAGAACGATTTCCTTGTTTGTATGGTTATTTATGGATGGCAGTGTGATTACATATATGTACATGCATACAGAGGACTCCACTTAATCTTTATGGTGCAATGCATGGAAATATCATAGATGAAAAAAAAAGGAGATGATTTAGTAGGCCAAAATAAGCCCTTATCATACGTTGTCCTTTCTAATATTAACATATGCATCTATTCATACATGTATATAGAGCTCTACTTGAATTTTTCCACAGAGAAGGGAGAATTTTGATGTCTCAAGATCACTTTACAAGGGTAAGTATATTGAATGTATACTTTGAAATATGTAGATATCATAGCCGGGTCATTTAATCGGAAAAGGAACAAAAATTAGCAATTTGCAATAATAGCTTAATCATGAATTAGCACACTTTACTTATTCTACATTATTATCTATAAAAGTTAAATGATTTAGCATAATCTTCAATTAGCGCATCCTTCAGAGCACTAACTCTGCTAAAGTATAAACCCCGCTGATACAAGAAATGTACATATACATACATGTATAAACTTTGTGAAAGCATAATTTAAGAATTTTATTCACATAGAAATGTATTGAAAGCTGTTACCTTTTAGTATGATGATGTCTCCCTTAATATTATTTTTATGCCCCCGCTAATACATGTACAAACTTTGTGAAAGCATACTGTAATTTAGAAATTTTATTCACATAGAATGTATTGAAAGCTGTTACCCTTTAGCATGATGATGTCTCCCTTAATATAATTTTTTATGCCATCAATCGAAGATTCGGGAGCATGTAGTTTTTGTCCTGTCCATTTGTCTGTCTGTTTGTCCGCAAAAACTTTAACCTTGGACATAACTTTTGAATGGTAAGGGATAGGGCTTTAATATTTCACATGTGTATTCAGTGTGACAAGGCCTTTCCATGGATACCAAATTTTTTTACCCTGTGACCTTGACCTTGGAGTTTGACCTACTTTTGAAAAACTTTAACCATTGCCATAAATTTTGAATGGTAAGGGATAAGGCTTTGATACTTCACATGTGTATTCATTGTGACAAGACCTTTCCATGGATACCAAAATATTTGACTTTGTGACTTTGACCATAATACAATTTTTACTGACAAAGATGCCGACGGGGGCATTCATGTTTCACAAAAACATGTTTTTTTTTATTTTTTGTGGAGAAACACATGATTATCTTTAAAAAAAATATGACTTTTTGATGTTTGATTTCAGACTTTACTCAGCATGTAATTCTTCACACAGAAATCTTGCCATACTCCATGTCATTAAATGTAACCTCTTTGAGTCTAAGTAAGTTCATGTTAATACATGTATGTAATAAAAGTTTTTTAACTAAAATGCTTCACAATGTTCCCAATTCAGTACAAAAAACAATGATTTTCATAGGATTTGATTTACATAATTGAATCTCATTGACCAATTACAGGTCATACCAAACAAATAGCTGTGCCGTTTGCATTGTACTGTCACCACCTTTTGAACCTGTATTTGGGCCTTTTCAGATCATTTTGAACCCAGGAAATCTTGGTGTGATTGAAAAAGTCTAATTGACGTTTAGAATACTGTAAACGTGGTTATTTTCTCTGGGGTAAATTTTCGCAAAATGACCTTTGCAACTGTAAGCATGGGGGCACTTTTGCCGTAAAGGCTCAGAATGAAGCTTAAAACTGTACATTAGACTCCAAATTTGCTAGTTTTTCATTTGTAAATAAGTTATACATCAAATGACCTTTGCAACTGTAAGCACGGGGGCACTTTTGGCGAAAGTGAGAGTATTACCTAATGTCATTTATACTATAATATAATTGCCAAAAAACAAATAAAAAAAAAAAACGAAAAATAGACAAACTGCCATGACCAATGTCTTCATCATATTCCATGACCTCTAATCTAGTGATTTTAGACGTATAACAAATTGAAAGTTTAGTGATATTATACTTGATCGTTTGACATGTCACATGTGGATTCATCATTATATAAGCTTTCATTAATTATCATACCTCTGACCATGTGGCCTGACCTTGACCTTAGACATTCTTTTCATCATTGAATTCCTTTAATATTAAACCTATCCATTACAGGTAAAAGAAACTTTGTAAGGCAGATATGTAGATTTACTCATACTACAAGCTCTCGGTAAGATTACTTTTCATGAACAGAAATGTATAGCATAAATCTTGTAAACTAGGGAATGATTCACCTTTATTTTAAAAAACACTGTAGATACATAGTTAAAAATTAAAACCAAAAAAATGTTCATGTACTTCTTATAGATGTTTTAGCACATTATTTTTAATGACATTGCATACTTTTTAGTTCAGAGCGTTTAGATGACAATGCTGTGGATGAAGATGATTCATCTCAGAGATTAGAGGATACAGATGACAGCAGCAATACTCGGGACAAGTTTGTTTTGGAAAGCGAGTCGTCAAATACAAGGACTGAGGTGATAGTGGAGAATGATGAGGAAGAATATGACATAGAGGAATACAATGACTGAAATATCAAATTAAAATACATGTATACAAAGTCTATGTATTTATATGTCATCAGCATTATTGTAACTTATTTTTGAGGAAATCTCAATATAAAGCTTGAAATCACCTGCATGTTTGTTTGTCTATGGATGTTTAGAGCTGAGATTCACCTATGAAACTGATACTTAGTACAAACTTTTCTATTTGAAAGCAATTTGGGATGCAATTTTACCATATACTGTGAAATACTTTTTTTTTTTGAGGGGGGATCGAATTTTCATGATTTTTGTGGATAGCTTTACCCAAAAATTACGAATTAAAATTCCTATAGTCAAGAATCAATCAACATCCAGATATTTGTACGTAGTTCAAAAGTATTAGTAGGGTGCTTTGTGTACTATACAATAGGAATACAACAACGATGCTGTTAATATTCCTATTTTAAGTGTACTACAACATATAAAATTTATGATGGTTTCTGTAAACTAGACACTCAGGAGTACATGTAATTTTATCCTCTCTTACACATGCCTTGCATTAATATTCGGATGGCAACGCCTTAATGGAGTTGATGGTGCTTGTAAACAAACAATTAAAACGTAACCATTGTTTGTGATAATAACTTTTTTACTGTTACGTGTACAAGTTTCGATTGGAAGTCTCTTGTTTTGACTTTAAATACATGTAGGGTGGCTACAGATTTTGAGAAATGAAATTCCTTGAAAATTCCATGATTTTCCCTGAATCATACAAGATTTTCCCTGACAAAAAGTGCACAAAAACAGTAATATTTTACACAATTTTTGTCCATACAGTATATATTATAAAAAATACATAAACTGACTTCATATTAGGAAATTGTACTTGGTGTTCAAAGTATTTCATTTGTTCACAGACTGTCCCTCTGATAAGAGGGAGATGATAATTTCAGTGAGCATAAGAATAAATTGGGTAGCATATTTTGAGAAATTGTAGATATGGAGGAACTGAGAGTTTCATACTGTTTGTGATTTCTGCAAGTATTCATAAGCAAGCCCACAATCCAAACTGTTGATATTTAAGTTACATACATGTAACTGGCGAGAGAAGCGATCCAGAATTTTTTTCAAGACAATACATCTGCGTCTAAACTTCATGCACATTTGTTGTTCAAATATGTATTGATTGACTTACTATTTTCATAAGTTTGATTCTAGTTAAAATTTAGGTCACTGCGGGTTCAGTTTGCAGGTTGGAAGAGCCGTCGCGGCATGTTTCTTTAGATTGTCACAAGCGTTAACATATGAATTGCAGCACGCTCCTTTCAATAGTTTCATCTCAGGGGATTACATTGGTTGTGCCTATATATTTTTAAAAGTGCTGTCGTATATTTCATTTCACCAACAAAATTTCTTAAAATGGTTCTCTTTTAACATTTTCAGATGTCTTCTTTTCAATTATACAATGGCCGAATAAAATATTGTAAGCCATCTTTTTATCGTCTTATAAAAAGAAATTCCTCGTCTCTTGTGTTAAGTTTACTATTGTAGGATCAGAGCATTGCACTTTATTATTTTGATTTTTTTTTGCTGGATGTTATCCATGAAACTACAAACACACAAACAAGTAATTTTCAATGGAACCATGAAAATTAGAACACATGAAAATAAACAATTTCACAGTATTAGGTAATTTTGGCAATTTTTCCCAAAGAGTAGATCAGACTCCAAGGTCATGGGGTCAGTGTTCAAGGTGTCAAATGAAAGGTCTTTTCACAAGCAATCCACACATTAAATATCAAATCTATATCTCATTTAGTTCAAAATTTAATGGCCAAGGTTAAATAAAGCTTTAGACAGGCAGACAAGACAAAACAATATTGAATATGCCACCGATCTTGGATCATGACTGGAAAATAATGAAATAGCTGTCTTTATTAATCTTATTTAGTTGTTCTATATTTATCTTATTCAATGTAGGGGAAATGGGCTAAGGAACTTGCCCGTTTTAAATCATAGGCTTAGCAGCTGGACTGTTTGAAAATTTATCACACAGAAATTGAGCTTGGAAATTTACTTGAAATGATAGTAGAATGGTTAATCTTTAGATTTTCAACTCTCCCTCTTTTGGAGGGAGACTCCCCGTTTTTGACCTCATCTCCCTCCTCGGCATTCCTCCCTCAAGGGAGACCATAATCTCCCTCTTTTTGGCCCAATCTCCCTCTTTCTCCCTCTTTTGGCATATTTACCACAGAAGAATAACTCTCTTCATTCAGAGCATTTTATGAGAAATTGCATGACAAAATGCAAGAAAAGATGTACAGAATGCAATAAATTATTAAGACATGTTTCATTGTTTATAAACATGATGTTTTTGCATTGAAATGTCAGCACAATGAAATTATTTTAAAATTGGTTTTGTGCAAAATGTTGAGATTCATTGAAAATGTAGTAAAATCAGTTCACCAGCAATCTCCCTCTTTTTAAAGTGCCAAGGAGAGAGATCTCCCTCTTTTTAAGATTTCAAAGTTGACAGGTATGCAATAGAACAAAAATCTTGTGTTTTTTTTTTTTTTTAAACAAGATGAAAGTATTAGGTGGGTACTTATTAAGGTGGGTGGAGTAGACCACAATTCCATTATTTTGCAAAAAAGAATTAACTCCCAATCAATAATTCTTTCGGAGGATTGTTCTTCACAAGATAACAGAGTTATAGGGGAAAATGACCACACCCATTTCCCAAGATCTTGGGGGTCAGCGGCTCAAACAAAATATCAGGTGCACTACTACATGTAGACCAAAGTTCTCTTATTTTGCAAAAAAGAATGAACTCTACATCTACATGTATTATACTTTCCGAGAATTGGTGTTCACAACATTACATGAAATTGACCACACCCATTTCCCATTACCATAAAGTCAGGGGCTCAAAGAAAATATCGGGTGCATAACCAGACTACTTTGAGAATTGATGTTCAAAAGATTTCAGAGAAATGACCACACCTATTTTCCAAGACCCATGGGTTCAGGAGCTCAAAAAGACCACTGGCTCATTAAAATGTAAATAGAATTTACATTTTACAATTCACAGGATTCACATTCACGAGAAATGTTTAAAGGATGGACACAGTGTGACTACATAAGCTCAACTGGTCCAAGATTTCAGAGAAATGACCACACTCAATTTCCAAGACCAATGGGGTCAGGAGCTCAAACTATCAGGAACACGAAAAGACCACAGGCTCATTATAATGCAAATAGAATATACTTTTTATAATTCACAGGATTCGCATTCATGAAAAATGTTTAACAAATTCACGAGAAATGTTTTAACAAATGGACACTGGTCACAGTGTGATCAGTAGAGCTAACTAGAAAATGTTAAACTAGATCACCAAGTACATGTATATCATCACTATGGGCGTAACTTCATGCATATCTACATCTTGTGATTTTTCATTGAGCCAAGTTTCAATAAATCAATCCAAGGATTAGTTTGAGTTGTGTCGAAAACAGACAAGCTCACATCATTTTACAATGAAGAAAAATGGAAAGTATTTCTATGTATTACATAATCTTTATTATAAAAATAAATACAACTTTTTGCATAATCACACTTGCACTGTCATGCACCAAATGAGAGGTTTTTTGTTCATGAAAATTTTAAGATGAATAAATTAATTAACAGTTTATTCATAATTTTGGCCTCATTTTTGCCATAAGTTTTTCTAGTTTCATTGCTAATGCCATATCTCCCTTAATTTTGAGTTTTCCAGACATAAACGCAGCTGTTGGTTTGAGTTCTCCGGCAAACATTTTGGTAAAGTCTGCACTGTCCATGGTCATTGTACACTGAGGTTCTGCAGCAGCTCCCTTACCTACTGCACCAGATCCATTCTTAAGGTCAACATACCATTCTCCCGTATTGTCACCTTCAAAGATTAAAGAACAGTGGCGTATAATCAGTCAATAAACATTAATACACCACTTACTGTAATAATGAGCTTTTCTGTTATTTTTAAGTGATAAATGTATGACACAGTGTTCACTACTGAATTTCTAAGACATTTCTGTTTGTATGTTGGAGACTATCTTTGTTAGGTCTCTCAAAGATTTCACAGTGCTATCATGTTAAGTCCTTGCACTATACAACAAGATATAGCCTACTGTAGAACAAACTTAACATGATATGAAACATTACCTCCAAGATTAAACTGAAACACTCCTCCCACTGATGACACCAAATCCTCACTCAACATCTGTTCTATCAGATCAAATGTTTTCTGTGGTCCCTGTGCCCCACCGCTACCACTGCTGCTGGTGCCACCAAAAGCAGGCGTGGCTCCTTCCTCCACAAACTGGTCCCTCAGCTCATTAGGGTCCAAATCAAGGAAGAAGTCGGGGAGGATTGTGCTGCCTGAAAATTATAATTCTTATTTAGCATTTGTAGTTTAGAAAATGAAAAATGTTGCCATTGCAAACGTTGGAAACAAATGGTCACTATCCCTTCAAAAATTAAGTTTTAAAAAACATTTGGAAATAAGATGTCTTTGTTAAACACAATACCCTTGTGGGCAGCTATCTGCATGTTTTTGAGAAAATTACCTGGCAAACTCTATCAAACATATAAAGTAAGAATAATTGAATCTATCGCCGAGTGTGATGGTGACATGTTGTCTCAGAGAAATAATCTTAAGAATAAAGCATCATATTTTTAACATTTACCTGTTGAACATGAGATTTACCTGGTACATGTAGCATTTACCTGCTACATACATGTATGACATTTACATTGTACACCTGATATTTATACTACCTAGTAGATATGACATCAAGTACACATAATTACCTGGTACACATGCGTACTGCTCCATGTCAGTTACACCGGCCTCCTTCATAACATCCTCATCTACAGCAAAGTTACCGGTATACGTCTTGCTATTATTTGTTAACATGATGTGGGCTGCGTCACTCATTATTTCTACCTTACGGCATTGTTTAGCCACTTCATCTCCGCCCCCTAACATGGCCATAGCTGCTGTATATATAGCTGTAAAGAATATACATGTATGAGCAAATGTATTTTCATACTGATTAAAAACAAATATGCACAGGATCTTGAATCATTACTTCACCCTACAAATTTTGACAAAATGCTTAAAATAGTGATTTCCTTTAAAAAGACCATTTTTGAATGATTTTCATATGTAATTTGTGATTTGCATCCCGAGCTTTGGAAAGGAAATAAGTCACACAATATTTTCATGAAAACATGTAATATTAAAATGAAACTTCATTTTACACTCTTTAGTCACATGATTTACTCTGTTGCAGTGTGTGAAATTAACGGTGGCCCGATGGCCAATGTCTACAGTAAATTGGATCGGTCTATAGCAATCCAAACAGCCATAGACCAACTTGTCTATAGGAAATTGAGCATAAATGTCACATAATATTACAGCTTTATACACTTTAAACACCTTCATGTGTAACATTTGAATTGCACCCCTTCATGAAATAGAAAATTCCACTTTATTGTATTAATATTAATATTTTCAAATATAATAGGGGTATTCAAGGTCAAAGACTTGGTAGTTTTCTGCTTTTACTTTTACTTCGCAGTGAACGTAGTTTTGAAGTTTCCATTAATTTAGAATGAGAATCACTTGGTATTGTCATTTTTGATAGATGAAAAAAAAATGTACATGTATAGGAGATGCCAGACCTAGCACAAAAAAAGTAAATGACTTAGTTATAAAATCTTGAGTGTTTTTATTTTGGTCTTCAGGAAATTTCTGCGGTCTATAGGAACTGAAATCACTATAGACCCAATGTCTTTAAGACTTAAAATGTCAATTTCACACACTGCTGTTGAAGTTGAAAATTGACTTCATGTGTGTTTAAATGGCACCTAAATTGCTCTTTTAATAGTGACATCAAAATAGATCATGCTCTGAACATCCAATGAGAATCTTCAGAAGAATTATATGGCAAAAAATTAAGTCATCAAATACAAAGAGAAACATACATTGTATGATAAGCATACTCATTTTCCTAGTCATAAATTATTTCATACATGAAAATTATACTTTTAATTGTGTGATAAACACTTCAGCTGAACAGAGTTCTTGACTAAAATTCTATGCAAGTTGAATATCGCATAATACAGCTATGTGATTTAGCTTCATGCATTAGTCCTAAGAGTACTTCACATATTTCTATCAATCTTTACCAGTTTTTGGCCATAGACAGTTGACAGCCACACCATCTGGTTTGAATTCTTCTGACATTCCTAGGGCACACATAGACATTCCATACTTGGCCATTGTGTAGGCTGAAAATAAAACATTTAAAAATGTCAGTCACTTAGAAACTATGATGTCCCTTGGTGGCTTTGCGAGAGCTTTATTCTTATTTATAGAATAACTGTCTTTTGGAATGTGATTATACTGTGATAACCTACAATGGATCCAGGAATTATGTTCCATAATGCGCGTTAGCGCATTATGAGAAACATAATTCCTGGATCCATTGTAGGTTATCACAGTATAATCACATTCCAAAAGACAGTTATTATATATATTTACATTCAAGTTTTTCACGCTTTAATGACGTTAAAATACGTTTACAACTACGTTGCTAAGGCTCTGTTACTACGTACCGTCGAAGTTCAAATCAAGCCAACTTACTATGACGTCATAGTTCAAATCACGCCACTGCGGTTATACTCCTATAATCACAGTGTAAATTCTATACAAATGAATGGGCATATGTAAATATTCAGGTTTAAGGTCAAAAGATCAAAAAATGATGGTACTAACAGAATGGTCATATCAGAAAGACATGTACATGTATATGTTAAATATTAAATTCGTTTTCATCTTAAAGATTTTCAAATGACTTTAGATAGGGCCTTTATACTGTATTTCAAATGTGTAATTTATATAACAAGACAATAATATTGACATGGACAAATGTTTTTGTCTTGCTATATAAATTACACATTTGAAATATAAAGGCCCTATCTAATGTCATTTGAAAAATATTCTCATTGTCAAGATTTTTGCTACATACAGACCAAAAACTGGGGCATAAAATGTTATGATCTGTCTGTCTTAATGATCAGCTGTTCTGTTAGAGTTTAAATTCTAAAAATCAAAATGTTTTACAACTGGTATGCAATGACGACACAAGTGCATCTATTTTACTTAAAATCCTCTATATATTATCTAAAATATTGACTTGTGTGACATATTTATTCACATTCAATTTTTGTGTTTTCCTCCACTTACCTACATGATCTTTGAACCACTTTTTATTCATATTAAGAGGTGGACTAATATTAAGTATATGTGGATTCTCTGCCTTCATAAGGTATGGTAAACAGACATGAGAACTGCAAAAAAATACAAATAATCTCGGTTTCTATGAAAGATTTTTGACCGGATTGTGAAGCAAAGTACAACTTACAAAATGTACAGTACTTCACACATTTTAAAAAACTTACCATTATTAATGGAATATGAAGAGTGTCACTGAACTTACAAACTATCAAAATCTGAATATACTGTACAACAACAAGGACTTAATTTACCTTCATAATACTTTGATTTTGAAAATATAATAAAAGAACGCAAGTTTTCACAATTGTCCCTAAGATAGGAATAAAATTACCATAGATAAGTTCCTCTCCCATTTATGCCCATCATAAGGTCATATTTCTTCATTCCAGTCTGTAACGTGCCTGTCAGATTTATGGCACTTGCGTTGTTTATAAGGATATCTATACCACCAAACTTATTGGCAGCTTCCTCCGCGGCTTTACGTACCTGGTCCTCAAATCGTATATCAACAATACATGGTAAACATTTACCTCCTGCATCCTCAACTGTAAACATATATTGATTTTTTCATAAAAAAGAAGAATGTTTTTAGCCATAACTCAATCATAAGTAGTTTGTCTTTTCAAGCCATCAAATTCTTTTCATAGATCATAAGGATAATGGCACTGATGGTGTTCTTTCATGGCACTGATGGTGTTCTTTCATTGTTCCTCTAGTGAAATATTTGATTTTTCATGATAAGTCAGTAAGTCTTCACTTGGGAACTAAAAGACCTCGCGAGGACAGAAATATTTTTACAGGACATTTGGTCTGGTGAAGCACAAATATTTTATCAGACCACATGTAAATATGCCAGACCGAAAAAATTAAGTGGAATTTTGACAAACAAAAGAGATCAGATATCAAAAACACAGTTGATATGGCTCTGAACAATGGCAGACATTTGGTCCAACAAGAATGTAGATTTTATCGGACCACTTGATTTTCTGTCGGTTGTGACTGTCTGGAACTATAAAAGAACTTATTGGTTAGTCCCAATGATGTAGCTTTATGGATTGGGGCTGGAAGATTTACTGATCAAAGCAGTTTAAATTGACTGATACATGACACATACCTTCCTTGGCAGCTGTGTAGATGGTACCAGGTAGTTTTGGGTGTGGCTCTGCTGTCTTGGCAGCTATAACGATGTTAGCCCCATCTTGTGCCGCCCTCAGTGCTATAGCTTTACCAATCCCCCGACTTGCTCCAGTGATGAACAAAGTCTTTCCTGCTAAACTCCTGTCCAAAATATAAACAGAAAATATATATAAAGAAAAGGGAGGGATTGACATTTGATTACTGGGTTTCAACGCTTGTGAAGCATTTTCACTTATACAGTAAAACGTGTTTGTGAAACACAAATTCCCCATTGGCATCTTTGTCAGTATTATCACGATCAAAGGTCAAGGTCAGAAGGTCAAAAATTTTGGTTTCAATGGAAAGGTCTTTTAACAAGGAATAAACATGTGAAAAATTAAAGCATATAAAAGCCCTATCACTCACCGTTCAAAAGTTATGCACAGTGTTTAAGTTTATGAAAAGTAGGTCAAAGTCAAGGTCACCAGGTCAAACATTTTGGCATCAATAGAAAGGTCTTGCCACAAAGAATACACAATATGAAAGCCCTATCACTCACCTACCAAAAGTTATGCCCAGGGATGGGGTCAATTACATTTCAACATAATTACTTAAATTACACATTACATAATATTGTAACTTTGCCTATTTTCACAATATAATTAATCAAATTACATTGCAAATCATGAAATATAATTAATTAAATTACACATTACACTTTCATGAATTTATTTTTAGCATATCATTTTTTTAACAATGTCGAATAGTCTTTAAATGCAATAAATGCAGGACAATATATTCATTCTTCAGGCCAATGTCTTTTTAGGTACCCTGAGAAATGATAAATGTGCAATACCTGTCTGCTCAACTCACTTCAGAAATTGGATAAGATTTTGACTACTTTGTCATGCAAAGATTTCAATAAAATCGAAATCATTGAAAAAATCTCATTTAGTCGTAAATTTTGGTAATTGTCAATGAATGGCCGTGGGTTTATGCAATTATATTTTCAATGTTAAATTACAGCGTGATGTCGCTGACTTTAACATTGAGCCTATGGACAGCGTCGTGGAAAAAATAATTTAGCATATGGGAAATGGCCCATCTAAACATTGTTTAATTTGTCAGTATAAAGTTTGATTGCGTATACAGACTGTCATCTGATGTATTCAGAAATTTACGACTAAACGAGATCTATTGAATGGTATCAATTTCATTTACAGTAAATGTACAGGGAATTTGGGAGTTCCAAGTCGCCTGTTTTGGGAGTTCCTGTTTATAATTTTGAAATGAGAGCTAATTTTCATAATCAGTAATTATCTTATTATTCAATATTGATAATTTTCTTTGTAGAAAAATACCAAATGTTATTTGCCATCTTAAATAAGTGAAAATTTAGGTTTGATTCTGAGCTTAACACACAAGCCGACCCGGAGCCCCCAAATGTAACATAGTCAAATCGCATTTATTTAATTCCCAAAGCGAGCTTTTTGCCTTGAAATTTCTCCCAGAATTTTTGGAACTTAAAAACATGCCATTAATTTTGAGCTTAAGTGTCCTTAACAAGTCTTCTCAACTGAATTTTGTTACATATTAAAGAACCAAATCACATTCACTACATGTAAACAGTGACCTACTCACTGGTGTCAATTAAAGCAGTAACCCAACGGAAGCAGTAACAGAACGATTACGGTGTAGGGGGTATTTGAAATTGGATAAAATTAAGGTAACTTATAAAGTTTCACAAAAACACAACATTAGTGTCAGCATTTTTATAATAGGGTGACTTGATGAATAGTTTTTGGTCATTTATCAAACAATTATCGTTTAAGATTAGATATTATGGTTGGGAAAGGGTAGCCAGTCTTAACCTTTCAGTAAGAACTATATTTGAGGGAATTTTCCTGAATTTTCTACAGTTTGTTCTTGAGAAAAGATGTTTCTTCAGATTTATAAACATAGAAATGAAAATTGATGAATAAAACACATGCGAATGCTTGATAGTTTGGTAACTGCTTTAGCAATTGCAAAATTGAGGAAATCTTGTGGTTAAAAGATCAACATAAAAGATGATGAAAGCAAGAAATTTTTAGATAATTATTTGATAAATATTTGAGACATATGCCAACCATTATTTGTTCCAAGTTTCATGTCTCAATTTAACAAATCGCTCGGTAATTACTGCTTAAATGACACCATGCAGTACTGGTGTCAGAACAGTTTCCGGACAGTAACAGTTTCCGGACAGTCGCCCTTTTCAAGTACTTTGAAGGAAATTATTTTCAAAATTTTGTGAAAATTTTAGATTTTTAAATGCAGATTTCAAATCACAAATTATTTAAACAAAATTTAGCATCTAAATTGCTATTCTCACACTACCTTTTTACCCCTGTCTGCCAAGTTTAATATCGCGCACCGGCGGAAGTTGCCGAGAACCATACTATTTTAATCTACGCGATTTGAGATTGTGTTAGTTTCGGTTCTTTTTTCAAAATTATTTTTACATTGTCATTTGTAGAAAAGATTGAAGAAAACTATCCAAAATTCATCCAGTGTGGGCTGAAATATATCGAGTTTGACAGATTTAAAATCAGGTGTCCGGAAACTTCCAGTGATTTGCGAAAAATGGCCAAAATATAAGGTCATACAATCGGTCTAGAAACCATATTTCTTGAGAGATTAAATATTTTCTTTCAACATGAGTATCTGTGGGAAGGGCATAGCATTATTTGAGAGAAATTTGAATGTTTTCCATTGATGTACGAAGGAGTTTCACCGAAAAACCTTCAAAATCGTCTGGAAACTGTTCCGACACCAGTAGCTAGCTGTAACAATATTATTCATGCACTCTTTGCATGTTGACAAACAGAATATTGACAGATAGGAGGACAGAATGACACGTAATATGCCCATCCATAAAATGGAAAATGTTTTACCAAATATTTCTAAATAATTTCATTTGTTTTGACCATTCTCATGATTCTGCAAGACAGAATTTGATCATAGATTCCTAAGGCACGGTCCATTTGATATTCTGGGGGGGGCTTGGGTTTTTTTCGAAAAAAATAATTTTGCTCTGAATTTTGATGAAAAAAATAAATTTGCTTATGGTGTGACAGAAAAAAAATAATCTTGCTCTTACAAGTAATCTGAATTTGAAGAATAACCATAAAATTCGCTTCAAATTCCTGAAAAATTTTCGGCTCGCTTCGCTCGCCACAGATTTTACTTTCTATAAAAAAAATTTTGGCTCGCTTCGCTCGCCATAGTTTTCTTCTGTAATGGCAAGTTCATATTTGAAAATATCAAAAGTATGCATGTGACTGAAACAATAAAAAGGCTTAAATACACTATCAATATAATATATTACTATTAATAGATACATGTATCACCATAGTGTCTAATTTTATATACATGTACAAGCTAGGAAGGAGAATTTAAATAAGTTTTTCACAAGTTTACATTTCTACATGTAAAAACTTGCATCAGGCCCTCTTACATGTTACATGACCATATATACATTTTGTTTACTGAAAATTATATATCGCATATTGCAAAAATCTTTTATCTCTCTCAGTTTAGAAGTGAATACAAGTTTTACACAAAAATAAAGTAATGTTTTAAGTAATTTAAGTAAAAATGAAGAATTTCTATGGAAAAAACACAAACATTCTTAATATTCACATCAATTGTTATAAAAAAAATTTCCTTGCTCAAACTTTGCGAGAAAAAAAAATTTTTGCCCTGGTTCGGGACGAAAAAAATAATCTTGCTCCGACAAAAAACCCAAGCCCCCCCCAGAATATCAAATGGACCGTGCCTAATTCATTACTGTACTGTACTGTAAAGCTGAGATAAATCAATAATGTATTGTTTTAAATGTAATTCAGAGAAGATATGTCCAATCCCTTTTTACTTTACAAGTACCTTGCAGCTGCAGCCATCTCTGCAAGTTATACGTTGTGCAAGTTTGGACTTTGAACTTGGAGAGTTGTCTCCTCTTCTATAACTCTTCAGTTATTGTGCAAGATTAAAATGCAGACATGAACAAACAGGGTTGACCTGAATGCTCACACCTAAAATAATAATCCTTGTCTGTATTTGTACTGGTACTATGGTCTGATATAACTATACCATAGCATGACTAAATTAACTTATAGAAAGCAAAATTTGACTTACCCAAGATTAACCATGCATTTTCAAAGAATTTATTACTATATCTTTGTGGATTTGGGAGACAAAGAAAGATAACTCTTATTTTTTCAATCCAAGTAGCTCTGTAGATACTTTTATTTGAAAGTTATAAAAAAAGAGAAAATTACAGCAAAAATAAGGCAAACAGGAAGAAAACTTTTATTGCACTTATAAAGTTTAGTCATGTTTTTTTGAAGTTTAAGATTGTCCTTTTTGGATAATAATCTTATAGAATGAAGTAGAGAAGACTCCTCCGTAGGGAAGTTCAATATAATAAATATATATAAGTTTAATGTATAGAGTGTTCATTGTTATTTAATAATTTCATATTTTATGCAAAGGAGAATAACATCAATAGGCAATATGGATTCTATCGTGAATTCATAACCATAATTAAAGCAATAATGAAATGACAATACAGTATTCATATACTGAAATAAAAAAAAAATGTATTGTAGTGTGGCAGGAACGGGTATTGTGCCCAGATAGTAAAGGCCACATCTTTTCTTCTCCTATTACAGTAGAAAGAACAATTCAGATTATTTAAATTTTTCATCTTTACTTTCCACTCAAATATTGGTAGCTTTATAGCTCTGCCAGAAGTAACCTGAAGTATGGAGATCATCTATTTTAAAAGAGGTGCTGATTAAAACAATTTGAAATACTTATATAATTAATTAAATGCTGCGGGATAAGCATGTACAGTTAATATGTCACGTTAATTGTAGAACAAAACTCAATAAATACTCCTTCATAGAACATTTAGTGAAACTTTATTATATTACAATCACAGTAAAAATACAAGGCAGTACCAGTATGTAAATGAAAAAAAAATACATGCCTTATTATACAGTCATTAACAGAAAAAAAAAAACAACAATCAAACACTCAGGATCGAGTATCACAGAAGACATATCAACGCTTTCAACAACAGATGATGACCTTTGTAACTAATTTAGATATACAAATATAAACTGAGTAATAAGATATACAATATTTGCCTTAAAATTTAGGATTTCTTTGTACAGAAACATCATTAACAAACTAATCTAGTCATTAGTTACACAATTTCATTACTTCTTTATAAAGTTCATCTATTTCTCATATTCAATAAAAATCCTTTGTTATCATATCCTATAATTTTGATTTTGTCCTTTCAGTAAGTTTTTCTAGTTTCATAGCTAATCCCATATTTCCCTTTATCTTGAGTTTGCCGGTCATGTAAGCGGCTGTGGATTTAAGTTCTCCAGCAAACATCTTTATAAAGTCTTCACTGTCCATAGTGAGGATACACTGTGGATCTGATGCCGTCCCCTTCCCTACTGAACCCGATCCATTCTTCAAATCC
This sequence comes from Pinctada fucata, assembly GCA_028142955.1. Lineage (NCBI taxonomy): Eukaryota > Metazoa > Mollusca > Bivalvia > Pterioida > Pteriidae > Pinctada > Pinctada fucata. The sequence continues at coordinate 21,272,697 of AP027103.1, forward strand.
ACGTACCATGAGCCACCACCTTTACCTGTTTAAAAAAAAAATTGACTTTTTGAAAACACATATAGATTAAATTTATGATTTAGAAAGAAACTTTGTGTATACAACAGAGAGTTGATAGCTAACATAACTATAAACCTAAGTATTGAAAAATTAACCATTTATCCATTAATCCATTTATCAATGCTCTTGATCTGCGAGTTGCATTCAAATAGTTTGGAGAATGGAGTATAAATTACAGCAAAAAAAGTACTTATTAAGTTATATTTTGTTTTTCAATATAGTCCTTCCTAAGATAGCAACACACTTGGCCCAGAAATATAGAAAATTCAAGACATGCTTTGTTCAACATGCTGTTCTACAAGTTTAAGACAGTCCCTTGTAAGAGTAATTGCTATATTTATTCAAAAATACGGCAGAAGGTGATAAAATATTGACCTGTAACATTGAATTGCAAGACACTTCCCACCTCTGATACCAACTCCTTACTCAGAGCTCCTTTTATCTGTTGGAACACTCTGTCTGGTCCACCTACACCTAGGCTCTCTATGTCTGTTCCGTCAGGATCTGGTTCCAAGAATCGGCATGGTGCAAGTCTGTTACCTTAAAAATGTTATAATTTTTTATCATATTGATGTGGTTTTGACATTGAAATCAACTTTATGGAATGACTATTATCATTACTATGACAATTGATAGAAGATTTAATCACATTTGAACTGTTCATCATCTTTGTGCTCAACAAAAATACAAGAATAATAAAAATAAAACATCAAAGAAGTACCTATCAGTTATTCGGTCTCAAAGTAGATAAGGCAAGGCAAAATCATTAGAATGTCCACTGGAATGGTTGCAAACCTCGGAATGAATAACACTCCAAAGTGAGGCCAAATGCCCAGGGAGCAAAGACAAAATTAAGAATGTAAGAGTGTCAGATGTGAGAAGAATAATATTAATACCTGGTACATGAGCATACTGGTCCATATCTGTGACGCCATTCTGTTTGAGTACTTCTTCATCAACGGCAAAATTACCAGTGTAGGACCTGCTGTCCTTTGTTAGTATTACATAGGCCGCATCACTCATGATCTCAGGTTTACGGCAGTGTTTGATGGCACCATCCCCTCCTATATAAGCAACAGCTGCCGTGTAAATCCCTGTAATATTACACATAGAATGCTATGAGTACGTACTAATATGCAAGAAATTTGAACCTATACTAGTCTACTAAAAGAACATGCTTTAAGGATTGACTATATAAAACATTCTTGACCTTAGATGTGACATTGACCATCATTGGTGTACGTTTCTTAACCACAATCAATCTTGTTCCTTCTATTAGCTTTCATGCATTAAAAATCACACTTCAATCTATATTAACATTGGTCAAGATTTACTCAAGAAATACAAAAGATAAATTCTAACCTTTCTTTGGCCACAGACAGTTCACTGCAACTCCTTCTGACTTGAACTCTTCAGCCATGCCAAGAGCACACATTGACATACCATATTTTGAAATTGTGTGAGCTAAAATGAAAATTTGAATTATACATCAATGACAAATATGGATAATGACCATATCCCTGTCTACAGTACAAAATCGATAATTCAGAAAATCAGAAACCGAAGGCATACAAAATCAGGATAAAACAGGAACCAAAGCAAACAAAAACAAAAACCTCCACCATATGAAAAGAAGCGAACTCCCGATATGAGAGTGAGAACAGGTGCCCAGGAAGAGTAAGCATCTCCTGCTTGCATGCAACACCCGTCGCTTCAATTCGGTAGAACTGTCACATCCGGTTACTTCCATTTTGGAAGATATAGAGTACAATCTTTGGTTGGATGGTTCAAATGGTCTATGACAGAATATCATCCACCATTCTGGATAGTGGGACATCATAGTGTATGACGAGTTCCCCATATCGACCGTAGAACTTCCTCAGTGACGATGTTAGTCGGTCACAAACATATCCCTGACTGAGAAGCTTATCTGAAAGACTGCCTTCAGTCAAAACAACAGTTTCACTTAACCTATATACAGAGATCTGCTCCACTTTGTCATTCAATATTGTCCAAGCTCTAAAAGAGAACTGGACTTGAAATAAAATAAAATGCACATCTGTTGAAAGCACTATTTGGGTGCTTCTCAAAGGTCAAGGTCACCAGGTTAAAGGTCAACATATCAAATGTCTTGTCAAAAGTATTGAACTTGTGAAATATCTCAGCTGCAATTCCAAAATGGTTCAAAAGTATTAACCACGAAGAATGATTCAGACTGACAAATTAACAGATAAATTAACAGAACGCATAAAACAAAAGAATTGGTATACAGAAAAAAATCATAATTTCTGTAAGTTGAAATAGAAGGTGGAAAGATATGGAAAAGTGTTCAATGTGACATATACATGTAATGGGTAGTAATATGGGGATCTCAAATGAGTTTATCATGAGCATCTTTGAAATCAGTAGTGTGATTTAACTGATTTTATTTTCCTAAGTCTTTTATTTTGTCTCTATATTTACAACCTAATTTTGCCTTAAAATCTATATCAACATTAACCCTTCAATTGCGGGAAATAAAGTGCTAAAGTTTTGGAAATCACAATGTTTTAACCTGGAACAAACAAGATTTGAATTTCAATTGAAAATCAAAATGCTTTGTGATGTCATGATTTTTTTTTTTCAAAATTTTTGTACTTTCTAAAGGGTCAATCTTATAGTGAACACGTATGGTGTAAAATATATAACTTGTAAGCATACCAACATGATCTTTGAACCACTTTGAATTCATATTCAGTGGTGGGCTAATATTGAGTATGTGTGGGTTCTTGGACTTCAAAAGATGAGGTAAACAAACCTGAGAACTGAAACAGAGAAACATGGCAGTAATCATTCATACATGTATATTTCATAATCATTACTAAAACTAAATGGATTGGTAACTTGGCTAATGATACATCATGACAACCTGTTTTATTACTCACAGGGACTTCAAATATAGTTTTTAAAGTAAAGTATCACTATTTATAAAAAAAAGCACTAGCAATATGAAATGAAAATACAATTGAACCATTTACCACAGATATGTTCCTCTACCATTGATGTTACTTAAAAGGTCATATTTCTTCATCCCAGTCTCTAATGTACCAGTCAGACTTATGGCACTGGCATTATTTACTAGTACGTCTATACCGCCAAACTTGTCAACTGCGTCTTGAACGGCTTTACGCACCTGGTCCTCATAACGAATGTCAACAATACATGGTAAACATCTACCTCCCGCAGCTTCAACTGTAAACATAGAATGTTAGATAATGCTCTTATATTTTTCTACCATTTTATAATTACATGAATTCAAAGTAGCAAAAGTTCCAGTTTGCCCAAATAGTGTGAAGTGTAATCTAAACAATATTTTTTAAATATCTAAGCTTTCTATCTTCATCTAGCTAAGGATGCATATGTCCATTGAGTACTGGACCGCATTTTGTTATTTACCCTTCATGGTATTAAGTGTCAGGCTATTTGAATAGGTGTGTTGCTTATTGGTCTGTCAGACAGTTTCGTGTATTTAGTAAAAAAACTGTTTTGGTGGGTGGGGTTGCCTGTTTGTTTTTCCATTAGGTCTTTTTATGGTTCATGTCCTCTTGTGCCTTTCAAAATTTGATTTACTGGTACATACAGATGCATTTCTGTAATTAAAAATTAACACATATTTTGCACAAATGAAACTGCTTTCCCTTTTTTATGTCTTTAAAAAAACTGTAAGACTCTTTCATGGTCTTCTATGAAAGATACATCGGTTCCATCCGGGGTCTCAAAATCATGTAAAACCCCAGGCTTGTCGAAAGAAAGAGTATTTTTTGCTCATATCTAAGGGTCAAAAACAAAACTGAAAGAAAAGGGACGAAATTTGAAAAATGTCAAGTTGATCTATTTGTGAAAATTTTGTGATATTCGAATTCAGCACCCCCGAAAATGGTTTATTCTATATGAATAAACTACAAATATTAGGCTTTTCAAAATAAAACACAAGAGTACATTGAAAAACGATCTTAAAATCGATGTTTTATTGTGACATCACCGCTAGCTTGTTTGTTTTGCGGGCTGAAATCATGATGTCACATTAGCGTAAACAATCAAAACAATAGCGTCACGTGATATGTGATACAGCTGTCACATGAAATGTGATACAGAAGTAGATCACATTGTTGTATTTCATGGGCCTACTCTGTAACACATATGTGGGTATGAGAGAAAGAGTTATCTTCCATTGTGAGTATATCTGACATAAGAACCATAATGATATCAATGTAAATTCATCAAATTTTATCTCTGAATTTTACACTTGACCCTTAAGAATTTGATGATATCTATATGAATGGGGAAGGAATCTTTATAAAAAAGTAATATTTGTAGAATAGGGTCATTCGGTATCATAACCTAAAAAAAATTATACAGACAGCAATATCTCATAACAATATCTCACAAACATACACATAGTTTTGATATATAAAATAATTTATTAAGAATCTGAATATCACAATATACACAGATAAAATGTATTTGTGAAGATAAAATATATGGTGAATTATCTTTGGCGTAATTTACATTTTCGTAAATATTTACATTTTAATGTTCTTTAATTTTCAATGAGAAACTTGTTTTCCTAAGGTCACGGGTTATTAAAGATATAGATATTAAACTCTTATGCAGTGTTAAAGACATCACTGCAGCTGCAGCTATTTTTGATTCAAATTACATGCAGTTGTTTTTCTCGTATTATTTTATGTCCTTTTATTGTGATACAGCAGTTGATAAATGACACATTTCATTGTCAGCTTCTTATAACTTTGATTTTGTCCTCTCTGTAAGTTTTTCTAGTTTCATAGCTAATCCCATATTTCCCTTAATCTTGAGTTTGCCGGCCATGTAAGCGGCTGTGGATTTAAGTTCTCCGGCAAACATCTTTATAAAGTCTTCACTGTCCATTGTGAGGATACACTGTGGATCTGATGCCCTCCCCTTCCCTACTGAACCTGATCCATTCTTCAAATCCACGTACCATGATCCACCATCTTTACCTACAGAATAACAAGAGTAATATGATTTGTGAATGAAGCTAGAATATTTCTAAAATATTTACAGAGTAAGCCTTGTTAAATCTGCAAAATGACAAATTTATCATCTACGATGGGTGGATGATAAGCAACACATATGAAAGTTACCTATGACTTTATATAAAATGGATGCGTTTGGTGGATCGTCGCTTCAGTGTGGAGTGAAACATGAAAAAATTTCACTGGAAAATTATTATTTTAGACGTTATTCTCGAAAAGGGAGAAAAATAATCCATCACTCTAGTGCAATCATTGACAAGGAAATCAAACCCTCATGTTCGTGACTTGGCAAGCCTCATCATGGTACAAGCAAATCCTGGACACTTTCCTTGTCAATGATCACATCCGGTGATAGATTCTATTAATCTTGGGGAATACTGAAATACAAAGAAAATTAATTCATATTGACCAGGTTAATAGTCATGTTACCTGTAAGATTGAACTGGAAGACACCTCCCACTCCTGACACCAACTCTTTATTCAGAGCTCCTTTTATCTGCTGGAACACTCTGTCTGGTCCCACACCACCACTGCCAGAAGCTCCTAAATCCAATTCTTTTTCATCCAAATCCAAGAAAAAGTCTAACTGTAGTCGGTTCCCTACATATTTAAAAATATCATGAAATAAGTATTTCTGAAATAGAGCAATTAAAGTTTGACATCTAGAAAGAAACTTTGATAAATACCATTTCCTGGATTTTACACTGGTTTCCATAGAATATGATGATGTAAAAACTAATAAAAATTATATAATGTAACAATGGCAGCTATAACTCTGAAAAGTAAAACTTGTGTTATCCATGATTTCCAAAAAATTTACTGATTCATGATTTTGACTTAATAAGAACCAAGCCATGGAACAAGTTCTTTGCACTCGGAGGGCAATAAAAATTCACTGAAATCTAAAACCAGGTTAAAAGAAATAATGGTAGGAGATTTTTTCAGTACAAGTCACCTCTACCTTAGTGAAATTAATAGACTCGACAAGCCTGGAACTACAATTTTGGACTATTTTACTCTCTAAAACTTTATAAAGCTAGGTTGGTAATACTTTCATTGCTGTTAAGACAGCAAATGTGAATGGTAATAGATCCTGCAGTTCAAGATGCAGTGTTGGCAAATTGTTGATGGTAATTTGAATTGATTGTATGGGATATAACAGTACCATGAGTACCTAGGACTCTCAAAACACTCCATTACCAAATAGGATAAAAATGTCCCTGTGCAATATAATTCTGACGGTATGCTAGACTTATTACTAGTATAAGCCCTGAAATTGTGCACACTAGGTCTGAGTTGACAGTGAATTACATCAATATGTAGTTGGCCACAACAGAAATTGATCTGACCAATCAGCAGGATAAAATAGTCCCCTTTTATTACATCTTAATGTAAATATACCTAGCATGAAAATTTGTATGAATTGTATGAATATATAGAATTCATGGTAAGATATCAAGAAATACCTGGTACATAAGCATACTGGTCCATATCTGTGACACCATTCTTTTTGAGTACTTCTTCATCAATAGCAAAGTTACCAGTGTAGGACCTGCTGTCCTTACATAATATGATATAGGCAGCATCACTCATTACATCTGGTTTACGGCTATAGGAACGAGAACTTTCCCCTCCCATCAGATTGGCCACTGCTGCTGTGTAGATCACTTATGGAATATGAAATAAATCATTAACAAGGAGTCAAGCCAATTTGGAAAGCTTCTTAACAAATATGCCCATTAGATGCTTCATCAAATGTGAAAATCAGATTTAATGTTGAAAACTCAAAAATTAAGCCATGTGATAAATCATGAGTTCTAAATGAAAAGATGATACAGATAATGGCTTTCTCACTTGTTTTTGGCCACAGACAGTTGACAGCCACACCCTCTGATTTGAATTCTTCTGACATTCCTAAGGCACACATAGACATTCCATACTTGGCCTTTGTGTAAGCTGAAATAAAAAATAAAACCAAGATGTGTTTGTGAAACAAGAATGCCCTTGTTTGCAGCCTAATGTCAGCTGCTATTCTAAAAGCACATCAGAATCAATGGTCAAGGTTATGAGGTAAAAGCTCTTGGAACCAACAGAGATGTGGACTTACATATTTACACATGTGAAATATGAGAGCCAAATAGTTTTGTCATAAGGATTATAGGTGAAATTATGAATGCCCTATCATTTGTGTACTATCGTTAAAAGTTATCGCCAAGGTAAAAGTATCAATGACAAAGTCAAGATCACAAGTTCTATCACATACATGGACATAGTGACACATTTCAAAAACAAAATTAAGCAAGAGTAGAAGGTAGGATTTGGTACTAATAAATAATAAGTAATTTTCAAAATCAAATACTTACCAACATGGTTTTTGAACCACTTTGATTTCATACTTAATGGAGGGCTTATATTGAGTATGTGTGGATTCTTTGATTTCAGAAGGTATGGCAAGCAGACATGAGAGCTGAAAAAAGGTATGACCAGTATTAGGTTAGATCAACATTACAAAGTGGAAAATTTTTATTGTCTAAATACAGCAAGTGTGAACAATTACATTCGGCGGTTGATTAATTCATTTAGTAAGTTCTTTTGTAATGATTGTAAATTGATAAGGAGATGATCATTATCATGGATTGGCAAATTTGAAATAACATGATTATATGGCAATAGCTAGCATTACTGCACACAATATCCTCTATACTACATAAGATTTCAATACCGAAGTGAGTGAAATTCAAACAAATTGCTTGTATATGCCCAGTACTAATCATCAAATCATCCAAGCATGATACCTCTTCTGTCAATATTTACCAATAGTGTGAATGAACATCATCAAAAGCAAATAGGAACCATCATTAATTTTAACCATAAGAATTAGATGTATTGAAATAAAGGAATTTAAACATTGACAACTCACCAAAGGTATGTTCCTCTACCGTTGATACTCATCATAAGGTCATATTTCTTCATCCCAGTCTCTAATGTACCGGTCAAATTTATGGCACTGGCATTATTCACTAGAACATCTATACCGCCAAATTTGTCTACCGCGGCTTGAACGGCTTTACGCACCTGGTCCTCATAACGAATGTCGACAATACATGGTAAACATTTACCGCCCGCAGCCTCAACTGTAAGCATAAGGAAACTCCACAACATCTAGATAATGCTCTAATATTTCAGATTAATAAAACATATCATAATTGGAAAAAAAATTAATTCCTGGAAATTGAAATCTTTCAATCTGAAAGATTTTTTCTAAATTTTAACATTTACTATGAAGTAGTATCCTCACTGTGCACAAAGATGTCAACATTTTTTGTGAAAAGATCTAGAGATTCAAAACTCTGTTGTGGAGTTTTCTTTCTATTCTAATCTTCCAATAACAGATTTGGTGTACCCTTTCTACTATTAGATAGCACAACATACACCCCTAACCCACATCTACTTAAATCTTTGCTGAATATAAAAATCAGTATTACATACTTTCCTTGGCAGCTGTGTAGATGGTACCAGGTAGCTTTGGGTTTGGTTCTGCTGTCTTGGCAGCTATGACTATGTTAGCCCCATCTTGTGCCGCCCTCAGTGCTATAGCTTTACCAATTCCCCGACTTGCTCCAGTTATGAAAATAGTTTTCCCACGCAGAGCCCTATACATAGTGGGAAGAACAGAAAATAATTGTATTATACATAAGTTTATGAATATGGATATTGTCCACCATAAGATTAATCATTTCTGTAAATTTGAATATATTGATATTTCTTATATATGCATCAGCTGGGTGGTAAGTGTCCAGTTTAGTTAGTCTCAAATTATTTCATCTACATTATAGCTAATAAGCACTTCATCATTTCAAATCTGTGACCTTGAGCTCCCACTTACTGATGTAGTACTTCATTTGATAGATCAAAAAGAAGAAATAATTGAAAGCTACATCATTACTATCATAATGTTCTTCAAAATGACTGAACGTCACATGAATATTGAAAATGAAGTGTATTGGTTACACTACATAGTATCCGCAGTGTCGCATTTGGAATTTGGCTAGGGATGATTTTTTAAATAGGGGACAGATGGGGTCCAGCTTCATTATGTGAGCTTTATAATTGAAATAACTATGATTTTTGATATTTGGAAGAAATAATTAGCTTGTTGTCTTAAGAAAAGCCCATTATTTCCATTGTATACCTCATATGTATAGTATGACCGGATGTGAAAGTAAGAGGTCATGTGACTAGCCATGGGCAAATATATGAGTGCTGTATTTTAGGTAAGAAAACTTTGACGCCATATTTCTCGAATTGCATCAGGTGAAAATTCAAATAAATTGCACATATTATAGAATAAGAAATACACAACAAATAGACATACAGTTTATTAAGAAAATCATTTGAGAAGGATGTCAAATTTGAGTCACTTTGAGGGGTCATGCCCCATTTTCATGTCATCTTCTAATGTACTGCTATAACTTTGAGCAGCATGTCTGACTGACATGATTTGTTCAGATGAAATCAAGAATTATAGAAGTAATGAGTAATAAGAGTACTTTTTATTGATATGTAGCTTTATATTGTATGAACAATATAAAATTATTAATATGACGTCAACTATTGCATGCCTTTCATTCAAAACGCTCAATTTTCAATGGCCAATACTGTGGAGTGCAACCATTGCCTAATGTTTCATGTAATGCACAAGTACTGTCTGCACTAGTCGGAAACTATAACTATCCATTGATTATTGGAACTATCAAATTTTCAAAAATCAATTGTTCAAAACTAGTGAAATACCATTGAGGCTGCACCCTTTTCAACCTTTTAAACATAGACATACACTGAGCTAACCGGGCACGATTCCTGAACCGTCACATATCGAAAGTTGGCAACTAGATCGTCATATCATCTACGCTACTCTCTTCGAATAAACTTGATTTTGACTACTGTATTTATATGTAAAATTTAAATGTCTGCAAATGGATACCATTCAGTAAATCTTGCTTAAACTGGTTTAAGTCCAATCTGATTAAAACCAGATCTCTACATGCTCCCTATTTTGTTATGTCGCGTAGAGGATCTGGTATAACCCAGTAGACATCGACGTGCAGGTGACCTTAGCTGAGAAATTTCACTGTCCAATCAAAAAAGTTTCAAGCGAAAATCTTCAACCAATCCTCATATGCGACTATCAAACACAATTCGGTTCTGCAAAATTCTGCCCAACATAAGATAATTAGAATTAAATGACCATAGGCTTGCATGCTTTCCCGTCTTATCAGATGGACACACAAGATTACAAGACGCGGAGCCATAATGAGCAGTACGATATCTTATCGTATAATAAAATCAAACATAAATATGTACGTAGTACTTCAAATGGTTTTCTACAAATTGAAAATCAGTACCCTTCAATTCACAAGGATGAGAATTAATGAGAAATAATTATGTAGAAAAAGAATGGATTAAAAGCCACTGTTTCTTTTTGTAACATTGCCATTTCCTGGACTGGTTGCCGCAATAAGATCGAAGCAAAAATCTATATGAAATGATAGCATGATTTGAAGGGAGTCCAAGCTACTGTGTAGCATGTAAAAATTCTATAAACCCTTTGAAAAATTCCCGGTTTTGAAATATAAATATGATGAATAGAGGTTGTATCAATTTCTGTCTTCTTTGCCATGTTTAATTATTTTTCAAAATAACACGTTCACTGCTGTTGTTTTTTTTTTTTTTTTCATCCTACGTGACCACAATAACTCCAATCAGGTGAAGCTCGCGGTCTTCATGTAAACCAACGCTGCGACAATGGTGGTCATCTCTATGGAACTATGCATTTTAGCATCCGCATGCCGCCAATCATCTCTACATTTCTCAGGCCGATCTTTTGATTGGTAAGTTAGAAAGGTCACCTGCACGTCGATGTCTACTGGGTTATACCAGATCCTGCACGCGACATAACAAAATCGGGAGCATGTAGAGATCTGGTTTGAATCAGATTGGTTTAAGTCGTAAATATTGGTATAATCATTAGTTATTCAATGGTTAGATCACACAGCAACTAATTTTAGACAAAAGTTCAAAACAATTTTATAGTTTTAGATGGGTCAGATTTCTCATGCTCAATCAGTTAAATTTGGTGACGTCACGTTGAAATTCAACATTGGAACACCCCATCTAAAATTTATTTTGAATGATTTACAAACCGGCAAATACAGATTAATAGTAATTTTAAAAAAATTGACATGACACTCACATCAGGCATCTGAAAACTAAACTTCATCAAATCTTTATGTTTGATTTTGTCGTATAAATGCATTATAAACATCTAAAAACACTTAGGTTTACCCAGTATTTGGCGTTCCAGTTCCTGACATCTTCTTTCTCCAGTTGGACTTTGGACGGTAGCGGCAGCCGCCTCATATTCGGAACTCTCCAGATCAAAGTTCGTTGAAACAGAAAGTAGAAACTATTAGCCGTGTTAAAATTGTAAATTTCATAGACACTAAATTGACTAATGCACGGTTACTTTTCTGTACTTGTTTGAATTTTAAGGTATAAACACCTCTTTCTGTCAATCAGTTTCCACGCCAGGTTCCACTTCCACATCACTTTCCACAGGTTGCAGACACTATACGACCTGGTGATTTTCTCAGCCGTCTGTAAAGGAATTTTCCAAATATTTATTGTCTTTGTTGATTGAACTTCTTTAGTCATAACAGGAAATGTGCATGAACTCACCTTTTCAACTGTTTTTAACCTGCCATACCAATAAATGAAATCGGTCTACGGGGTATTCCCATGTTAATTTCAGCCCGCCGCCGTCAACAATGGTAAACAGTGACATCCGATGTCATGCAATTAAGTCAGTATTACTATAGAAAATCCCGTAGACATTTTAATTTCCCTCTTTTTTTTTTGTTATCTTAGCTACGCACAACCAAAAACATGAAAAAGGGGGCATTTTTTGTTACAACTTAAAGAGTTCTATAGACTGGATATCAATTTTTTAGATGACAACATTATATTTCAGAGAAAATCGCCAAAACAGAGTGCTCTGGATTTAGTGAACAGGACAGTAATTAGAAATGAGTTGTTAAGAAGATTTAAGCATCAATGTTAAGAAGTTTTATTTCTCTAGCTGTAATAATTAGTTCTAGGAAGGCCAAACTTGCACAGATGATGTGTCCTTTTGAGTAGATCACAAATCTACGTTCAAATTTAGGTCATGACCTATATTTTACAGGTGAGTGCATATGAGAGGTTTGGGTATCAATAGAGTTATTAGGTGCGTCATTGGTCACGATTTTGGACTATTCTTGCGCATCTCCTGTTTTAGCATTCATTGAGCTTGACTTTTATAGATATTTCAATTTATTATGGCCAATGTATCATTTCTTACTCTTTGTAAGACTTTAATTCATTAGACACATTAAAGCGGCCAAGTTTGAAAATTTGATCTAAAATGAATGAAGTAAGCGTAAGAAAATGCTTTGCGGTAATTTCTGTAAAAATTGACGTGGGGGTACTTTTTTTAACTGTTCAGATTTCTTTTACGTTAGTAATTACCCATGAATTTTGTTTTACGTATTGAAGCTATTATTGATTTAAGCTTTTTTTATAAGGTATGGCTGATGAATACGGAAAAATTATAAATTGTTTAAATTCCACCCAAAGTAAGGCAAATTTTCAGCAATGACACTTTTTCAAGAAACCATAAAATGACACTATTTGTGAGCGTCTGTTCTCTCTTATTTGAACCCGGACATATCCTTTTTCTTCAATATTTTGAAAAGTCTTCCCTAGGAGTGCGTGTTACTGTGTGTTTGGAAAAATCGTTGAAATTCGGTATCTCTGAAATTTTGACCTTAACGTGGATGATTTTCATTTATATTTTTGTGTAAAATCTAGAAAATTTTAAATTATCGGTGAAGTTGGTACTTAACGTAGCATTTTATCATGTTTATCAAATTCTACTTTTATACAAAGTTTCTAGCCTGTTTTATTGTATAATAACAAAGAAAAGTAAAATAAAAATCAAATGAGTGCATTTCAATACTTTTTTGTATTTTCTTTACAAAAGTGCTATTTTTAGCTACAAATTTCCGGCATTTCTTACCCAGTTTTTAAATAACCATAAATCTTGATTTTCATTACGGACCTATTAATTTTCCTTCATAAAATGATTAAGTGACATGAATACTATATTTTCATATGGTTATCATAAAATCGTTGAAATTACTTCATTTAGAAATGACATGCCTTAAGGGTTGAAAGTTAACGGGAAATACTCGCAAAATGCGTGTGAAATTTGGGAATTGCGAGGAAGAAATTTAGGAACTCGAAAAAATTCTTTTTCACATCTTACGATCTGCCCATATTTATCCGGTATTAAAACATAATGTTTCGTACTGAATTAGTGGTGGAATGTCGCCATACAATCACTAGAGATTACCACCACTCAATCAGGACACGCGGAAAATCCATATTGTTTATCATAAATCTAAATGTATCTTCTGTGTACGCTGTAATGTACATGTGAAACTGTGTACAGCTAAAGGTATACAAATTGCTTAAATTATTCAGAAAGTTGCTGTGCTATACAAACATTGTCTTCCTCTACGTAAATTGGATTATCATCTTATCCGTTTCTTTATTAAGTATGACAACATCCATTGACAATATATAGTTTCACGATTTTTTAAAAGGTTAATGAAAATAAATATTGGGTACTCATGGTACCTGCAATTTTCTCTCTCTTTTTTTTTTTACACTTCACAGAAATGGCATGCGTTTTATGGCAGAAAAAGTAAGAAGAAGATATTACTACAAATATTACAAATGTGCCATTTCCAGCGCAGACAAAACTGTTATATTGTAACATAAAGGTTTGAAAATTTAAATTAGTGTCGAAAGTATTCATAAGCCTACAGATAATCATAACAATTTACATGTTCTGAATAGATTGTTAAACGTGTTGAATAACATATTCAACATAAAATATCAAAGATTCATTTTTGGCCGTCCGTCTGCCGACAACATTTAGGTTAAAGTTTCTGGTTGAGGCAAAATCTAAGGAACTATATGCAGTAGATACTTTATATTATACATGAAGCTTGCCCATGACAAGACCTTTCAATATATGCCATAACATTTGACCTAGTGACCTTGACCTTGGACTTTGACCTTGTTAAAGATTTTGGTTAAAGTTTCTGGTTGAGGCAAAATCTAAGTAACTATATGCAGTAGAAACTTTATATTATACATGAAGCTTGCCCATCACAAGACCTTTCAATTTATGCCGTAACATTTGACCTAGTGACCTTGACCTTTGACTTTGACCTTGTTAAAGATTTTGGTTAAAGTTTCTGGTTGAGGCAAAATCTGAGTAACTATATGCAGTAGAAACTTTATATTATACATGAAGCTTGCCCATCACAAGACCTTTCAATTTATGCCGTAATATTTGACCTAGTGACCTTGACCTTTGACTTTGACATACTCAAAGATTTTTGTTAAAGTTCCTGGTTTAAGCAAAATCTATGGAACTGTATGCAGTAGAAACTTTATATCATACATGAAGCTTGCCCATGACAAGACCTTTCAATTTATGCGGTAACATTTGACCTAGTGACCTTGACCTTGGACTTTGACCTAGTTAAGGATTTTGGTTAAAGTTCCTGGTTTAAGCAAAATCTATGGAAATATGTGCAGTAGAAACTTTATTTTATACATGTAGATTGCCTCTGACAAAACCTTTCAATTTTTGCTGTATTATTTGACCTATTGACCTTGACCCAGTTAGTGACAAAAACTTACTTTGCAATCCGGCCATACCGTCATTAGCGGTGTTTTTTTTTTTTTTTTTTTTTTTGTTAATTTAGAATTTAGTTTGTAGATTTTGGATTTTAACTTGTTGAAATTTCTTCTACAAGCTAATTTTAGCTTGTGGCAATAAAAGTTAATTTCGAACCCTGGAGTACACCCATTCATGCAGAATTTGGTTCAATTAATGAAATTCTCTACTCCCCTTTTCTATTTTGTTTTTTGTTTTTGTTGTTTTTTTTTATTTTTGGTTCTCAGTAGGACAAATTTTCAGATTCAAAACTGCGCATATATATGCATGCATGTGTAATCTTTGACTACTTTCTGTTTGCTGCCATGATAAAATGCTGCCATGAGGTGAGCATTGCAATCTTTGATTACACTATGTTTTTAAGTTAGCTTTTGAAAAATTTGAGGCAAAATTACCCTTGGTTTTAAACCACTTTTCTTTTCATGTTTGAAAGCCTCATAAAAAAATTTATATAAAAAAAAATAAATATTGAAATCTTAATGAAGTGCCTTAGAAGTTAGAGAAAATATTAAATTGTAGAGTTTACAAACTTTTTTATAGTTATTTAATTCTTTAAACATTACTTCATATTTTGTATACCGTTTCATTACTATCTGAGATAGTTGAAAACTTAAAAGTGTAGTTTAAAAGTTGTAACTTAAGGGTGAAAACTTAAACGTTCCTACATCAAAGATTACTAAAGATATAAAGAAAATGCTTTGCGAAGAATCAAATCAGTACCAGACCAGTATTATTGTTGGCATAGGAATACTATTGGTAGCATCCTGAATTCATTCAAAAAATAATTTTCAGAAATGTAAATTGAAGACAAGTGAAATCGTGAGTTCATGCAAGGCATGACTGAAAGTTTCATTACGAAACAACTGGTACAAAGTTATATAACAACAAAATGAATCAACAAAAATCCATCAACTTGGGTTTAGACCCCCCCCCCCAAAAAAAAAAATAGAACGACCTAGATTATGTAAGCTATTATGAATTAAGGTACTTATGAAATGAAACCACAGCAAGAAACTCGCCAACAATAATAGCAATTCACATTGTAATAATTTGAAAATTTTTTCTGCTACTTTGTAGAATAATGGCGGCAGCTAAAAACACAAAGAGGACATTTGTTGTGGGTGTTGGAACTACAAAATTTGAGAAACCTTTAACCAAAAAATGGGATTACCCAGACATGGGTAGAGAAGCAGGTATATATATGTATACTTGATACAGTGCAAGTCAATAAGAGGAAAGTTGGATATGACAAATAATTAGCATCAGATTCTATGATCTATCAATCTGTTTTCGATTTTGAGACTTATGAAAGATATACAATGTATAGCATTACACATGTAGTAATATTGACTATGAAAAAGTGAGAAATCAATCAAAAGCTTAGTTTGAATTGATAACTTAAGAAATATCAATACATGTATTAGATATTACTGCAATTAAAATCTTCAATTTCTGCCTTTGTTTCACTTTATACATTATTTTGACCAGGCCAGGATGCGCTGACTGATGCAGGCATAAGCTATGACAAGATACAAGCTGTGGTTGCCAGTTATTGTTATGGAGAACCAACCTGTGGACAGAGGGCAGCATATGAGCTGGGCCTGAGTGGTGTGCCAATATTTAACGTCAATAATAACTGTTCCTCAGGATCCAGTGCCTTAATGCTGGCACGTCGACTGGTACAAAGTGGACTGGAGGACTGTGTGCTGGCACTGGGTAATTAGAACACTGTGCTATTCCTTTTCACTGTGACCTTGACCCTTGAATCCAGGGCAATACGTCGCTGGAACTTCTTCCCATGCAGGTGTTAAAAAGTTATGGTTGAGACCAGATATACTACCAGTACCATTTCACTGAGATATGACCTTGGTTTATCCTTGCTTCAGATTTGTTGCCTATGATTCAAGGATGTGTCATGACTTTCAACTAAGGTTAAATTCAAAAGGAATGGTGAAATCTTGTCCTGATAAATCTTAACACCTACATGGATAATTGAATTAGAATTAACAAAATTGTTGCACAAGATCAAAGGTTAATTTAAACTTTATTTATTTTACAATGTTTAACAAACAAGTTACACAACTTATATAAATGTCTCACGTTGGCTCAGATGTTGGCATGAGGGGGTCCAAGGAGCAGGAGGAAACCGGAGTACATGGAGAAAAACCCCCTGCAGAGGCCTGGGTGGGGGACCACAGGTTGATCAAAGGCTGATGAATAAGATCCAAGACTATTACATTGTCTTTCGAAATTAGTTTCACATGTAGACCAGGTACTTGAGAAACAATTTGATAAAACTTATGATAGAAGGTTTTCAGGAACTGTTTTGTTTTCATTCAGTTAAGAACATTCACGTATACAAGCAAAAATGTCAAATTGACCGTTTCCTTCTTCACAGGGTTTGAGAAGATGGAGAGAGGATTATCAGAGAGATACAATGACCGTACATCTCCTGTCAAACCACAGATGGACCACATGGTGTCTATAGGAGCAGAGCCAGGTCTGGTACAGCCACACCTTAATACTATTACGTCAGATGTTGTCAAACTTTATGCCTATGCAGCCAGGGAGTACATGAAAAAATATCCTGACACCAAGGTATCAGACTTTGTAAACATCGCTTACAAAAACCACAGGCATAGTGTTAATAATCCTAAAGCTACCATACAGAAAGCCATACCACCAGAAGTTATACGCTCAAAATTACCACTGTGTCAGCCAATCACATTCTGGATGTCGGCTCCCGTGTCCGACGGGGGCGCAGCGGCTATTGTGTGTAGTGAGGACTTTGTAAGGAGGCATGGGCTGGAGGACAAGGCTGTGGAGATCATAGCCCAACACATGGTAACAGACACCAAGGAATCATTCCAACAAAGCTTTATGGATCTGTCTGGCTATAAGATGGCACAGAGAGCAGCACAGCTCTGTTACCAAGATACCAAGCTGTCACCTAGCGACGTGGATGTACTGGAGGTACATGACTGCTTCTCTTGTAATGAGATGTTTATGTATGAGGCGTTACAGCTCGCCAGGGAAGGGGAGGGGGCCGAGTTAATCAGGAATGCCAAGTGGACCAAGAACAGCAATGGAGGGGAGCTGTGTGTTATGAATGGACGCTGGGTGGTCAATCCCTCAGGTGGACTAGAATCAAAAGGGCATCCCATAGGCGCAACAGGTATTAACATTTGTACAGATTCAAACAAGATTTTACCAAAACATTTTCATACTATGAATTCAAAGACAGATAATTCTGTTTTAAAATCTTGAAACATATACAATGAACTTAGAACAACAATTGACCCTTCCGATTGCGGAAAAAAAATGCAAAATTTTGTGACGTCACAATGCTTTTACCATGTGTTTACCTCGGACAAACAAGCTGTGAACCTCGGTCAAACATCGAAATTGCATTGTGATGTCATGGAATTTCTCAAATTTTTCCCGCGTTCAGAAGGGTAAATTATTCAATGCTTTAGTTGATATTTCATACTTTGGGAATGACAGATATTATTTTTATTGATATTGCATCAGATGAGCAAAACAAATTACATGTAGAAATATAATACCATTTATTTCCAGGTTTGGCTCAATGTGCAGAGTTGGTATGGCAGCTCCGTGATCAGGCTGGCAAAAGACAAGTGGAGGGAGCAAAGGTTGCCATGCAACATAATTATGGTATTGGTGGCGCTGCTGTAGTAACTATGTACAGACGATACAAAGACCAAGAACAACGTTTGTTGGCTCGATTGTGATGGTGAGATGAACAATCTGTTCATGTATCTGTGATTTGGACCAGTCATGTGCCATTATTATTGGTAAATAGGAGAACATGATCTGATATTTATGACAAACATGTTTATGAGAACAACTTTTAAAAAAAAGTGTGATGATTTGAATTCTTTCATATTTGAATAATTCATATGAAATGTATGAAATACCTTTATATGATTGCATAGTTTATTGACATTACATCATGTCATAGTTTTTGGCCTGATTGCAAAGCAATGGTCTATGGATTTACGATGTCCGTCTGTCCGTACATCTGTGACTCCGTCTGTCGTCAACATTTTGGCTAAAGTTTCTGGATGATGCAAAATCAAAGGAACTGTATGCAGTAGAAACATAATATTAAACATGTAGGTTGCCCATGGCAAGACCTTTTAAAATTATGCCATAACATTTGACCTAGTGACCTTGACCTTGGAATTTGAACTACAAACGTAGTTAAAGATTTTGGTTAACATTTCTGGTTGAAGCAAAATCTAAGGAACTGTATGCAAAAGAAACATATTATACATGTAGGTTGCCCATGACAAGACCTTCCAATTTATGCTGTAACATTTGACCTAGTGACCTTGACCTTCAACCTTGACATAGTTAAAGATTTTGGTTAAACTTAGTGAAAGATTTTGGTTAAAGTTCCTGTATGAAGCAAAATCTCAAGAACTGTATTCGGTAGAAACATAGTACATATGTATTATACATGCAGGTTGTCCATGACATGACCTTTCAATTTATGCCTTAACATTTGACCTACTTGAAAAAAATAACTTTAAGCCATATCTCTGTATCTATTATAGATAAGGCTTTTATATTTCACATATAGATTCCTTGTGATATGTGCTTTCACTTGATACTATTAGCTTCAAACTAACGACCTTTGACACTTTATCCTTATTTCCCATCTCTTTTTACCCAAATCAACAAAAACAACATAAGTCATGAAATATACATGGCACACTCACCTAAGATATGAATTTTAGTGGTATAGGATCAAACATATGGGCATTCTTTAACTTTTTACTGATAAAAACTGACTTTACAATCCAGCCATACCATCTTTAGCAGTGTTTTATTTGATGACATATTATTACCTCATTGGATGTAAAGCTCTAAACAGACTTCACCATTGCACTAAATAAGAGTTAAAAATTTGCCAATTTTTCCTTAATTTTGATGTTTGTAGTCCATATCATGTCACTATTAAAGATTCTCAAACGATGCTTATATTTCATACTTTACTCATGAAAATTGTAATGTGACTGAATTCCATATGCTTCGGGATATAGCATCATCCAGGTGGTTTCATAGATTATACCATATAGAAAAGAAAATCATAATTTGACTACATACTTTTTAGAGCGTGATGTTTATATTAAATGTGAATGCCAATTATGTGGTTTATTGTACAGGGAGGAATAAATACATGTAATATGTACAAATACATGTAAATGTATGATAAATTTATGAAAACTAACAAAGAGAGCCAAGATCTTATCAAACAAAAATCCAGTTTTGGGGGTATTTACACACTGTAAATCCTGTATACCTTGATTCTCTTGTGCCTTTAATGTTTTATTATTGCTTTGATTTTCTGTATTTGTATTGATGTCATTTTATCAGTATATATTTGAAAAGAAATGAGATAGATTTGAAAGAAATTAGTGAGATAAATACCGGTATAATAGCAACATGTACATTATATATTATACATGTATATTATGCAGAGAAACACCTTAATCATTTGTTTATTTCAAATTTTCACCATGTAAGGAGAATTATTTCCACAACATTTTCCTCAAAGATCTGAAGATTCAATGTTCACTTCATTGAAGCTCTATATGTACCTTTTTTATGAATTTTCATATGCTGAGCATAATCAAGATTTTGTAGTATTAATACCGGTATTCTCGCAATTTCATGTGAAATATAACATGTCATTTCCAGTCATCACATTTGTTCATAATTATCTATTTGTTTTGTAACTCAAATCAAATCCTGTCTGATATAAATACATAATGTATTCAAAAGTATTTTCTTGTGAGACAATACTGTAATTACCCAATGTAACAAGTTTACAGTCACATATGAAATTTTAAAATGTTTGTGTTTTTGTTATTGAAATCAAATAAAAGAACTTGAAAATTGATAGAACTTGCATTGTTTTGAAAGATGAAATGAAGTTTCATAAACTAACAAAAATTTATAGTTTTGTTGTGTCATTAATGCATGTAAATTTGCACACAGCTGCTTGTAACCTTTTAATATCATAGTGATATTTCCAATGATAATCAGCATGTTGACATGGATCAAAGCATACTATGGATGAAGTCTCTGAAGTTTTGGTTATCTATCTGTTCTCATAGAACATACATGTACGTGTGGTAATGACCTTTTGTATGCTGATTTGTCCAGCATTACAGATCATCTGTATGTTCTTGTGTATCCATAATAAAAATGCTTGGAATAAAGCACTCTTTAGTTATCCATTGTACACAATGTACGTGAAGGTTAAAACACTTGAAGCGACCTTTACCATAAACACTGACCTACAATTGCTTTGCATAAGGGATGACCTGTACATTCAACTAAGGCTATTCAAATTATTTTTTCTGTTTCACATGCCCCTCCATGAATTTAAATAATGTTCCCCGATGTTAAGAGCACATTGCTGTGGATACTTACTTGTATTCAAATATGTGTCCTTTTACTCATTGTGAAGCATTTTGGTATATTTTTAGCAACCTCTGTATTGAAAAATAGATACGTGGTCCAAGTTCTTTGTATTCAAGTTTCAACCATTGACAGTGGTAATTAATTCTCTATAATTATGCTTTCTTATTTAGTGTTTAGGAAGATTTTTTAACTAAGAGTGAGACCCTGAACAGATGTGAAAGTTGGAATGGCCTAGGTATGATGTCAAATTGGTTAAGAAATGACTCAATTATATTATCAATGATCAATTATAAAACTTTAGAAACTTGGACCCTGTCCCTATCTTTCAATAAAGTAGGCTTACAATACTTTTTTATACAGCAAACATAAAAGCAAATACAGTACATCAGATCTTTATTGTAATTTTTGAAGTATACAATACAACTACAATACACTGTAGTGTAATCATATATAAAGAAATAGATAGAAAACTGATAAAAGTAGATTGGTATATAGTACTAAGACACAAGTTCACTACTCCTGTCAGTATATTGGAAAATAAGAAATAAGCGAGTCCATTATAATTTACTGCATCCAGAAGTGTGGGTATCAATTTTCTTTTTTCCAAATGGAATTTTTGGTCTTTGCTCTCTGTAATGGGAGATTCAGTAATACAGTGTAAATGCACATAGATTTCAGTAAAATTCAAACATCAATTATGAAGGTGTAGTATTCTGCAAAAATTCATCAATAAAGTACATAGGTAATTCAATAGTCCATTTTCCAGATAAAAGATATGACCGTTTCTGACCTTGATTTTAAACACACAGACACCCGACATCACATCATTTGGCAAAATTTTCCATTGTGACGTCACGTCTGATCGCACCGTCTTGAAGCACCTTGATGTGTTGTCATCTTTTTTATTTTGATGTCACAATGAAAATATTGGAAAATTTTGTGATGTCTGGTGTTTGACTGTCTCACAAGTTTATTGGAAAATCATCTATTGTTGATGTTTTTTTACTCATGACTGAAATTACTTCAATACCAGGCATACCTATAACTATCATGAAAATCACTAGGGATCCTCCTTTGGTAAAGGAAAATCCATGTGCGAAGTTCTATCATTCTAGGTCAAGAAATATTTTTTTATGTTCATGGTGTGAATGTACAGACAGACAGACAGATATTTTAGTTTACCCTCTCAACTTTGTCAGTAAGATAATATACTAATATTAACAACTCCCCCCCCCCCCACCCATTTCCTTTGCATAAAACCATGTTTCTTCAAGTTATGCAATTTGAGTTAACACTGATTACCTTTTTCTCTTACAAACTGCATAGCCTCCGTCACAATATCAACTATCAGCAGCTGTAGCAATAGCATTGAGGACAGAGCAAGCTGAATAAAGGAAACAAAATAAGTGGTATGATCAAATTATAGTTATGATGATCAAGATTTCATATACTTATAATTACATTTATGGTGATTGTCAAATTAAATATGAAGAATGTCATATATATTATGTACTTGACATACTGGTATTAAGAGAGTGTTCCATTTATTTAAAATAAATGACTTACTATCCATAAGATATAAGACAGATTGGCAAATCTCCTTGATACAGGTTCTACATGAGTGTCAGTGAATAATACACCAACCCATAGTATGATCTGTAATACTGAAAGTGGCTTCAGTAATGACAGCATGTCAGACATGGTGTTCCTGGTAAAAGTAAATATTCTTATTCTATTATATGTGTCAACAATTCAGTTTCTTTAATAAAATTACGGGGACTAATATTATCATTAGAACAATAAGTTTTTAGATATCATCGTTATTGTTCCAGTTCGTAGGAAAAAAAATTATGCAGAATTGCTGAACAGCTATGATGTGCTGCTGCATATTAAAACAATAATTAGCTGATCAATAGTGTAGATAATTATATTAGAAAATCAAAGTACATAAATTCCTGAACCAAAGAGAGTACTGAAACAAAATCACAGTTAAAATACAAGTAACATTACAATCGTTAGATTCTGTACCTTTTATGAGCAAATATGTGCCTTCCTATCTCAATACCAAAGAAATAGAGGCTAATATAACCAAGTGCTGACAGTATGCCCTCCCTGTTGGCATCCAGTAAGCCATGCCTCCCTCCCTGACCATCACTGCCATGTATGATGTACTTGCTCCCTCCCAAGGAGAGCATCAGCTGATGACCAATGCCCATCAACAAGGACAAACCTCCCCAGGATACAGAGGTAGTGATTAGGGATATAAGATTACCTACAATCTGAAACAAAATTATGTAAAGGAAATGTCCTTTATGTTCTGTAAGTTCTTCTGTCGTTTTCTCACAGTACATTAATTAATACAAGTAAAGTTGATTTTATAAACTTTTTAAAATCATTTTTCTAAATGTGGAAAATTCAACTTGTCAGGGCATGCAAGGTGATGTCCGTGAGAATGTGTGTCATAAAAAAATGGTGAGAGCCATTTTAGGCCATTTCTTACATATAGTAAAGATATTGGGTAAACACTGAAGTTGGCAGTAGAGAATTTTTGAGGTACATATAATGAAGGGAATGAGTACCTTCACAGCTGCCAGTGTAAAGAAGAAGTTCCAGTGTACACCATACTCTGTGACATGTTCATGGTAGTCTACGGCCCGTGTCATTATCAGTCGTAAACATCCCAAGGCAAACAGTATTGAACTGGACTTTAAAGTTTTCATTAAACTGTAATCAATAAATGACAACAGAGGTTGTAGAATTACAGAAAATATCTTAAAACCCTATATGGATAGGTTGGAATGAAAGAATCACCATATATAATTATGATGTTGCACACTCGTATAAAATACAGCAATAGTGAACAGTAGTAGTTGGTGAAATGCTTTCTGGAGATGATGATGAATTCATCTGGCAAGTTCCTTAATTCACAATGTTGATAAATTGACAAGAGTTTCATAGTATGGCAAATTTTACATGATTTGATAACTAACATTTAAAAGGCTCAACTAGTATAAACTATAATTCATTTATATATATGTTATTACCTAAGATTTGGTACATATCCTAGTCTAGCTTCTTGTGATACCACAGCATTAGCTATGATAAACAGCCCTACCCCTGTGTCCATTAGTCCTGTACCGTATGTCTCCGCCTTACACAGTCTACGTGGGTACGCCGGGAAGTCTACAGCAAGGATGGAAATAGCCGTGTATATCAGAGTGTACGCTCTGTAATTACCGATGAAGGCTAGCTGTGACGAGCATTTCCTCTCACCAAACTTTGTCCATGTGAAGCTGGGATGGTGGTATGTTAGCAGTACGACCAGGAGCAAGATTATCACAGTAAGCCCAATGAATGTCTGGACATGGCTGCTCCACAGTGTTACCAACAGCTGACCAGGTAACACTAGCACAATGAAATCCAGTATACTCTCTACTCTAAAGAACAAATAAAGTTTAACTAGATATCAAACAAATATATTTAACTTTTATAGAAATTGAGATGCTATGTGTAAAGTTTGAAAACTATACCATCAAAAACATCCAAAATCAAAGGACTGACCCTGACCTCAGATCATCTGACCTGAGAATTCATATATCATTCTAACATCATAGTAAATCTGTGCGTAAAGTATATCTTAAACAGAGGTAATCATTACGAAGCTCACCTCACGGCAGCAAAATTCAATTC
Organism: Pinctada fucata; assembly: GCA_028142955.1. Classification (NCBI taxonomy): domain Eukaryota; kingdom Metazoa; phylum Mollusca; class Bivalvia; order Pterioida; family Pteriidae; genus Pinctada; species Pinctada fucata. Next base: position 21,297,813 of record AP027103.1, read on the forward strand.
AAACATATTTCAAAGAACATGTATATTGGCTTTAAAAAATTAAATCACTCAAGTGGAAAAAAAGTAGGTCAAGGTCATTTTATGTAAGTTTGATCAAAGATACATCCACTATGCAAGTTCGGAACATGTTGCACTTACACTTTGTTCAATATTGGCTTTCAAAGGCAAAATCACTCAAGCGGAAAAAAGTAGGTCAAGGTCGTTTCATGAAAGTTTGATCAAAGATACATCCACTATTAGCAAGTTTGGTACATGTAGCACTTATCATGCATAATACTTTGCCCAATATTGGCTTTTAAAGGCAAAATCACTCAGGTGGAAAAAGTAGGTCAGATGCTGCATCTGATGCATGGGTTCACCTCAGCATCCCATTGGCAAGATGAATCACTTTTTTTTCACAAGTTTGGTCACTGTACATGCTGTAGCATCAGTATTTGTCAGATAATGAGCTACACCAAAAACTTTAACCAGACATGGATGTGAGTCACTGGACCAGAAAATGTAGGTCAGATGCAGCATCTGATGCATGGGTTCACATCAGTACTTTGTCAGATACTGAGTAATACCCCAAAAACTTTAACCAGACACTGACGGGGACGCAGACATCGGGGTATAGCATAAGCTCATCTCAAGTTCGTCGAGGTGAGTTAAAAACCATTCGAGTTACTGTGTTACAACAAAATGGTTATCCACATTACTTTTCTGCACTTCAGTTCCTAGGTATGACAGGGTCCTTCGATCTCCTGACCGAAAATAATTTTAATTAATGTAGGCATTAGCTAGGTTTTCAAATCTATTGATCGTTAACAGACACAATTAATTCTCAGATGCTTTAACAAATATTCATTTAATTACTAGTACATGTAGTGATATCACTATTTAATTAGTGATATCACAATTTAATTAGTGATAACACTAATTTTATTAATACACGTGATATCACTATAATTAAATAGTATCAGATTATCACTTATTGAAATTTATAAAGTAATACATTTTACAAATTAAATAGAAATATCCCTCACTTTCATACATATTGAAAAAAAAATTAATAGTAGAATTTAAAAAAGTGATATCACTGTTTCAATCACTGATAATTCTTAGAATTACAGCTATCACTATATCTACAAATATTAGCTATAGCCCATACGGGCCTCCATACAATTTTTTTTAAATGCATACAGAATACCAAAGCGGAAATGTGTTTTATGCTCAAAGATATTCCTCAGCAGGACGCCAATAGACACAGCTGATGTTATCAAACTTATTTCTGTCCAAGAAGTCCCATGGTGTCCACTAACAAAGTCTGTATGGGCAGATTTGTAACCTGGTGTCGAGAAATTCATTTTTATGCTTCCCTACTTGAAAATTAAGAAAATTTGATCCCGAAATAAATTTTGTTTTTCAAATGTATTTATTCCACTACGAGTGAAATTTTATTTCAACTACAACAGTCGCAGAATAATCTTTTACATTAATTTACATTATGAGTAAATATTAAATACAGATTGACTCTTTAAATTCACTGATAATTTGAGCGCGTCAGGTTGACTCCGGGGGCTGTATCAAAATTGTTTCATTGAAACTCGTCTCTTTGGTGACAAAAAACAGTTGCTTTTGAGAGTCGATTGATATCAAACAGAATATTGTCTCTTAACCCTGTATTGCAAATCCAAAGAAAAATTCATTCAATACGTAAAATTGCTGGAACACTTTATTTTAACTGCATCATCCTAGCAGGTGCTCTGTCCTATGGTGGAATTTACAAGCAGCGGTTGATTCCACTTCCTTTGTGAAAAGCTCCTCGCTAGGCTGGTCGCTCCACTCGAAATGGCAACACAACCACACAACAAGAAAAAGATCTGCTACTATTACGATGGTATGTATATTTCTGTTGTTATACAATATTTTGTTGTTAAATATTGTTGTTATTTGATACAACGTAAGGGTTGTTTTCGCACCCAGATGATTGAGCGGTGGGACGTGCGGGGTGCTCCACACACGATGTACCGTAGTAATAAACTCGTCCCACTGACTATAAAATCATTTTCAACACCCCCTATAGGATTCAAACAAGTGCATTTCTCCTCGAAAGAGTATTAAACAATCTGCAAACAGTCTGCTTCAATCATAAACAGCGAATAATGTATCTTGATATGGAGAGGGCAAAGTGAAAAGTATGGAAGCCCAACACAAATAAAAGTTGCTGTACGAAATTTGCATTTGTCTTTTATCTAACTATTACGTCGTGGATGTCCAAAATAGTATAGACCAATGAGTATGAGTGAATTTCTTATTTGTCTCACTCAGCATGTACATATGCTGTTCCACAGTGAAAGAAAAACCAGCTGCAGCAGTTTTGAAAACAATTTATTAGTACAACGTGAAAAGCAGAGTTCATATATAGTGAAGTGAATCTCTTGAACATCTTGAATCACAAGGGGTAGTTAGGGCTTTTACATGTTTATAGTTATACATATTGTGATCGAATTCCTTGTAAAAAGACTTCAATCGAGACCATAATGTCCTTTGACCATCTGACCTTTATTAGTTAATGACATATACTTTTGAAAAACATTAATCTAAATGGGTACAGCTTCCATATTTCAGTACTGTCAGCACAAAAAAGAATTATACCGTACATCGTGTACACAATTAAAAGAAAACTTTTCTCTATGCATATACATGTACCTAGAGAAATTAAGAAGTCATGAATCATTAAATTTACACTGTAGCAATGATTGGAAAGAACACACTCAGGCCATGCACCATACATGTACAGGTAGTCCCATTAATTTGAAAGATAGCCCATTGAAGTCTGTGTACTTCCCTAAGAAATGGCCCATTGAAATCGTAGAATATGGTGTAGAAACAACTCAATGTTTACTGCTGTTCACACTTGCTGTCTTTTTACTGTATGGGTCTATGGCTATGGCACTTGTACCAATAAGGTTTAGTGACACATACATGTATTTGATTTATTTTATCTTTGTGCCTCAATCCAAGACTTTAATTTCAGGTGATATTGGAAACTATTATTATGGACAGGGACATCCCATGAAACCACACAGAATACGTATGACACACAACCTTATACTGAACTATGGTCTCTACAGAAAAATGGAAATTTATGTGAGTATGACATGCACCAAATAATGAACTATATGAGTACAATGTATACCTTGCACTGAACTATAGTTTCTACAGAAAATGGAAATGTATTTATTGTATGTACATGTATATCACACACACACACACACACATGTAAGAAAATTCTTGTAGATACGAATAATTAATACAGGAAAATGGAGATCTATGAGTTTGAATATCACTCACTACTACTGTATTACTCCATTTTAGCGGCCACACAAAGCTACCCAGGAGGAGATGACCAAATTCCACAGTGATGATTACATCAAGTTTTTACGGAGTATACGACCAGACAATATGTCAGATTACAATAAACAGATGCAGAGATGTAAGAAAGATATCAGGTTTTCACTCGGTTAAAGAAATTTTGATTGAAATTAGTATACATGTAAATATGTAAAGTTCTATGTTATGGATTTAGTGACATACATGTACAATGTATCAGGTAAATTTCTGCAGAAGTATATCATTGAGATGTTCAAGTATGAAAATGAAGCATAGAAACTCTGTAAAGCCTAAAGGTCATTGTATAATACACATTGTAAATGTACATGTATATTAATTAATATCTACTTTATGATAATTTCAGTCAATGTCGGAGAGGACTGTCCTGTGTTTGACGGCATGTATGAGTTTTGTCAGCTCTCTACAGGTGGCTCTGTTGGTAAGATATTTATATTGTAGACTAGTAATGGTGTCATATTTTATATTGAGTGCACCCAGGCATTGCATTTCTAATACAGATAAGAAAATGTGCCTAAAAGGTGTACATTGTGCACTGTCATTGACTAATTTCTTTTCAAATTATAGTTTGATTTACCATAAAATGTACATTGTACATATAGCTGTATTAAAATCATAAATAAATGTCCTTACCTAGCTGGAGCTGTCAAGTTAAACAAACAAGCGGCAGACATTGCAGTAAACTGGGCCGGTGGACTTCACCATGCCAAGAAATCAGAAGCTTCGGGATTCTGCTATGTAAATGACATTGTACTGTCCATACTGGAACTCCTCAAGTAAGTATTAGTCTTGTGGATGTCATTTTACATGGGTACCCTATTTTTCAATAGATTGCCTTCTTAGTGAGGGTTATAGAAATCAGTTTTCTATGACATTCTTTATTTGAATGTGTAAATCTTTACTGTAATAATGACGAAATGCGCTTTTTGAATTAAAGATTTTTACCTTTAATATTTGCGTCAGAGGTTGACTACATGTGATCAGAAATGAGGAAGTTGATAGACACAAAGTAGATCATGATTACAAGTGATTATTATACTGGTACATGCTTGGATATTCAGATGGCCGAAAGGGGGAGGGCACAAGATAAGGACCAACCCCCTCCCCTCCCATAGACTTTGCAAAAAAAAATTGCATATTCTTTTTTCTCAAAACCATAAGCATGAACCCCCGATTCCCCTAAACTCTTTTGGTCTTGACTTTAATAGACAACCCTGGAAATATTATCCAAACCATGCATGATCTCTAAAGTTTCTAAATCTTGATTCTGTAGAAATCTCTGTAAACCTTGATTATGTAGAACTATGAAGAGCATATTTTGAACGTTTTACAGGTATCATCAGCGTGTTCTGTACATAGACATTGACATCCATCATGGTGATGGGGTAGAGGAAGCTTTCTACACTACAGATCGTGTCATGACAGTATCATTCCACAAATACGGAGAATATTTTCCGGGTACCGGAGATCTCAGGGTACGTTACTTTAATGTTTGTCTGATATACTTGTACTGAAAAAAGGACTGTCTTGATTTTGATGTTCATGGGTGTAAATTCTGGTTGGTCAAACTCAAACTCTGTGACTACATATAGATAAAAAAATGCCACTTGTACTTTTCAAACGCAAGGTAATATTTTGTATTGGTCTGGTTGTAGGACATTGGTGCTGGGAAAGGAAAGTACTACGCAGTGAATTTTCCATTAAGAGATGGTATTGATGATGAGTCATATGAATCAATATTTAAACCAGTAAGTATACAAAAGGCATGTGTATGCCATAGATTCCTCTCTGAAAACTTAATACATTTGTATATACATGTACATGTATTAGAAAATTTTAATATTCTACAAATTTATAAAGGAATTCTGTATTAGTGACTTTGATTGACAAGATTTGCTTTGTGTAGGTAATGACCAAAGTGATGGAGATGTACCAGCCCAGTGCTATAGTACTACAATGTGGAGCTGATTCATTGTCTGGGGACAGGCTCGGCTGCTTTAATCTGACACTCAAAGGTACCCCATTTAATTCTAAATATTTCCTGTTGGTGTTGAACAACATGTTTGTGAGCTATCTTGTTTCCTTTACATTCTAGAACAAGAGAGTACTTTATTGTGTACGTGGTTATGATCAGGCATTGGAGCTCATGAAAAAGTTGACCATATAACAAATATTTACAAAGTTCATGAAGAGTTGTAACCTGTCGCTCCTTCTCCAAGACATGTAGTATGTACCAATGGTATTTCAGGTCATGGTAAGGCGGTAGAGTTTATGAAGAAGTGGAACCTACCTCTCCTACTTCTAGGTGGTGGGGGTTATACAATCAGAAATGTGGCCAGATGCTGGACATTTGAAACCTCAATAGCTCTCGGAGTAGATATAGCAAACGGTAAGGTTCAATATTCATTAGCTCATTTTACTTGAAAACTTATCACCGCATATTTATTTGAATTAAGGTCTATAGAAAGCCTCAGTCTGTGTATTTATGGCAAAGTTGAACTTGGATCTTTGAAATCTAAGAAAATCTTAAACTGCAGATACATGTAATGTTTTGAATTTTTTTTTTTTTTTTGGAGAAAGCAGGACTTCTTGTATTCGTCAGAACTTATCACCATAATGTTACATGTACATGTATGTCTATTTCAGAGTTACCATACAATGACTACTTTGAATATTACGGTCCCGACTTCAAACTTCACATCAGTCCCTCAAATATGGCCAATCAGAATACAGGAGAATACATGGAAAAAATCAAGTAAGTCAGTTCACTTAACTTCACTATCAGCTGGGAGATTAACATCGATTTTGTACAGGTTGACGTGTTTGTATAAGCCATCAGTGTAATTGTCTAAGTGTATGCATATTTGAAAACACTTGAGAAAATTCAACTTCAATCCTGACATTATACTTGCTCTCTCTCTTTTTAGAAATTAATTTATACTCATAATCATGTGCTCTCTCTTTGTAGAACAAGGTTGTTTGAAAATCTCCGAATGTTACCCCATGCTCCTGGTGTTCAGATGTCAGGTACGTCATACCTATCTGTATTGTAATGGCACCAAAGTACTTTAACATAGAATTCAAAATTTCTTTTTTTGCGGACAAAGGGCGATAACTCAAAAAAAATCATGCAAAGTTTGCTAGTCTGTCACAAATGTTTATAAACCTCTAAGGCGTTTCGTAATATACTAATAATCAGTTTGTTCAACACCCATCCCATACCTTAACAATCAAATTTTTTTTTTTCTTAGCTATACCAGAGGACGCATTGAACAATGAAGATGATGAAGAAGATGAGGATAAGAATCCAGATGAAAGAATCTCAAGTAAATTTCTTCTCTTTGATATTCTTAATTTTATGCATTATTCATTAAATAGTTAAATATTAAAATACTAGTCACATTTGTAAAGAGTGATCCTGAGTCTGATGGGGATGTTGATATTTCAGTCCGTGCCAGTGACAAGAGGATAACAGGGGAAGAAGAATACTCCGATAGTGAAGATGAAGGTGAGGGAGGACGTAAAGATCGGGCTAGCTACAGACCTAAAGCTAAAAGAATGAAGACAGAAGCAGGGGAAACAAAGAAGGAGACCACAGCAGAAAAAGGTACGATTTAATACAAGGTACTGAAATAGGGCACATCAGAAAAAGGTATTCTGGTGCCATTGTACTGAAAATTCCTAGTATTTTCATACATGTTTGTATTTATAGAGGTTCTGTGCGAACTATGATAAATCTCAATTATATATTGGATGTATCTCTAATTCTCTGTGATAGTTGAAATTTCTTTTTTAAAGCACCATATTTAATTTTGATCTTCTATTGTAATTCTGACTGTATATACATGTACATTGTGTAACTGATAAAAAATTATAAGTGCTTTTGATACAGTAGCTTTTGGACGTTGTCTTGAATTATTTATAACAAAGAAAAGAGAAATAGGGGGACATAACTCTTCTTACTTTGTGAAAATTAAAAAAGTTTACGTGTGTGAGTAAATTGTAATTTTACATTATTTACAAGTAAAATTGTTTATTTTATTAGATGAATCAAAGAAAGATGAGAAAGAACCTAAGAAGGAACCTATAGAATCAAAAGATGAAAATAAATCTGCCTCAGCAGAAAAGACGTAAGGCATTTTTTTTCTAAACTATCAAGTCATCTCACAGTAATCCACTTTGCTTGATGCACTGTGTATTGTTCCTAGTCCAACTTTTGCCTTAGTGCAGCTGGTTTACTATGTTTGAAATTTTCTCACTTTCCAATCCTGTTAACTGATCTTGGATAAATTATTATATATCTTGGTTATTAAACCATTTTCAGGTTAGGAGAAAAATGGCAAATTTATGATCAACAAACATGTCCTGTGTACATGACATGTTACTATAGTGCAGTGTTCTCCCCAGAAATTTCAGATAGCATGGTGCTAAGTCTTTGCGGTGCACCTTGCGTTGCGATGCGTCATTGCGCATTGCATCATTCAATGTTTTGTCATTGCATATTGTGTCATGTGTTGTTGTTTCATTACTAAACTGTTTAAAATAATTTTGATACCTGTTCCTTAAATGCTTTCTTGGTACATGTAGTTTCTATTAAGGAGTTTAGAACTAGTTCTTAGTAATATCTTTGAATTCTATTAAAATTGCTCATTCAGTTCTACTTGTTTTCTACTAATCTGATATATGAAGTCTTAATGTGATTTAGTTAATGTTTAACTTTTTCAGTGAAGAGAAACCAGAATCTGCAGAGAAAAAAGGTGTGTAGAATTTTGGGTTTCCATTTTCTAGCATTGATAACATGGCATTCCACATATATGATTTCTTGTAATTTCAGAATTGAAATTAAGAAAATTTTAAAACTCTGTCGTGGATTTATCTGAAGGGCTTTTTAAATGTTACTTTCACATACATGTTATTAGATTTTAAAAGAAAACTTTTCTTTACGAAGAAAGGTCATTTAATCAACAAATAAATTTGAACCAATTCTGTTTCCAGTATCATCTACCCCAGCTACCACTGCTAAGGAGTCTGCACCTACAGAGGCCAAAGAGGGTGAAACTGTTAATGGTGCTCAGAAGATGGAGCATTGAGTGTATGCATTAATACCCTGTAGGATACCCAACTGTTGATATCCTGTTTACAGTGGAACAAAGACAAATGTAGCGGTACAAGAGGAACTGGCCACTGCTTATAACAGGGCCATAAGTGTGGAGTGCATGAGGACCAACTTAGTTAAACAGATTTATCATGTGATGGTAAATGACTCCCATCCTAGTACATCAATGATTGTGTGCAATGATGTAATATATGTGTCACTTTTGTAATGTTATTATATAGATCTATCAATAAAAAGTTTTCATCATTGTATAGATGTGTAAGTTTTATATGCCTTTCTTTAGAAAGATCTTTTATAGTATGGCACTGTAATGTCAATCTGGAACAATATCCTAATGCACAGACTGTAGACTGTAGACATTGTTATAAATTTTAGGATCTCCATACATGCAAGATAGTAAAAAGCACTATTATATTGATAATCATTTTGAACAATTCCCAAAGTTCAACCAGATGCGCAAGCATAGATTGTCATCAGAGAGAGAGTTCTACAGTTGTTTTGGACAATAAATTTTTCCATATATATGTAGTTTCCACCCATATCCGACCTTATCTTGTCAAGAAAGACATTAATTCTCACTTTATACCTATTTTTTACCATATTGCAAAGCAATTTGAGTCTACAGACTGATGATGTCCGTCTGTAGTCAACATTTTTGGCTAAGTTTCTGGTTGAAGCAAAATCTAAAGAACTGTATGCAGTATAAACATTATATTATACATGTAGGTTGCCCATGACAATACCTTTCAATTTATGCCATAACATTTTGACCTAGTGACCTTGACCTTCTTGTTTGGGCTATCTCCTCAACATAAGAGCGTGAAGATTTGTTATTGTGTGTGTATTGCTTGTGACACAAATTTCTATTTGATACCATGACCTTTGAAGTAGTGACCTTGACCTGAAACTTTTACCTACTTTTTTAAACAAATTAACTTTTGCTATATGAGCCTACATCTATAAAAGATATGCCTTTGATATTTCACATGTAGATTCCTTGTGATATGAGCTTTCACTTGATACTACATTTATGAGCTTTTAATTAGTGACCTTCGACAATTTATATTTTTATACCCAAATCCACAAGCACCTACGTAAGTAAAGTCATAAATATGCAAGGTGCATTGTATCTCATTTATATTAAATCAGAGGAAAATATGGGTCCAAACATATTCACATTCTTTAAATTTTTACTGACAAAAACTTTACCGCCATACCGTCTTTAGCTAATAGCCGATGTTTCATTAACTAATCTTATACAGATCCCAAGGCCTAGCCTGGGGTATGCAGACAGACATCACCATTTCAGAAGATTCTATGATTAATTCAAGTACATGTAATTCATCATACATCATCCAACTAGCCAGAATGATTGATTAAATTCATGGTCATTTGAAAGTAAAGACAATTCATAATCATCTTTGAAAGTTATCAGATTTGACCGACTTTAGACCAATGTTGCATGTAAGGCCTATTTTTTCTTGAAACCTGATCTAGCTCTCTGTACTTTATTCTTATTGGTAGTTGAACATTGGTAGTTTATCTCTCATTTCTTCTTGTTTCTTGCATCCTTCAACTACAATATATGCAAGTATATGCGACTGCTGAATTATAGTAGAGTGACAATTTATGTCACGAGTCGGTTAATCAATTTTTAACACAGTATCTCCTGATTGAAAAGAAAAACAAGCCAGAATATTTTAACAGACCTTAGCTTTAATGTCTGAAGCAAATTCCTATAAAATATCGGCATTCTCACATGAAGATGCCGTAAATTATTGTAAGAAATGTAAATGAAAACATTTGAGTCGGTATAGAAACTATGTCATATTCCAGCTCTACAAAGATATATGTATGAAAACATAGTGGATTTCACGATATAAATAAGAAGAGTATTTTGTGAATTACTTCACTGTATAAAGATTCAGTAGTCTTGGGCAGTAAGATCATTATATAAGACACAAACAATAGTAACATACAATGGCATAGGATCGTAAGCAGTCACTGAGATTTATAGAATGATCTGATACATTTGTACATAAATGAATACATAATATTCAATTATAACAAGGCAAACTGTACATTAAAGCTGCATGGAAACCTACATGTTTAGATATGGACAGGTATATAACTACATGTACATACATTTTTTTATTTGGTACAAAGTACATTAGATGTCAAATGTGTTCGTTAGATAATGCAATGCACAATTTCGGGAAAATTTTCGTGTAAATTAAGACTCTGACATGGGTGACCACACCTACATCACTGTTAAGCTATGAAAGGTTTTTGAAAAATTCAAGAAATTTCAACTGCCCAACCAACAATAATTGATTTTTTATAAACACTTTTATTTGAACATTAATCATTTAATCATACAACAATTTGAAATCGCTGCAAATGATTCAAAGCTTGAGGAAATTGAGAATTTACCAAAAAGAAAATGAACTACAGTACAGACACTTTTGTACTAGAACATATTTTTGGACTGTGAAAGGGTATAGGTATATGAATTTTTCACATTTTGTTCACAATTCTCTATTTTCTACAGTTGATGCAAGTCTTGACTCGCTGTCAAAATCTATAAACAATACAAATATTAGAACTATTAAAACAACAGAAGAACTGAACTGCTCACTTTTAAAAGAGGTCAACAGTTCTTGTCAAATGGCACATATTAAAACATATATAGGCATGCAAAATAATAGTACATACAGGTTAAACAAATATCACATTAAAACTTCAATCTTTCTTTTAAAAATTATGTTTTCATCTTCCTTCAACATTTTACAAGCTTTGTCCTGAAGATCAATACAATTTGAAGCTTCATTCAATTTGATGATAATAAGAAAAAGTGGTTGCTTTATCATTTTTTTTCTCTAAAAAATTATTTTTTTCAGTGTAATACCTATAAAAATAATATTCACAAAAGTCTCACTATTTTCCAGAAAATCCATAGAAATCTTGAGGTGGGTATTTTGGCTTAATACTTGTGTGATTGAACATATTAAAATAAGATACAACACATTTGTTTCAATCTGACATGGAATTCTCACAATATCTTGTGCATTTAAATATCACTCTGTATTTTATGTCATCTTACCCTTTAATTCATATTGCTGTAAACTCTCTCGCTCATTACACAAAATCCTTGCACTCATCAATCTAATGATCGATTGCTAAAAAATGTTTTAAAGTATAAATGAAATACAAAAATAATACCAACATACTTATATAGCACCATTCATAAAACAAAATGTTTATTCAGTAAATATCGTAACACGTCACATTGTTTACATGAGTAGACTCTGCCCCCCCCTGGAATGGGCGTGTCTGCAGTCAGTACGTTGCTATGGTAACAGCTGATTGTATCGAATGAGTAACTTTGGTCAGATCTAGTTGCTACAGACAGGACAGCATTGTCCCCGTGGGGTGATTTGGTTTGGACACGTTAACTTCTGACATTTCTCTACGTCACATTCCACTTGATTATTCTGTAACAGAGAGATTTTTGTGATTGATTGAGGAGGACTGATACAAAATATAAACTGTGTTGACTTGCTGTAAAATTTTTAAATGAAGATAATCTGATTAAATTCTTTACTCTTGAATAATGAAGAAAATTATGCAAAAATAGCAATCCAAGGAATGCTTGTGTGGCCTGCGAAGCGGATTTTTTTTTATTGAAAGTAGGTCAAATATCAAGGGCAAGGTCACTAGGTCAAAAATTATGTAATGTTTAGAAAGGTCTTTTCATAAGGAATACACATATGAAATATCAAAGCCCTATCACTTACCAATCAAGAGATATAGCCAATCTTAGATTTTTTAAAAGAAGGTCAAATATCTAGGTCAAGGTCACGAGGTCAAAAATTATGGTATGTGTAGAAAGGTCTTGTCACAAGGAATACACATGTGAAATATCAAAGCCCTATCACTTACCAATCAAAAGTTATGGGGTGTGACACCCAAGTGTGACAGACAGACGGACAGACAGACAGACAGACAAAGTGATCCCTAAGTGTCGCTGTGCTTCGCAGGCGACACAAAAATTGATACCTTGCAAAATATTAATGCCAGAAAGATGGATGGAAAGATCACCAACATCATACATATATTATTGTTTGGAATATTTCAAATCAATACTTACTCGACATCTACATGTTCGACAACTGTTAATTTTCCACACCTCCTTCTCCTTGCGTTTGCGTCCTTTATTATCTATACAAACTAGTGGATTCATTGTTCTCTGCATCATCTTTGTCATTTTTCTCATCTATGAAATTTAATCAAAATTCTAAGGATAAGGCAACAACATAAAATCAAAGTAAAGCAAATTCTATATACATGTAGGTCATTTAAAGTTAGATAAGCAAATTAAAAAGCAAGAAAATCTGTAAAAAAAAAAAGTTGCCATATCTTTGTTTTCATTTTATTTGCATTTTATCTACATTTATTTGAAAAAAACAGAGTTATCTCTCTTTGTCTCCCAAGTATCTTACCTTTCGTTTTAACTTTGTGATAGTTTTTGTTAATTTGCTAATTGTATTTTCCATTCCTCCGACTTTAGAATCAAAGCTGGTCATTTGTTGATTGAACAGCTGCATTTGGTCATTGATATAGCTTGGCATGGGTATAGAGTTACTCCGTATTGGATCAATGTTAGTGTTTGTGTTGGAGTTGCTTCGTATTATATGGTCACGGTCCTCTCTGAGAGAAAACTGGTTCCTAGATGACTGACGGAAGTGGTTGATCAGAGATTGAAAGTCACCAGTTTTACCACAATCTAGAATGTATAAAATGATGACACTTAATGTCATTTATTGAAAGAAATCAATGTACAAAGTATTTGTCATCAGAAAATTTTCATAACATTTGATAAACTCTTGATTTAATTATCTTGTAAATAAACTCCTCAATAAAATACTGTAAATTGTGTTTGTTACCAGTGAACTTCTCAACAGAAATTTTGATTTAATCTATAAATCATAGTCTGAATATAGATCTTTACACTATTATATATAACTAAAGGTTTTTTAACAAAACCCAACACATCTTTGACATAAGATAATATAATGATGTATCATTGTACAAGATATTTATACGCATACCAACCTGTACAACAATCGGACCATATCTTAAAATTCATCTTTGGTATATCTTTACAAAGGAGGTAGTCAGCAGGTCTCTCAGCTCTAATAAATGTATCCTTTTGAACCTTTTCTATACCATCACTGCTGTCACATATAACACGGGACAATGTGATCTGTTTTATTTCTGCTAGCTGGGTCGATTCAAATACATCAGGGTTCTCGTACCAAAACCTACAAATTAAATGAAATACATGAGCTTTTCTCTTGACTGAAAGAACCTGTTATTATAATATTGAATGAATCTTGATTGCCCAATAATGATAAGAATTGTCAGTAAACTTTATTTTGTATTTCACAATTTTCATAAAGTTAAAAAAAAAAATTCTGAAAGCGTATTACTTGTTTACAAATATGTTCATTTTGTTATGACTCGATGGACAGTGGAAAAGTGTCCAATCATATAAGTATTTACAGGACAGAAAGAATTTTCAATCTAGTTTTAGTTTACATATGTACCTATCACCATCCCTGAGTCGTCTGAACTGATCCACCAATATACACAGGAATGTAGGTCCAACCTTACCCCCGGGCAACGGCTGCTCTGCCATACCGCCCACAAACAAATCTACATTATCTGAAAAAGTCAAAATTATTGTAATTTTCATGTCAATAAAAAGATCTATAGCACTACTGTTTACAATTCTATGTAATTCTACATGCAAGTACATGTAATATACCAGTAAGATTCACAAAAAATACATTTCCTCTTCAAAACAACTCACTAAGTACAATTAAACATTCAATTACAGAATACCTTTTTTCGAAATAAAACTCTCATTACTGGACAGTTCATGCATGATAATTGACCTTTCTAATAGAACAAAAATTGAGAAAATTCATGACGTCACAATGCATTTTAAATTTTTGACCAAGGTTTAAAGCTGTGTATGTGATGTTATGAAATTTGATGTTGATGGTACATGTATATGGCGTACCTGGATGACCGTATAGAGCCAGAAGTTTATCTCTGACAGCCTGATCAGGCATCTCCCTTCTGAAATCATCAAATGTGGCGGCCCTGGTCAGATTACATAGCACTCGATACTGGTTATAGAATGGTAAACCATGGTCTCGTCCTCTTTGAATATTCAGTGATGCCAAATCCTGACCCACGACATTAGCTAATGAAAATAATTTCTCCGTTAGTTCAGAGTTCATGACCTCGTCTGGCATCCTCTTCTTGGCTGACATTCCGTACAGTCCTCTCAACAACGGATCTATTCCGCCCTCCTCTAATATCTTATATGGGGAGAAGAAAGCTTTGTGTAGAGGCAGATTGCCTTCTGGGATTGGCTGCAAACTCTCGTTTAATCGGAAAATAATTGGCTGTACCAAAGAATGTCCAAATCTCATAGCGGCAGTAGCAAATTCGTTGCTAATTGATGGGTCTACAGTAGGGTTATATCCCTTGTATTCCCCAAGTAGCTGCATGCCTGAGGGGCCAAGAATGTGTGGCAGCCACTGTGTATATGTAATATGCTGCATCAGGGCACCAATTATTTTCCTTGTCTCATGGAATAGCATGTTACCGTCCCAGTGAGGATTGATTCCTAACAATTCTGTAGCAATGTGGTTGTGCTGTCTCATCCACAGTGTGTGCATGGCTGTGAGGGCTAGCTGCTCGTTTACTCTGTTATCACCGGCACGGAAACACGGCACATGTCGCTTACTGGGATCTAACTGACAGTCAAAGTGATGTAGGAAATTACCGGTATCAAATGGTAATAACCTCTTACCACCCTGTGTCAGAACACCTTCCCTCATCAGACCTCTTCCATTAGTAAATTCTCGAAGTCTCTGAGATTCAAAATCACTACTACCATAAATAGAACTACCGTCAATAAATGCTGTAACAGCATTTATCTGCTCCCTCTTTGTAAAAGTTTTATAGAAAACAGATGTGCTGCCTGTGTTGCACATAGCACTACTTCGTGAGAAACCCAGACATGCATGGTTCTGTATACGCGTGTCACTGCGTGGCACAGTGATTGGAAAGCAGGGGTATTGATTCTCACATGTCTCGTTACAGTACCGACCATCACTGAATCGAGCATTACTGACAGACTGTGGGGTCAAATCCATGTCATGGTCTACAAACTGACCCCACTGCATTAACATGTGAGTATTCTTCTCATCCTCTGTCACATGGTCTGTGGACATCAGAAACGAGGACACTAGACGGGGGCTGGGTAGGTGGTAGTTATTGTAGATCCTTGTTCTCTCCCAACCTGAAATATTCAAAAGAAGTTCTATCAAATGATGAGGAAGAATTCTGATGATCAAAGAAAGTAAGCACATTAGAATAAATCAATGTACCAATTTCAAATAATGTGAAAGACATAACCCTTCATAAAGTCTTGCAAATTTTCAAAAGGTACTAAAGCAATTTTTACTTAGATTAATGGTTAATATATGCAAATTATGAAGGTTATGATGATGAAAATATGATACATACCAACTGGAGTATTGAAGCCATTTTCATATATAGGTTGTTGTAGACGTTTGAGTGGTATCACTGACGCACCCCACATTGGACTCTGTAGATTGTTACAAATGCCGTCCATTGATCTGAATTTTTTATGAAAGCACATCTCTGAGCATCTCACTACCCTGGGGTCTGGGAAACAGCCGGACATGTTAGCTATGAGCTCTAGATGACCAGGTGATAAAATCTCTTTGTATGATCCAACTGAGAGAGAGAAAAGTTATGAACTCATGAAAATTATTTCAGTCTTATGATAAAGTAAATTTTCATGATGTAGATTAATAAAAATAAAATAATAGATTTGAACAAATTGGTTCACAGATTTTAAATTTATTTACATGACATAAAATGGATGTGCAATGACATGTAAAGAATTTGCATGACCTTGGATCATAAACATAATGTGTCTTTTATTTTTAGAAAATTATGAAGACAACTTGTAATCCAATATGATGATACATATCTGAGTGACTTTCACAGGTTTTTGTTTGATTCTGATCTTCTAAACACTTGAAAACTAACAGTTCCTGTATTTCCTTCATTATGCATTTGGAGACAAAGGGGAATAATATTTGAATGTTATAAGAGTTACGCTTCTTACATCTTGTGGAACTGGTATGCACATGCACGAAATGAGTAAATGAGACAATTTATCTTTAATTTTAGTGTATTGTCCATGGATTCTGGGACAATTGAAAATACATAGTACAAATAATTTTGGAATAAAGTCAAAATGACAAGAATTTGTGGAGAATGAAGGATACATTCACCATGAGCTTTCATCAAGCATACCAGAGTCTGATATGTTGTATTCATGACCGTCCCTGACGTGTCTGTGTATGATCTGTAACGTCTGCTCAAAGATCTCCTCTGCTCGTGCTAGTTCTAACGCCTCAGCAGACGGATAACGGAATATAGCGATCAGATCCTGTACAGTGTGCTGTCGGCTTCTGTCAAACAAGTTACGCATGGTTTGGTTTATGGCCTGGTTCACCTCGTTAGTTGCCTGACGTACGGCACTGTTCACATACTGGCTGCCTAAATACGTACCCTGGTCAACTGTGAAACAATATTTCAAAATTACGATACAATAAACTGTGAATTAATCTGTGAATTAACTGTGAATTAATCTGTAACTCAGTAAAAATTAATAGTGATTTTTTCAATACGATTTTCATTTACTTATTCTGATGTTTTCAAATATCCCTATCTCATTTGAGTAAAAAATTGAGATGTAATCTATATAAATTATGAATGAAATTTGGAGATTGTAACAATTACAGATAACATCAAATGGTAATTCTTAAATTGCAACATTGGCATCTTACTTTGAATATTCCTTTGTCGTCCACTGTTCTGCAAAGTTATAACGTTTCTTGCAAACCCAACAGTGTTCTCCGGGAAGCATTCATATCTCCCAAAGTCTGAGTTCCCGACAGTCCTGATTACAAGTCGTCCCCCTTGTAGTGAGTACTTAGCCCCGCTTCTGAGAGCCACTCCGTCCTTAATCCATCGCGTCGGAATGTTGGGGTCATCAGGGTCACATTGGAGAATGATGTCATTTCCTGGGTATGTTTCCACCTCAAATTCTCTGTTTAGCACATTGTTTGATACTGTGATATAAAGTAAAAATAATAAAAATGTTTGAATTATAATGTGATCAGTCTTACTAATGGTTTGACCTTGATCTTGTCATAACTTGTAAAAGTTCTTGGATAATCTTCAAAGCAGGGTTATAGTACAATGCAGACAATGATTACGCATAAATTAATTTTGTCTGAGGTATCAGATTGAATGAAATGCTAATTTAATCTGCTTTGTTTGCAGAATTATGTTATGAACATTGATAATAATTTTGATTAAAGTGCTGGATACTATTCCTTCTTTAATATTCTGTTCAAAGACTTTGAAAATCTGATGAGCACAATTTGATACAAATACTATGCATTTAGCCATTCATGTAAAGATTCCTAAGATGTGATTCCAGCAATTTTTGTTTGAAAAAAATTGAAGAATAATTCTTCACTAAGAGCTTGCGTATAAAGGTTTAACCCTCTAGATGAAAATACAGTCAAATAAAAGTGAACAATTAAATTGCTCAGTTAAATTTTTATCAAATAACAACTAAAATGCCAAGATATTATATGTATAATCAAATTTACCAATTTACAAATCAGACTTCCTCATTAATCTCTTGAATTCAGAAGATATTAGTGGATTGTGCAATGCAAAAAAAACCCCAAATTGATACAGACAGGAATGAACTTTTAAAAAAATTAGGCATTATCATAAATTTTTATGTATTTGATCTCACCCTGAGTATTTCCTATATGTAATAGACAAAATCCTGCCACAAATGTCCCTATTAACATCCTGGGAGTTCAATCTCCTTACGGTAAAATAAAACACCGACTTTCTTCCCTAACGGCTACTGATCTTAATGTAGGTCAAGAGCACAAATACTTTTTACCCACTTTCATCAAAGTGATCATTTCCCTTTCTTACACATTATGTTCAAATTGCACGATTTGACACTTTAAACAAAACATATTTGAAGAGGATGACATCATGAATGAAAACTTATGCTAAATTTTACTTTAAAGTAATATAGCAAAAGTTCTTGGGCGACTACAATTTAAGTTTTTTGGGTTTTTATTTTCAGCTGCAGGCAGTGTATTAATTTTTACGTAGTTCTTGACAAAGCATTGAATAGCAAGACATTATATGACCAATATAACAAATTAGGTGTCTAGGAATGTTAAATCTCTCCTGTTTGCCAAATCACATCTATCAATGTAACCAGATAATGGGATCCATCTGATAGATATTCAATTCACTGAAACCTGAAATAATTCAACTCAGGAAATATGGCTGTATCCTACATCTGACAATTGTTTGTTTAACGAAAAAGTGAAAAAAAAAATTGAGGTTAGAAATTGTTCAATTTTTTACTGTCTATGAGAAAAAAGAACTTACACTGAATATTAACAGATAGTTCTGCTGTACCCTCTGTAACCCCAGCTTGGTTACTTCCCCTACATGTATACAGCCCCCTATCAGATCTCTTTGTTTGTACGATACGCAGTGCTCTCCCTTCCTCCAGGATCTGATGACGTCTGTTTGTAGGTAATTCTTCCTGGGCTGTGAGAAAAAATCATAATCTAAAATACATTCTAAAAACATCAAAATATGTATGTAGTATGTATGTTTCATTTCATATTAATACCATATATTCTAAAATGCAATAGCTTTTCAATTAAATGAAAGACTGATAAGGGGACATTATGGACCTTGAGAATTATGCCGATTCCAAAGAAATCCAAGAATAGAAATGTTGTGTACAAAGTCATTTAGAAAATTAATTCAACTGGACTAAAATAGATTGACAGTAAATATGGAGATACAGAGGAAGTCAAAGTTCATACTACTGAAAACATGGAAATTTTCGTAATGGGATAATTTTCACATTTTTCACGAATCAAAGGACTTAGTGAACATCTCCCCCCCCCCCCCTTCCACCCCCACGAAAATTTCCCCTCTGCATTCTTACAATGGGAAAGACATTTTTATCCTGAATATTTCCCCCCTGCATTACGTTTTGATGTTATAATCGCGAAATTTTCCCCAAGCAAAAATAATACGTTTACAGTAATAGCAAGTCATATACAAGAGTATTTCTTGCCTATTTCTAGGATAAAAAAAATAACAACAATTTGAGACATAAAACAAATATTATTTGATTATTTACATGTCACTACCTCCATTAACCCATGTAACATTTATCTGTCCGCTTCCTGTGAAGTCACACCTAAATATAGCTGTCTGACCCTCCGTTACACTCTGATCCTCTGGGCTCACAGATATACGGGGAGGTTCTGTGTAAAGATGAATATACAAAATATGCCATATGGACAAATGAAAAATGACAAAATAAACCAAATGAACAAAATATACCAAATGAACAAAATATACCATATGGACAAAAAGTCAACATGACATTTCTCCATTTTCATTTTGTAAGTCAAGAATAATTCAAAATAATTTGATATCCTCAAAATTCAAAATAACTTGATATCCTGAATTGAAAAAATCTAGATGAGCATATGTAGCAATTAATTATCTGAATTTCCTTATGGATGACATAATCAGGATTTTGTTTTCCTTGGTGCATTTGTTTGAATCATCAATACATACCACTTACAATCAGCCTGGCTTCTGCGATGGAAAATCCAGCATCATTAGTGGCCCTACACACATATGTTCCCTGCTGTGATACATCAACATTCCTTATCTGTAGCTGACCCCTGGGGTCTATGACAACCCTGCTGCTAGGCAACAAGGTCACACCATTGTGTTGCCAGGTAATGGTAGGCCTGGGGAATCCCCTAGCTATACATGTGAAGGTAGCTGTGTCTCCTGACGACACTATAACATCTTGTGGAGTTCTGGTCAGCTGGGGCTGTTCTGCAACAAAAGATGAAGTACAAATAAGATATTTTGAAAACTAGGTCAAAGGTCATGGTAAATAGATCAAAGGTCATTGTGTCAAATTAAATTTCTCACCACAGTACAGTCTAACTTTCATTTTTTCAAAACTAGGTCAAAGTCAAAGGTCAGTATAACCAGATCAATAGTCATGGAACAAAACAAAAGTTCTGGTCAAGGAGAATCAACATATGAAATATCAAAGTCCTCTCTCTTGCTTTTCAATCAAGAGAGCATAACTTAGATTTTGTTAAAAGTAGGTCAAATTCCATAGTAAGATCACAAGTTTTAGTATGAATTGAAAGGTCTTGATGGACAACCTGCTTGTATTGTATGTGAATTCTGAAGCACTTACCATTCAAAAGGTAAGTCCAATGGTAAAGTTTTTTTTAATTAGGTCAACTGTCAAGGTCAAAGTCACAAGGTAACAAAATCAATTAAATCATGCAACAATAGAAAAGTTTTAACAGAATACAAATGTAAAATATGAAAGCACTATCAAGAAATATGCTAAATGTAAAGACTTTTCATAAAGTAAGGTCAAGGTCAAATAATTGTGAATACTTACTTGCCATTCACAGAAATGACAAATTTCTTGTTTTAAGTAGGTTAAATATCAAGGTCAAAGTCACACAATCAATTTTTTTTTTAAAGATAAAAGATTTGACTGTGAATAAGAATGTCCTTTCACTTAAATGGCATGTCTATATAATGTTACAGTATTACTGACAATCAAAGGATACACCAAAAACTATATACTCAAAATCTTTTGACTCTGGGAGTAAAATAGATATAGACCTAGACCTATTTATTAAAATATACAAGATTGCAGTGCTGGATTCTTTCATGGAAGTACATGTATGTTTTGGACATCTGGAATACGCAAACAAGAAGGAAATGAATGATAGGTAGGAGCTGCATGAGACACGCACATACAGACAAGGCAAGATGTGAAATTTATCTCTATGTTCACAGATCACCATTTACTTATAGTCATATCACCTGGGTTATTGATATATGTAAGCTGTACTTTGTTGGTGCGTATTTCTCCATTAACACTCCTAGCCACACACTGGTAGTCTCCCCTGTCTGTCATCTGAGTATCCTGAATCGTCAAAGTGCCGTCATTTAAAACAGAGATCCTATCATCATCAGGGTTCAGTTCAACACTGTAAAACATTCGTACTCAATAGTGACCCAGTCATACTAGAAATAATTTTAATAACCTTTCAAACATTTTTGCACAGTAGTGCCCGTTTTGTCAGCAAATTATCATAATCTATCAAATTATACATCTTTTGGTCTACCACTGTTTAAGTCATTCAAAATTACCCTTATCTTTGCAGTAGCAATCTCTCAATAATTGAATACGTTCAAAATCAAAAATACCAAATTTGCCGTGAAATTAGGGAATCTTTGATAAATAGCTATCACTTTAACTACTGACTATTAATTCTGACATTTATAAAATATTACTTGAAATTGTGATGTATTTCCGACATTTAAATTTTACATTATATACCAGACACAACATGACCCTAAAAATTAAATTCACATCTGTAATTGTCTGAACCATTATGTAGCAATATGTTAGATATGTTAAAAAATACGAATTTTACCTACTTATTATGTAGCCATGAGATTTGTGGTGTAGGATTGCCAGCTGCTCTACAGGAGAAATATGCTGTGTTTCCATAGGATATGTTCAGTGTTTGGGGTTCTGTGGTAAAATGAGGTGCACCTGTCACTATAACAAAATACAAGATATATTAATTAGCCGTTTATTTTTTTAATCAAGCTATGAAAATCCAGAAATGCATACAATAGTATGTTTTCATTTACTTTCAGTATTCTAAGTACATGTATTACATATTTTTTACTGGTCTGCCTAATTTTCTGTGTATCAGGATCTACACGTTGAGGGTTTAACTAGATTGGTATGAAATACACCTGTAAGCACTTTTATCAACTGCAAATATTTATACATGTAGTTCTAAAAGATGTAATTTTACCCGACTGAATTTGTCATTTGAACTTGACCTCATATATATAACCTGAGTTCAAGGTCATATTACATTTTATTTGTTCCTTGACAAAAATTGCATGAAATATCTTTTCATTGTAATGTAGGGTTTAACAGGTAATTGGCAACTCATGCTTTTCTCTCCCAAGCCACTGTGACCTTTACAAAAATACCTTGTAATCATATGACCTTGATTAAAGTTCATGACACATCCTCCTGCCCTGGACAACAATACAGCAACCTATATTTATCAAATTCATCCTAATATTAAGAATTTTAATAGATTAAACAAGATTTTTACCATCAGTATCCGCTATGAATTTGATTCAAACCAATAACCTTGACCTTTAAACTTTTTTGAAATTCATAAAATTATTAGAATCAATTGAACAGTTGAATAAAATTGGTGAAGATATTTGCCCTCTTGCAAATGACCTTCAACAGAGTCCCCATTGAAAATGATAGAAATGTTTGATAACAAGCAGGTCTATCAAAATATATCTTAAAGTAATTGACAGACAAATATATATAAAATGTAGCTGGATGAAAAATGGAGAGACAAACTGAGATACTAGTAGTAAATGCAAATGTGAATCATACCATGGTTGAGATCAGTAGGTGTAAAAGAGACAAACTGAGATACTAGTAGTAAAGGCAAATGTGAATCATACCATGGTTGAGATCAGTAGGTGTATCAGAGACAAACTGAGATACTAGTAGTAAAGGCAAATGTGAATCATACCATGGTTGAGATCAGTAGGTGTATCAGAGACAAACTGAGATACTAGTAGTAAAGGCAAATGTGAATCATACCATGGTAGAGATCAGTGGGTGTATCAGAGACAAACTGAGATACTAGTAGTAAATGCAAATGTGAATCATACCATGGTTGAGATCAGTAGGTGTATCAGAGACAAACTGAGATACTAGTAGTAAATGCAAATGTGAATCATACCATGGTTGAGACCAGTAGGTGTATCAGAGACAAACTGAGATACTAGTAGTAAATGCAAATGTGAATCATACCATGGTTGAGATCAGTAGGTGTATCAGAGACAAACTGAGATACTAGTAGTAAATGCAAATGTGAATCATACCATGGTTGAGATCAGTAGGTGTATCAGAGACAAACTGAGATACTAGTAGTAAATGCAAATGTGAATCATACCATGGTTGAGATCAGTAGGTGTAAAAGAGACAAACTGAGATACTAGTAGAAAAGGCAAATGAGAATCATGCCATGGTAGAGATCAGTAGGTGTATCAGAGACAAACTGAGGCACTAGTAGTAAATGCAAATGTGAATCATACCATGGTTGAGATCAGTAGGTGTATCAGAGACAAACTGAGATACTAGTAGTAAAGGCAAATGTGAATCATACCATGATTGAGATCAGTAGGTGCATCAGAGACAAACCGAGATACTAGTAGTAAAGGCAAATGTGAATCATACCATGATTGTGATCAGTAGGTGTATCAAAGACAAACTGAGATACTAGTAGTAAAGGCAAATGTGAATCATACCATGGTTGAGATCAGTAGGTGTATCAAAGACAAACTGAGATACTAGTAGTAAAGGCAAATGTGAATCATACCATGGTTGAGATCAGTAGGTGCATCAGAAACAAACTGAGACACTAGTAGTAAAAGCAAATGTGAATCATACCATGATTGATATCAATAGGTGTATCAGAGACAAACTGAGACACTAGTAGTAAATGCAAATGTGAATCTTACCATGACTGAGATCAGTAGGTGAATCAGAGACAAACTGAGACACTAGTGGTAAAAGCAAATGTGAATCATACCATGATTGAGATCAGTAGGTGTATCAGAGACAAACTGAAATTTTGAAACCAAAACTCAGATCATTAGGTGTAACAGAATGAGATACTAGAAGTATTAATTAAGGGTAATTTTAAGACAATTGGGGTCAGAGGGTGTGAGAAAAAAGAAAAAGATAATAGTGGTGTTGAGGGTAATATGACATACCACAATTGAGATCCACAGATTTGAGAATTAGAGTGAGATACCAATAGCGTTGAAGGTATCAAATAGTACATGTCACAAATGAAATTAATTGGTGAGAAAAACTGAGATACAAGTTAGTGTTGAGACTTATTGTTCATACCAAGACTCAGATCAGTAGGTGAGGCAGACAGAGGTGCCACTGGTGTTGAAGGTGATGGTACATACCAAGACTCAGATCAGTACGTGAGGCAGACTGAGATAACACTGGTGTTGAAGGTGATGGTATATACAATGTACCAAGACTCAGATCAGTAGGTGAGGCAGACAGAGGTACCACTGGTGTTGAAGGTGATGGTACATACTAAGACTCAGATCAGTAGGTGAGGCAGACAGAGATACCATTGGTGTTGAAGGTGATGGTATATACCAAGACTCAGCTCAGTAGTTGAGGCAGACTGAGATACCACTGGTGTTGAAGGTGATGGTATATACCAAGACTCAGATCAGTAGATGAGGCAGACTGAGATACCACTGGTGTTGAAGGTGATGGTATATACCAAGACTCAGATCAGTAGGTGAGGCAGACAGAGATACCACTGGTGTTGAAGGCGATAATACATACCAAGGCTCAGATCAGTAGGTGAGGCAGACAGAGGTACCACTGGTGTTGAAGGTGATGGTACATACCAAGACTCAGATCTGTAGGTGAGGCAGACAGAGATACCACTGGTGTTGAAGGTGATGGTATATACCAAGACTCAGATCGGTAGGTGAGGCAGACTGAGATAACACTGGTGTTGAAGGCGATAATACATACCAAGGCTCAGATCAGTAGGTGAGGCAGACAGAGGTACCACTGGTGTTGAAGGTGATGGTACATACCAAGACTCAGATCAGTAGGTGAAGCAGACAGAGATACCACTGGTGTTGAAGGTGATGGTACATATCAAGACTTGGATCAGTAGGTGTACCACTGGTGTTGAAGGTGATGGTACATACCAAGACTCAGATCAGTAGGTGAGGCAGACAGAGATACCACTGGTGTTGAAGGTGATGGTACATACCAAGACTCAGATCAGTAGATGAGGCAGACTGAGATATCACTGGTGTTGAAGGTGATGGTACATACCAAGACTCAGATCAGTAAGTGAGGCAGACTGAGATACCACTGGTGTTGAAGGTGATGGTATATACCAAGACTCAGCTCAGTAGGTGAGGCAGACTGAGATACCACTGGTGTTGAAGGTGATGGTATATACCAAGACTCAGATCAGTAGATGAGGCAGACTGAGATACCACTGGTGTTGAAGGTGATGGTATATACCAAGACTCAGATCAGTAGGTTAGGCAGACAGAGATACCACTGGTGTTGAAGGCGATAATACATACCAAGGCTCAGATCAGTAGGTGAGGCAGACAGAGGTACCACTGGTGTTGAATGTGATGGTACATACCAAGACTCAGATCAGTAGGTGAGGCAGACAGAGATACCACTGGTGTTGAAGGTGATGGTATATACCAAGACTCAGATCAGTAGGTGAGGCAGACTGAGATACCACTGGTGTTGATGGCGATAATACATACCAAGGCTAAGATCAGTAGGTGAGGCAGACAGAGGTACCACTGGTGTTGAAGGTGATGGTATATACCAAGACTCAGATCAGTAGGTGAGGCAGACAGAGATACCACTGGTGTTGAAGGTGATGGTACATACCAAGACTTGGATCAGTAGGTGTACCACTGGTGTTGAAGGTGATGGTACATACCAAAACTCAGATCAGTAGGTGAGGCAGACAGAGATACCACTGGTGTTGAAGGTGATGGTACATACCAAGACTCAGATCAGTAGGTGGGGCAGACTTAGGTACATCTGGTGTTGAAGGTGATGGTACATACCAAAATTGAGATCAGCAAGTGTGACAGACAGACTGATTTTCAATTATCTAGTGTTAAGGATAATGGTACATATCACAATTGACAGACTAAGATAGCAGCAATGTTGAATGTAATGGTACATATCACAAATGAAATCAGGTGTGAGATACAGACTGAGATACCAGTAGTGTAATGGGTTATGGTACATACCACACTGAGATCACTGGGTGAGATGGACTGAGATATACTGGTACATACCACAGTTGAGTCTAGTAAGTGTGAGAGACAGACGGAGATACACTGTTGAACTTTATGGAACATACCACAATTGAGATCAGCAAGTGTGACGAGATACATGTACTAGTAATGTTCAGTTTAATGGTACATACCACAGTTGAGATCAGTAGGTGTGAGTCGTGATACATGTCTACCCTGTAGTTGTTGAGGCTGTCTACAGATGGCCGAGGCTTGGATACGTCCAGATCTCCGCTGAAGAAACTGAGACAGCCATAAAATATCACAGTCACATATTATGGGATTGGAATCTAAACGTCTGAAAATGTACAGATGTTATACAGTACTTTCAAATCTTCAGTGTTTTATTTTGCATAAAGAGCGCAGTCTATATGGTCACAAAAGCTAAGAACAATTTACAAGTCATTTGTTAATCTGTAAGTACATCTGTCAGTCACAAAATAAATCATACAATGCTAACACTAACTTTATCATATTAACTGCATATATGTATTCAAATTAGGTAAAGCTTTCTAATCTTACAGGTGCAATCTTTATTACATGTCTTACAGAAAATCAACATGAATTTCCTTTTGACCTTGACCTCAGTTCATACATTAATATAAATTACATTAATTTTTTTCTGTTCCCTTCATGTTTCCTTCATTTACATAAAAACTACTATTAATGTCAACATTATACATACAAGTATAAAATTACGGAAACCCTAACAAGGAAAATCTACTGGACAATTCCATGGTAACGTACTTACAATTGTCGTAGATTGGTTAAGCTGCTGAACGTTTGTCTATCTATCCTTTCTATGTCATTTTTATATAAAAATCTGAAAAAAATAATGTCATGAAATGAAATGATCATGTGACTTATTATACATATCAACATACACTTTTGGCACAGACCTTAATATTCTTCATCTCTACTTCATAGTTCTCACATTTTACCAACTGACTTACTGACTTTGAACTTCAACCTGGATGAAAATTTTAATATATTTCTGATGGTGAAACTTCTTTTTTATTGACTTGCCTGGATGTAGCTTATTTGTTGTGAAATTAAAAGAAGATTCACACGCAAAACCATCTGAATAAAGTGAAATTGTAGAAATAAAATAAACTCGATCTTTAACAACTGCAGCCAGTGACAGTAAGCTTTGAGAAGATTTTTAAAAAATGTTAGATATGGATTTGTATAACTTACAAATGTCTTAACTGTGGAAGACCATTAAAAGCACCATTCTGAATTCTTTCTATATGATTATTATTGAGTAATCTGTAAATGGAAAATATACATGCAGTATTTTAATAAAAGTGTCCATTCTTGAAAATTTCCCAATTGTAACAAACAATTTTAAATATTCTGAATCAGGGGTCGCTTGTTTCAGTTGCAACATTACTAATGGGACAAATACATCAAATCCCAACCCCTGCTGCAGCATAATTCAGCATAGATTATAAATCTCAATTTCGAATGGCGTTCTCAGAATTATAAGATAATTGAAATGATTACAAGTCCTGGGCTGAAATATACTCTATCGATTCCCTTGGAGAACCACGACCTTGAACTGTAAGGACTGATTTTCAATACTCTTAACGACAAGGACCTTGGGCAATCATTTTGTGAAACACCATTGTGCAGATTTCTCTTAGTCTTAAAGGATTAAACTTGGCACTTTAGCCTTGCAAGTATGACCTTACCTGATTGAGAGACATATTATTGCATTTTTGTGAAGTAGTTTCACCACTCCAATGCCAATTTTATGAAGAAGTTAATTACCTTGGTTCAAGGTCATGACATATCCTTTCGTTCAGGACATCAAGTATGAGGTACATGTATATACGATTTCAAGATTGATGGACAGAGAGACAGACAGAAAGACAGACAGACATTGTGATTCTCTTTATATCAATCCACCAAGTTTGTTTCAAATTGGTATTTTATCTTTCTCATTCAGCTAAAGATAAGCAAATTTGGTCAAGGCCATAAAGAAAATTCTCCAATCATAGTGTACCGGTGTTGAAAGGCCGAATACATATCATATCTGAGTTGTTACACCTCTGTATGGGTACAAGATAAACTTGATTTTAATGTGTATATAGGGTCTTTAATCCAGGGTTCACTGTAGCTAGTAAGAACGGCTGTATCTACACCTACATGACAGTTTTATCATCAAGCACCTCTCATATACAAAGGATAGCTACCTCATAAGTCTGTAAATATTGACAATGTTATGTAATAAAAGTGATTGACACGACACTGAAGTATTCAAAGTATGCTGAAATAAAATCTTAAACAATCTTTGATAATAGGGAACGCGGTTTCTCGGCATGGGGCTTTATATGTTTTGGATTTATACATTATACTCACATGGTATGGAGCTTGTTTAATCCTGCCAAGGAATTGCGTGGAATGTCTTGAATGATATTAAATCTCAGATCTCTGAAAATAGATAAACAAATCGTTAATACCAGGAATTATTGCAGAAACTAAATCTCTGATGAAAATATCTCTGGCAGTGTGTGGGCAGCATTTGCACCATAACGATATAAAAAATGTACGATAAATCTGTAAAGAGTTGTAAATCACTTTCACATTTACCAAAAGTTCTCAAAGTTTACTAGAAATTATTTGATCTAGAGAATGTTTGTAACACATTATTCCTCTGTAGCAGTCCGGGATTCAACAAAGGAAGTGCAACCATGACCTTGATCCGTATCTTCCTCTCCTAAGATGATAGTGTTCGTTTTTCTTAACAGAGGATGTCCTCTATCTCTATTACAAATTGGATTTGATATGTAAAATGGTTCTGAAGATGTAAAATGGTTCATTGGTTATCCGAAACCTAATTCTAATAACCTATTGACCCTTAGTCTGACTTTCTATCTTAATTAGTTTTCATTTATCCGGTTTAATATAGTAAAGGTTCTGATGACCCCGTCATGGTCCTCGCACTGAGAGGAAACGTCTTTCAGAATTTACCCGACTTACGCTACCAAGTATGTAGGTTAATGTGAAAGCAGTAGCGGATTTAGAAAAAGGGTAACAGTAGAGACCCAGGGCTGGTAACTGCTTTTTGGACCTTGTACTTAAAAGCTCGCAAGAGAAGAGAATTTCTGAAATTCTATGTTTTCGGAATTTGGGGTATTCTTTGGGTTTTTTTTTGTACTAAGTTTTTTGTTTGTTTTTATCTTTAATTGGCGAATATAGTCAAATCTCATAAAAATGTTAACACCATCATGATTTGGACTTTTTCAAGGTTTATATTCTATATGAGATGGCTGCCTTCTTTTTGAAATCCAGGGTACGTCACTGGACTTTTTATAAAAATTAAAGTTTATTCTAAGTAGGATACTCGTTAAAAATGTAAACTGAAGAATAAAGCTATCTCCTTTCTGCGTTTAAATATGTACATTGCAATGCATAAATATAAACTCTTCCATTATGATGAAATGAAAAGGAACGTGGTCTCATGAATCCCATAATGCTCCCCAAAAAAATCCTACAGAAGAATATATTGTGCTATATAGGACACTTATGAGCAACAAATACCCGAATCAAGGTCAAGAAAATATCATCCGATATCAAAAGTTTAATTAAAACATACATCGCATATTTTTGGTTTTCAGATGAAAATTTCTGCTTTACGCAAATGACACGTTTTCTGTCCACGTCAAAACATGTGTTTGTTCATAGAACAATTAGTAATTGGCTTTATTTGAATGACGTAAGTCAGTACATATCTTATATATCACAGCGCATTCTACGAAAAATATGAACTACATAGCACTTTATGACTCTTGAAATGGGTTCAAATCATGTATTTTCACAAACAAAGACGATATAATAAATAGACTTCCGTTGTAAGATTGGGTTGACAAGGCTGACTTATGAGAATGCGGTTACAAGATGAATGATGCGTATTTATCGGCCTCCGACAGCTCGGGGATACTTAGTATATTTGGTTGATGATGTAATGTTCTCAGTCAGAGATCAGTGAAGTGAGTATGATTCAGCTCGCGGCACCCAATAACAATCAGACGTTTTGCTGTCGTCATTGGTAGGTATTCATCATAGCGGGATTCTGAGCACCAGACTCCTATATAACATTATGAATGAGGAAGGCGATTACTTGTACTGTTACAGACTAACATGATAAAACGATATGCCGATGGAATTCCTCTTTTTTTACACCAATCACAAAAAAGAAGATAAGGAAAGGGAGATCCCTGTTGGGGTTTTTTTTGCCATAGACTTCAAATCAAAGTGCCCTTACGATCAATTACCCATGTTATGAGCAATGTGTTCTTTGTTCAAATGATATAACAAGACGAATATTTCATTGACGTTTTACAATTATAGCTACTTCATTTGATTTCTATATGATATAATAACTTCGGCTACTATCTGGAATAGAATCTCTGAATTGTCCACAGCAGTTTCATCTGATACAACAACAATATCAACCCATCTCTCATTTCTTTTTCTTCCTAAAATCTATCCATAAACTCGGAAAATGAAGTTAAACTGAATTCGGTTAGCCATGGCGAAGACGAGTGTAAGTAATCGGAGATTTGGCTACCAAAATATAAACAATATGTAGATGATAATGCGAGTTAATGTTATAGTGGTATTGCATATTGATATATTGACAAATTGTATTTGTTGCCGTGCGGTATTGTGGAACAACAGTTTTTGTGTTTGAATGAAGCAAGGGATCTCCAACAAGACTCAGCTGCAGCATCTACAGCAAAACAAAAATAAAAAAAAAAAAAAAAGAAAAAAAAAAAAAAAAAACGAAACGAAAAGAAAAGAAAAGAAACATAACAAAACAAAACATAACAAAACAAAACGAAACGAAAAAACCTAATTGCCAAAAACAGAACGAACAAACACAACAAGAAACAACAAAAGGATAAGGAAGACCAAAAAACATGACATCAAGACATTAAACACAAAAGACTATTACCAATGGATAACCGGTACCGACTTGGGATGGCCATCTGTCACGTTAGTAGCAAATGGTGTCCTTATACGGATTACGTGCTCGCAACCCTCACACTAGAGAAGACCTTCATCGTTTTTGAAGATGCTTCGCTAGACAGTTGTTTGTCCTATGTGATATTGTTACTGAGACATTAGTTTGTAAGATGTCCTAGGTCTTATTTTCAGTAAATGGAAAATGACCGTAACAAAGATATGAACTTTTATGGAAATAATTAAGATCCAAATATATGACATTTAAAATATACCAGGACTCTTCAAGTTTGGGAGTGGTTACAATACTGGCTGACTTGTATAGCAACGTGGTCTATTACTTGGAGTATATGCTTTGACAATTACGTGATTTCGAGTAAGAGGGCGTACTAGGTTTACTTTTTTTCAAAGCACAGTTGTTTAGTTCTCTCAAATGTTTTTGGGGTAAGAGTTATTCAAGGTGTAAGTTATACAGCGCTCACCTGTACAAGTTTACCTTTATGATTACATGGGGTATGCAGGTGTAGGTGGTAGGTATAAAGGGAGCATGTACCAGAATTCTAACGAGAAAGGCTTCACTATATGTCATGTATAAGCTGAATACAAAAACTCGACAATTATGTGGGAACATTCCTGTCTTGATACTCTGTGGAAGGAAGCGAGAGAAAGTTATAATACCTTCCCGTGCACCTGCTATAAAACACGATATAGGATGTTCAAGTAGACCTCTTATATAAAGATATAATAAAGATATACACGATATACATATGATATACAATCTTCACAAGGGAACCGTTCGTCGAATTTCAGCTTTCAATCTATCAAAATTATCACAAAACATAGCCTGAGTACATTGTACATGTAGGCCCAAATCGCTCAAAAATAAATGAGTATTGAAAGTACTTGGTCCTGAAAAACCTCTACTAAATGTCTTTGGGGAGCTGATTAGGCGTAAAATTGCCTTGAAAAGGCCGAATTTCAAAACATGGAAATTTCTGGAAAACTTGATACCTATACCTTATCCTGTCAAAATCCGAAGTACAGTAATACTAGATTGCTTTTGAATAATATTTGCTGAAATTTTTGTCAAAATGTATCTTTTAGAACTCCACGCCTCCCCCCTTCCATCCGAGACATAAAACGCAACTTTTATATACTGGAGGTGTACTATTATTATTTTTACAAATTGGTGGATCGGGGCTGAGTGATGATAAACTTTCTTATTTCAACAAATGTCACCAAATGTAATCAAGTTTAATACTATAATCTATGGATTTTTTTTATCAAATACAATCATTATGTTAAAGCAGGCAAAATATTTTAGAATATTAATCATAATGCTAAATGCTATTTATGCAGGGTAATAAATCCGTTTCTTTGAAGTTAATAAATGTTGGTCATCAATTATTTCAAGAATCTGGTAGTGTATAAGAGTTGGTGAATTTATGAGTCATTTATGAATATATTTAGCACTAAACTTCTGTTTTAAGATACAGGTGTTAGATGTCAGTAACCTTCACCAAAAATAAAAAGCTTGTCAAATAAATCAAGGCACAATAGAAGATAGGAAACTCTGCCTTACAACCCTCATATCCCCCTCTTCCCGCTATAACTCGTTTTCTTTATGTTCCCGTCAGTGTTATACAATCTCATGACACATTGACACATTCAAAATGTTCTCTATTGTCAAAGCTAAATTAAACATTTCAACAAAGGACTTTAATTCCTATTCAATTACATATTAGATAATAGTCTTTCTGGTAGTTCCGTGCAAATAAAACGGTGAGATATATAGAAATACACAATACGTATTGGTGGTGCGTGAAATAGAGAGGAGGTAATGAACGATCGAATAAAGATAGAAAAAAGAGGGTTTAAAGTCGATAAACGAGAGGCTAGTATCAAAAAGTATTTTAAGGTATAAGAAAATGTTCGTTATATAAAACCAGTGCAAGGAGACCAATTGGTGAGTTTCTTTGGAAAAGAACCCCCTCTCTTTTTTGTCATATTTTTTCACATTGACTATTGCTCTGGACCCTCGTCAAGGTGTTGAAACCCCTCACTCATTTCTTGTACATACACATGATCTACATAGCTTTATATAGAGAACAAGCTTGAGAAATCAGCAATTGTGATTATATCGAAATGAATGAGCAGATTTCTAATGATGCCTTGTTTGTTATTGTTTATTTAGACAATAAACCATACCCCGCCACCTTGAAACACAAAATTCATAGACATTTTAAAGATGGCCTTTGCATATAGTGCAGTTATCCGGATGATGTGCACAAACCCTCAAGTAAACTAAATACACAGTGTAAGTGCATGGAGAGTCTGTCAGATGGAGCCCTCAGGTCCAATCAACTTTGGATAGTACCCTGTTTCTACAGGATCTCTCCCTACAAACGCCTGTTAATCTCCTTATACAATATAGATACATATAACAGCATCTACTGCAGTAAATTATGTTTATAAAATATGCCTCTTGAAAACAAAGGTATGGTTTATTTATGACGTTACGGTGCTATACACAAAGTGCCTTTACTTCAAAGCGAACAGAAATACCTCCCTGGCGGAGTAAACTAATAATCTATCAAACGAACACTCTGGTCTACACTATATTCTGGCACTAAACTCATACGATTGCTGAATGATAATATATAAGATATTCTTAACAAGAGGGTATTCTACTAATGACAGGTCATAAATAAACATTATTTACACATAAAGATCACAGAAAGTTTGTGTCTGTTAGACATCAACCACAGGCTAACTTAAATATCATCGTAAGTCAAACGTCAATATATCATAAAAAGCAGGACGTTTCCAAGAGGTCTGGAGTGTTTAGGGAAATATGCAAATTCTCCAAATTCACGTACTTTACTAATAGTATATACCAATCATACTGAATGAACAAGATATATACATACTCAGTATACGAACTTTACCAAAACAGACACGACTGACACTGACTAGAAATATTATACTGGTAGTATGAACCCAAACCTGACCAGTATAATGACAATACTATGGTGTCAAACCTTAAACCATAAAGGGTAAGGATAAAAGTATTGCTATAGAGACTAAACACAAAACATCAAATGTAGGTCAAGGTTGTCAAAAATGGCACATACGAACATCTATACATCTTTGAATTCTTCGTTTCAAGAGACATCTTATCTGTCATCTGACCTTGACAACCGTTTGTTACGGTGATCCTGTTCAAGTCACACTAACTATTTAATACAACTGACTGTGGTATTAATAGAGCTGCAACGAGTCGGGAACTTCTCGATTCGGTTCAATTTCGATTTTTATGTCTCGATTCGGTTTATTTCGGTTCGAGTTTTTTGCAATATAATTTTCCAAAGATTTTTTTTTCCCTTTTATTTGAAAAATTTCATCTCAATCTAAAAAGAAACATGTGCATCACTATATACCCCCACCATTTTATGGCGGGGGTACAAAAATGCATGAAATACCCAGTTCATGTGAAAGCACTGTATGATATATATGTTTATGTATCATCATGTGGAAATATTATTCAAGCCAACACACCCTCACCCCCCCCCCCCCTCCCCCCTCACAGAACGGCCTTCTGGGGATATAAATTTGATACTGTGTACAAAAGATATATGATAACTAACCAGTTTGTCAATTTGGGGTAGCACTCACGCGCTCGTTGAAATGCAGTAGAAGTCGCTGTTTCGAATTTCCTCTGACCCTGTATTTTCTTACGAATTGCTAGGTAAATGCACTTGAAAGGTTCACTTTTTATTCTAAATCATCACCTTAAATCATTCTTATTGGGAATCCTGCGATTACTGCGATTAGTGAATACTTTAAAGTTGAAATAAGAACGTTTTTCTGCATTATTTAGACTATTTGACTCGAATCGTTTCTGAGCACTACGACTCGCGATTCGAGTCAGACCTAAGAATCGCGATTCTCGATGCACCGCGGTGAATCGTTGCAGCTCTAGGTATTAACCTTTGACCTTGAAATAAAAAAAGGTTCCTCCCCTATCGCGGTGATCCCATCTAAAATACGAATGAAAATCAGATCACCAACACATATATATTCTCCCAAACGGAGTTTGATCAAACAAGAAGAAACTTTTTGATAAGTTCACATTTCTGACCTTGAAAATCAATATGGTTCTTTACACTTTGTCAAAACTGTATATTCTCTGATATTGATTACAAGAATTCTAACCATTTCTCATCCGAGACCTTGACCGTAGACCAAAGTTCTTGAAAGTGAACAGAATTCTTCCAAATGGTACTAACAAATCGAAACTTCGCGTGCATGGGACCCTCAGAACAAGAGAATCCGAGGGTAGGGTGGTGCCTTAGGCTGACCATGTGGACAATTTCCTATATTTTGTTTTGTTTCAGTAATCTCAATTTACGATATCGTACCGATATATACTAGTACCATAATGAATCCAGTATATCACAAGAGCTTTTCATTAACCTGTCTCGTCGTCTCCCCATCGAACCTTTGACCCTCTACCCATAAATCTACTATTGCACTTTCTTCCGTTCCAATAACCTAATAGAGATTAAAATCTTACAACAATGGGAGCTGTAAATATATTAATATGGGGTTTGGTCACTGTACCAGGATAAACCTAATCTAGCGTGTAGGTACACATAACAGGGGCACGGAAGTACAGGGCACTAAAACATGGAAAAGGTGACGATGTTCAGTACAGTCACATCAGACGAATTGTACATATAAAATTCATAGTGTAAGCATTTTAAATATTTTGTAATCTGGAAAATCAGTCAAAAAAGTATTCCAAAATTAATGATAATTTATCTATGCCAAAATCAATTAATAATTCCAAAATTAATTATACTTTATCTTAAAGATAGCGTTGTGTTAATTTTGAGACAATTCATAAAAGCAAATTGTAGAACTTGGTGATAGGATAATTAGAGACACTAGATGTGGATTGGCGCAAAAATGACCTAAGACCCTTCCCCCATCCCTCCTTTGCGTTTCTGTAAAGTTCTGTATCAAAATATGACAAGAATGAAATACGGGAGGGGGGCTTTTTATAAATGTACCTGAGTATCATGGATGGGAGGGGTTTTACGTACAATCCGTGCAGCATGTAAATCCTGCATAATGCATAATCATGATGTAAAACATTGCATTATCAAAACATACTAATTTCATATGGAAACTGTGATCTGAATGATCACCACCAAGCCCTGGGTCCGCGCATAAAATGTTTTTAGAATCTGACAGGGAACGAACCCAACTTACCCAAGTAAAGAAAGAGAAAAAACATCAGGGTAACATTACTCGCTTGTACTCCTTGATGGATTAAAGACGTCTACATGATGGATGTCATACGGAGAGAAAAAAAGCTGCAAAGCGACTTGGTAAAAATCATGAATTTACAATTGAAACTCAACCCGGGCCATTTACCTTAGGTGGAAATTAATATGTTTAATTGGGGAAATTAATCGTTCCTTGGTAGGTGCGAGAGACAGATTGGAAGGTGCGATTCTGTCACGACAGACCTGTATGGCCCTTGGCAGAACGTCTAGATAAGAGGGTTTAAAACATCAAGCAATGTAGAAAAGCTCATCGGACAGCTCATCGGACAGCTCATCCAAATGAATTAGGATCAACTTCACACGAATCTGGTACTCCGTAATCCATTCAACATCTCTTATTTTGCACTTTTCGTTAAAAAGTAGTATGACCTGATTTCCCCAGATACCAAGATAACAGTGATACGTCCTCTTTTTTTGCGAAATCAGTAGTCTGGTTTGTAAATTAAACTTTTTTTTTATTTTCTCAAGAATTGCTCTGACACACACGGTGAAAGCTGAATACACAATTAGTGGTACCGGTGAAACAGGGAAATAGGTTGGTCCAAGCGCGCATCTATAGGGTTTGGTAGGGATCAGCACCCTGTTTCACAAAAAATTGTATGAACTTTTTCAGGAATTTTCGTAACTTTTGATCTTGATAAACTAAAATTCTCACCCTCTTGTTTCTTTAATTTTCATTTCATATGTAGAAATGATATCATTGAAATGTTTGAAAACTTTTATTCAATGACGAAAGTTGAGAAATTTCCTGAAATTTTTCGTAATTTTTTTTGTGTGTGTGTGTAGATGGACCCAGGATCCCTTGAATTAGCCAAAATTCCTCATTTAACTCTATTTTACGTATATTAAATTCTTCAAAGTTTTGAACATGTTAAACACTGGATCGGGTTTTAACCTCCCTGTTTTCGTCAAAATGGGATCCTTGCATGGTAGATACATAGAAAACTTAACTTGTACAGTGTCTACTCACTGCTTCATTAATACATCACACACATTGACATGCTTTTGTACTTTTTATGTACAGTTGACGCATGTCGTTAATCACCCGATGTAGCTCGCTGTAACATGCTCACGCCCTGACTGAAGCAGTGGTGATTAAAGCAGAGATCTTTGGGCAGATCGGGAGGGGTGGGGCGGGGATGGAATGGAATGGGAAGTCCGAATGAGTAATCGACAATTGATTATCGGTAATAATCGTTTCATCCCTGCCAGTTGTACATGTGGTACATTTCTGAATACATATCAATCCCTCCGCTACCAGCTTAACGTAGCTCGCGGGGAAGCTTTCATCACAATCAAATGTGTACGCAGGTTTCACCCTCGAATTTTTTTATGTGCACATCTACGCTATGACGTCATAAACCTTACTTGATCGTAACGTCACGTTACGTTGCGCGACATATATCGTTAGGGCGCAAATAATGGCTTTTTTTTTTAATACTTTTATTTTCTAGTAAGCGTAGCGAGCCGAAATTTTTAAACATAAACTTTACATTGTGTCTAAATTCAGTCAATGTATCTAGACACGCTTGCACTGAGAACCGGAAACTTTGAGGGATGTTTGGTTATATTTTGACTATTTCTAAGGAATGATATTTGAATGCAATTTTTTCTTCAAATATTACGTTGGAAATTAATGTTCTTTCATCCATCCTCCTCCATCCTTATCTAATTTCTTTATTGTACCATATAGACGGACGGAGAAGGCTTTACTTTTTTATTGTTTTTATTCACCACGACTTGTATGCTGACATAAAAATGCACATATCTTCTATAGATAATGATAACATAATATTGCATATACATGTAAGACATTGCATGAAATATACAAGGTTAAACGGTATTGTATATAATTTGGTTTCATCTCAGGTTAATATTTCTATCGTGATAAAAAATTATTGAAATTCAAAAGCTGTCGTGATTAGTTTTCAAAAATCAAATTTAAACTTTCCCATCTGCTTTTAATTCGTTTACTCTTTTGTTCTGACATAAGGTACAATGAATATAATTCCAAATTTCTATAGGATCTGGTGAAGGCTTTACTTTTGATCAGTCTTTTTCTCGCTCT
This sequence comes from Pinctada fucata, assembly GCA_028142955.1. Classification (NCBI taxonomy): domain Eukaryota; kingdom Metazoa; phylum Mollusca; class Bivalvia; order Pterioida; family Pteriidae; genus Pinctada; species Pinctada fucata. The sequence goes on from AP027103.1 coordinate 21,336,961, forward strand.
CCTTCTTGCTTGTTTCTCAGTGTGCACAATCGGGGAAAGCGGGGTAGGGGGGGGGGGGGGGGTTGTCCGACAGAAAAGGAGGAGGGGCTGCCTTATGAAATAAAATTAATCTTCTCAATACTTTTTAAATTATATGCAAAGCGGTGATTTACTTTAAGAATTTAGGAATACATAGTGTCTGAAAGTTCGATTATGACGTAAGACAAAGATTTGTATATATATCAGAAAGCAGAGCGAACCGGAATTGTTTTGTAAGGGTACGACCAATTTGATCCTGAGGGGGGAGGGGGTGGGGGGAGGCTGGCAAATTTTTTCGGGTCAGATTATTTATTTTCAACGCAGGGCCGGCCGGAAAATTTATTTTCCAGTAACTAAAGATCAGAATATTTATTTTCAACCTGTAACAATCCTGACAAGCCAAAACAAAAAGAAAAAAAGGTCATACTTAGGAGTCAAGGTCAGTGTTAAAAATTTGCCAAAGAGACTACATATGTGCAAGTTGTTTGTTTGTTTGGATTTTCATTTTATTTATTTATTTATTCATTTATTTATTTATTTTTTTGTTATCGGAAAAAAAGATACCGTAATGCCTTCTTGAGGAATTCCTGAACTCGGAGAAACGGAAATTTCATTTTAATAATATATATAACGACAATCGAGGCGACTGAACGTAATGATAGAAAACGAGCATGAAGTGAAAATCACAATGTATATCTTATATGGACCGCCCCTCCCCAACCCTTTTCCGATATTATAAAGTATATGTACAGGAATTTTTTGTATACCCCGCCAAAAGATATCGGATTAAATAGTAATTAGCATGTCCGTCCGTCTGTTCCGTATGATGTTTTCAAATATTTGAAGAAAAAATGTCATGTACGGAGAATTTTGTTTTTACATTAAGATATAAGGTCTAGTTCGAATACAGCCCATGTAATTGTTGATTAATTATCTTTTTAAAAAAGAAGGTTTCTGGATGTTTTAAAGAAGACCGTTACAGAGAATTAAATATTCCGCATACTCCTTGACGTCATGTTGACATATGCGATCTGAACACGCTGTGACTTTGACGTTGCGAGTAAAATTGACGCCGAAGCCACGCAAAACAAATTTTCAATCTTAAATTGCAAAAAATCTGCCGAGAAGACCTATCGATGTTTTTATATATTCGAATTCAGCTCATTCTCTACTTTTACGTGTAAGAAGGGCTTTAACGACCTCCACAACTTAATGAAGAAAATGATAATGAAGCAAGCCGTGTTTTGCCTTTTGAATGAGTGCGGATTTTTGAATAATAAGTTGCAAAATGGCGATAAAAATTGCAAATTTCCCCTTAGAGACACAATAATCCGTAGAAATACAATACTCAACATGGCAACAATATTTTTGATCTCCCTTTTCATCCTCCTTGGTCAATTTTCTAGATTAAAATTATTTTAGTTCAGAAAATGCATATTTTCGAATTAGAACGTCAATGCCGTCTTTGAGGCTTAAAATCTCGAAAAACTTCGTGAAATAGTTACATGAAAATTATATCAAAGATTGATCAAATCTTATATTTCATGTAGACAAATTTTCAGGCTATGTCTTCTCGCAAAATTTTCCGTGCCGTAACGCCGCGATGTACCTTAAACAACATAAATGTATATTCGTCCCCTTATTTACGGCTTAACCCTCCTCTTCAACTTTTTTGTTGCAAATTTTGTCTTTTGACTTTTCACCTCGAAACTTGGCCATGCCTATACATCAATCAGCGGATTAACGGGCTGTGATCGGCTGTGTTGACATGAATAAATGACCTGGGGTCAGTTGTAGATGACCAGGATTTGGCCTCCGGCCACCTCCTCGTTCAGGTGACAATCAGATAATTACTATCTACCACCAGCTATTTTATCTTGCCAGTCTACTTACTGATAGCTAAACCATAGAACAAAATTCGATATAAAGTTAAGACAGCTCGGAATTAAAGCGCCGTGATCCCTTGGGAACTTGAAATTTTTATCTTTTGTGGACTTGATTTTTCAATTATCAAGAGATATAAAACCAGGTGATGGGCGGGGCGCTATCTTTTTGATATGGAGTTAAGAGTCAATTTGATAAATTATAAAGTATTCGCTTGACGGCATTTTTGCTGTTGTGATGGCGACATGGAGGGAGGCATCCGGGGTATCATCAGATTGACGACATTCAAATCAAGTGGTGATCTATCACAGCGAGATTTTACACAATGTAAAGTACCCGTGAAAGCGCGTGATCACGGCATAGGAATTTTTCTTATCTCAAAAAAATGGCATTTTTTAAGTTACTGACTTAAAGAGCGTTTGCAATTTATTTTCATTTTTTTTTATTGTCGAAGCATAAAACAACCCTTGTGTTGAACACATATAAGAGTAATTATTGGAATGAATACAGGCTTTCATCTGTTTCTTGGTTTATGACTTTGGTCCTCGGAGAATAAAGGCGACGTCATATTTCATTGCCTCCCATGATCATTGCAGCACAGAGCAACTGTACACCTAATCTACCTTAAAAAACTTGCTGCAACGCAACACCTCAAAGGGCTGGCGAAAATAAATGTATATAATGTTATGACGGCGAGACTGACGAAATTAAAGATTTAAATCTACTTTTGATGGATGGGATTTCAAGTTCAATGATCTTGAAAATTTTTAGCATGTCATCAAAATAGATATCTTTTGAGGTGTTAGGTTTCCCAATCTAATTTGGGTATTGCGGCTCAATAGGGTATTAAATCAATACTTATTCTTATAAATCTCCATAGAAAACATATACATATATCTATGTATGAATGAAAAAAAAGTGATATCAAATATTCATATAAATACTTACAGTACTGTTGTTTCTGAGGGTATGGAGGGGGGTATCTCACTCAGCTGCTGAAACATACATCGGACGGTGTCTCTGAGACAAATACACTTTCTCGGACACGGTTCCTGTGATCTTATCATAGATATACACAATAATATAAGTATCCAGCATTGTTCCCTTAATTCCGGCATATTCAGAGATAGAATAATTTATAACTTTATGTAGATATCACTTTCAACTGATCTCTGAGCAAATATAAACTGTTGACATTTCCCCGCCAAGACGCACGTTCGTGTGCCGAGTGAATCACTGTGCTTTAACCAAGCGCGTCGTTAATATATATATCTGCCTGTTCCCTGGATGAAGTCAGTGACCGTAGTGATGGTAAAATCAAAGTCTCTTTCTTCCTTTGTTCTTATGTTTAAGGTGACGGCCATCAAGTAGTTTCTGTGGATACGAGGAATACGGGAGGAATACCATACCTGGTGAACTCGCTGTGCAGTGTTGTAGGCGGTCTATTTAAACCTCCGCGGGTTCACGAGACATTTACCTGCTTTAATCTTTTGCTCTTATCTTTTGTTTTATGTCCTAAATGTGACAAATTCCTATAACATTCAGTAAGGCTGTAACATCGAAATATTCAAAATCTTTCAAGAAAATTAGACGGGTATGCTGACGACAAGCATGGTAACGTCTCTGTCCGAAGTCCCCGCTGAGTTCGTCCATCATGGAAATGCTATGCGACCCTGTACCTGTCGTCCCCCAAATCAATAGGTATATAGGTTGAAGGGTTCTTGAGCTCTGTCATCCAGAAAGTAAGAAATCACAACGACTAAAAACAAATTATTCGATATATAGAAATCTCTGTTTTGGTGTGTTCTGTGTAACCTAGGTCTTAGTTTGGTATATTACAGAGTGATATTAATAATAAAAGCATAACGTTAACTTTGAGAATTAAATAAAAACTATATTGTATGATACATGTATTCATGGATGACCTTGAACCTTCAACCCCAAACCCTAGTGACACTTTGATTAAGTTCTGGTGAATGATCTGCAATACACTATAGTATATATGAGCTCGAACGGACGGACCGACGCAATCAAATGGGCAACATGGATATTGCTGATTCAGTAAAATTGTAGTAATACCATCTGTATAAAGTACGACTTATTATTTGGATTAAACACAAATGACTTGTGTATATATATCGGCGACATTATAACCAGTCACTGTTTGGGGTGAAGTAGATCCGGACCCTTGATAATCTCAAACATTTGTGTAGGATTTAACTAGGAAGTGGGTGGTCCATTTCCCTGAATGGACTTCATACACAAAGTGAACTGATTTACGGATTAGATATGGAAAGAAATCAAATTACTATAGGTATAGCCAACTGGTGATTTAATTAGGTCTTCCGACTTCCGTCGGAAGACCTATTGTTTTCGTAACCGTGGAAAATTGGATCAGCGATTTCTCAAGAACCCTGTAAGCTAGGACAATGAAAGTTCTCCAACGTTACGTTTGGAGTAAAAGCTAGATTGGTCTTTTTTATTTTTGGTCTCTGTTATTTTTTTATCATGTTTTTAGTAGATTCAAATATTTGACGGGAGCGTCGAATTACTCAAAAGGACCGAAAATTTCATGTTTTGCTATTTGTAAGCTTAAATATCTCGTATTTTGCTATCTACAATTTCCATTCTTTTTGAAAGTCGACAGCCATGCAAGATATGAAATGCTAGATGCACACTGTAACGATTTATAACGATGACGTCCTTCACCGTCCTTCATATTTCCAAATTCAGAAGTTCATAGGAGGGAGACACTTTTTTGCTTATAATAGTAAACAAAAATTAAGCTTATGAAGTTTCCTAAAAATTTCAATATTATTATTTTTTATCCATATATCTGTCTTATTTAGTCTTTCTGATTTTTCCTATCTCTTACTGTTGAAAAGATATAAGCATCGAAATTTTGAGTTGGGTATTTCGATACACCTTCACGCCAACAGATCGGGCGCACACTAAAATTGGTAGTCCGAGTCCGACTCGAGAAAAGCAGTGTTGAGATTTTCAAATTCCGATTTCACGGCAATGATGAATATGCATTTCATAAATACATTTCGATATACACAATTTGATTTTAAAACAGTTGATTAATTTAGAAAAGATCAGCTACAAACCAGAATTTACACACAAAAAGTGGTAGTTTGATTCCGATTTCTAACCTACAAACCTGTTTCTAAACTTCAATAACTATATTTTGAACATCAAGTTTAATTTCAAATTCTAGCAAACGTTCGAACATAATTTTCGGTTGGTTTATTTACAAATTGATGAACAATTTCTCCAACATTCTTCCCTCCCCTCGTTTTTCGAAAACAGTTCTGTTTATATTGAACGATGTCGCCATGATGGAAATTCAAAATAAACTTTGAAAAAAGGGAAGGGGGGGGGTCCAAATTTGAACCTGCACAGCGAGAACCTCATGGTATTTATATATATATATTGAACGTAACTTGTTATTACCATTTCTCTTCTCAAGAAAATTGGTTCTACAGCTACGAGCTCGCCTTGGAAGAATTTGCAAAAAAAAAAAAAATCCCGGCTCTGAAAAATGCTGAAAAAAATATTCCGGCCCAAAGGGCTGGCAATTTTTTTTTCCCGGACCATGCAAAAGTAAGGATACATTGCATGATATGGAAATTTTTGCTGGCCCTTTGTGCCAGACAATTATAAGTAAAAAAAATTAATTAATATAAATACAAACTGTTCACATAGCTGTATCTACCAGAGACCTAATACGCATAGGCACAAAAATCTAGAAAAGGTTCTATTTAAACATCATACAATCTGTCTGAAATTCGCTAATTTTTTCAAATTAAGAGACATCTGAAGGAACGGTTATTAACTCATACTCTGTAACAGCGGGGAGTTTAACTTACACAGACATTCACAACATTTGACAATTTGTTTAAATCCGGCCCGAAGAACCGGCGAAAATTTTTCTCCGACTCTGGTAATGGCTGAAAAAAATGGCCTGCTCAGAAAATTGCTGAGAAAATTTTACCTGCTGGCAATAGAATTCCTGCCCCCCCCCCCCCCCCCCCCAAATCAAATGGTTGCTCACCAACAATTATCGGTTTGAAAATTTAATGTTACTGCTATTTGAAAACTTAAATATATAATATAAATACATGTAATGTGACGTCCTTCATATTTCCAAACCAAAAATTGTATAGGAGGAAGACACTCTTGTTGCAACCGCAACAAGAAACCTTTCTAGTTTTGTTTCCTTTAGAAAATATCACCTGGGACCAATCTGGCCCCTCATACCTTAAGGCGACCACTCGATATGAGGATTAATAAGGATACGCCGCATTACTTTGATTCTTATATAGTACGTTAAATTAAGGTGCAATGTGAAGTTTGACCTGGTTGATTTCAACTAGGATTTTTTTCCTTCACATACTCCCTGCATGCAAAGTAAAAAAATAAAACTAGTATATTAGTATATTTCATTTTTGTAGCCCCCATAAACAAAAGTTGGCGCATATTGTAATCAACCTGTCTGACTTGTACATCAACCAATCGCCCCCGGGCCATAACTTTTTACATGATTCGAATTTTTACAGAGTTGTTGCCAAAAACCCAAGGTTGTGCAATGACCTCGATCCAAGGTCACAAAGCATATTGATTATATATAACTTTTTAATCCTCTACAAGGATTTGAAACATGGTCAACAGAATCGTTTCCAAGGAACCAATTGTGTGTGCTATTACCTTCAATCAATGTCATTTCTGCGAAATAAAGGTCGAATATTGCTGCCTGATATCTAAGGATTTGACAAGACCTTGAACCAAGTTTGTATCTACATGGCCAAGGTCAGATTGAAAAATTCCATTGTTTGTATCTTGCATGATTTTCAATAAAATGTTCACCTCTACATGCAATGCTTGGTCATGATTTTGAACCAAGACCAGGGACTAAGAAATACTCAAATTTTGGTTTTAAAAGAACATTTCTTATCTATTGCAAGTTTGAAAGCGTAGCTTATATCTAAAAGTGTTGGACAAAAGAACATTTTTATTCACCTTTTCCTGAAATAGAATGAACCAATAATTTTGTGTTTATGCCACATCCTTTCAGCATCTGAATGACGTAATTCTAAGAGTATGTAAACAAACAACAGATGGGAAGTCTTTCATGAATGTATGTTTTATTCCTCTAAAAAACACTGCAAGAAGGCGCAACCACATCAAAGACAACCGTTTCCGAGGGTCATCACGATTTCGTTGAATACATTAGTCTAGTTTTGCGGTAAAGTATTCTTCATGACTTCCTTTGGGACTCTTTTTTTTTCGGAAATGTCTATACAAATAAAGAAGATTATATCAAACGCAAGTAGCATCTTATGATAAAGTAATTTATTCTCTAAACAATCCCTCTGGCGCAAGCGACAAGTAAACAAACAATACAATAGACAAATCAGATGCAAAACACACGTAGGTAACCTGGCATGTCGTGGCACTCCAGGGTGCTGTTTTGGCGGTGAATAAGCTATCAAACAGGAAAAAATGTTCCGCAGATCTATCAGATAGATGCAACAGATGATAAAAAATTGCAACTTTACATGCAAACGGAAGAGACGGTGAATCCCCCGAAATATTTTGTTAACGATGTGTTTTTCAGTGAATTAAACTGAACAAAGGCATCGTGTAACGTGTCAGATCCAGAGGTAGTCTGACGAGCTGTCAGGCCGGCTGGTTAAATCAATTACATTAACCACCAGTGAAATTACTTGATCCATCAAATACTGATAAACTTTAAAATGAAGTCAGACAACCCCTGGACAGGTGCTTGGTGGTATCCCACTGTAGGTGGTTCTCTTCGTTTTTACCGCCAAAGAAATTGAGAACTTCAGATCAAAGCTTGTGAAATTCTGAATATTACAAAAAAACCTAAATAAAAACTCAAATAACGCAAAGTGTAGCATCCCCCCGCGTGACAACAAAATTTATTTTATCCAATCAGCTCGATATCACCCATATTGGCACATTGACCTAACCTTGAATATCAATAGGTCTAGTCTTACCATGGCCATTTTACATACAAAGTTTGGTGAAGATTGGAAGTAAAATGTGGCCTCTAGAGTGCCTACAATTTGTTTTTTTACTGTCAATTGTGACCTTGACCTTTGACCACTGACTTAGAGAATCAATAGGTGTAGTCTTCTCACCATTGACAATTTACATGGTAAGTTTGATGAAGATCGGAAGTAAACTGAGACCTCTAAACGTGCACATACTATTTTGTTCACTACCAATCGTGACCTTGACCACTGAGCTCTGACCTTGAAAATCAATACAAGTAAGTGCCCTCTTCTAACCATGGACAACTTACATGCAAAGTATGATGAAGATTAGAAGTAAACTGTGACCTCTAGAAGGTCCATTAGATTTTTCTATTATCGCTCATTGCGACCTTGATCTTTGACCACTGACCTTGAAAATCAATAGGTGTCGTCTTCTCACCATAGACAACTTAAATGCAAAGTGTGATGTAGATTTCAAGTAAAATGCGACCTCTAGAGTGTCCACAAAGTTTTTCTATTGACGCCCATTGCTACCTTGATCTTTGATCTTGAAAATCAATAGGTGTCGTCTTCTCACAATGGACAACTTACTTCTGACATGGCAGACGGCCAGTAAGGCTCCGATTGCCCATTGGTCTCGTTGGTTAATGTGTAGTCATTTATGTTTGATGTTTCTAAGTGATTTGGCGTTCATTGTACCTTTTGCGTCTCATTCTGTGTATGTCTGCTTTGTGTTTTTGGTTTTTGCAGTGGTTGCTTTGGGGTGTTGCTGTTGGTGCTGCAACCGAGTTTTGTTGGAGATCCGCTCCTTTCTTTGGCATCGATAGGTGTCGTCTTCTCACATATGCAACTTACATTCAAAGTTTGATGAAGATTTGAAGTAAAATGTGACCTCTAAAGTGTCCATAAGGTTTATTTATTATTGCCTATTGCGACCTTGACCTTTGATATTCAAAATCAATAGGTGCCGTCTTCTCGTAAAAGACAACTTACATTCAAAGCTTGATGATGATTGGAAGTAAACTGTGACCTCTAGGTTGTCCACAAGGTTGTTCTATTATCGCCCATTGTGACCTTGACCTTTGAAAATCTATCGTCTTCTCATCATGGAAACTTTGATGAAGATTGGAAGTAAACTGTGACCTTTAGAGTGTCCACAAGCTTCTATGGACTCGCACACTAATACACTCACCCTCACATGGAGGCATGACTACATCCCTTCTGCAACGAAATTGTTAGCCTGGCGTCGCGGTCCATTCGATATAAGTTTTAACCTTGGTCATACTTTATGAACTACAACGGGCAGAACTGTGAAATTCCACATGTAGATTTTTGAACATAGCATTCATTTGATACCATGACTTTTGATATAGTGACCTTGCTGGAACAGTTTCTGTATGTTGCTATTTACTAGCAACACCGGCTAGCTATGCTGTCTTTCTGACAATTCTTGTTGTTTGATCTAAACCAGAGCAACATTGCTCTATAACTAATGCAGGCCATGATCCAATGGTACAGAGAAAATCAAAGGACTGAAAGTCCTGCGAGTTGGCAAAAAGTAACATTGAGAAGAACATACAGAAGACAAGTATAAAACTGGCATAAATCAAACTCCAAATCTATGCCTCAAATGCTTGAATGAGTGATTCTCACAATACAAGAGTTGTCTGAAATCTAAAAAAAAAAAGTCTGGAAATATATAAATATATAAAATGATAGAACTTCTTAACCAAATTAACTGATTTTGAGGTCAGAGTTCAAGGTCAATATGATCATGTCAAATTTGTTGAAATTGTTATGGGTGTATGTATGAAGTATAAAGTCCTATCACTTTTACTTTAGGAGATATTTGCTTTTGAAACTTCTTAACCAACTTAAAACCAATATCTTGGGTTTATAAAATATCAACTGAAATACCTTTTTTCCTAGTCGGTAAATAGCTCATCAGAGCTAATGTTGATTGATATAAATTATGTCTGACTTTAAATAAATATTATTGATGATTGATTTACGTGTCTTAAGTCTTCTACACATCCACAAATTTTAATATCTAAGGTCTTTTTTATCCTAAATACAATACTTTTACCTATTTATCTAAAATGGGGTGCTCCTTATACAGAGGAGGGAAGTACAAAGAAGAAGATGCGCCATATTTTAATGCACTGACATCAACAAGTGATCGCTATTCCTAAAGCATCGTTCCTTGTAGCATTTTTTTTTTCATTCTTATAATGCATTTAACCCATTATTTACAACTTGGACTTAAATGTCTGTCATCTTATATGTTCTTTTGTCAAATCGTAGTGGTCCTATTTCTTTACTGCGCCAGTGACATTGCGTTGTTTGGTCCGTGCAGGGTTATCAAGTGCAAAGTTGAAAGCAATTGCAATGAGAGTTGGCTTTGCCAACTCAAAAACCCATGATCGCCGGTTGGTTACGAATAAGGCTTTCTGATCATAATCAATGTGTCCATGTTAGTTTAGACTGACCTTCAACTTTGACTTACTGATCAACAAACCAATCATTCTTAGGTTAATACTAAATTAAACTTAAAGTGTAATGAGAAACTTTCATTATGGTGTTCAATTTTCAATATTTGCAAAATTTAACCTTCACCTTTGATTTTTGCCAAAATGTCATTTGCTGCCAATGTGTGAAGTTTCATCTTTATAAGTCTAGTAATAGGAGTTATATTAGTTTATACTAATGCCTAAATCCAGTGACCTTTACACACAGCCTAGTAATGTCCCTTAGAGTATTCATATCTTGTGACCTATTACATGTATGCATCCTGCCACTAGTACTCAAAATCCAGTGACCTTTAGACACAGCCTATTAAGTACCCATATTCCACCATTGACAAGTTTGGATAGGTTAAAGGGTTGTTGTCTAGAAACCATTAATTTAAGTGTCCTTTTCCTTACAGTGACCTTTACCTTTGATCGATTGACCCAAAAATCACTAAGATTTTCCACTGATGATAAGTAACTTTATACCCAAGGCATGCTGGTTTCTTATCTGGAAACCATTATTTCATCCTAACAATTTACTTGAGCTTGCACTTAAGAACATAAGCGAGATGGGTTAATTCACAATAACTTTCGAGGTATTAGGAAGTAAATAAAGTTCACTTGCATTGGAAACCATTATATTTTACACGTATTTTTCCTATACCTTCAAAATCAACAGGCTTCTTGCCCTCCTGACAAGTAAAAATATAACCAAGTTTGATGAGGTTAGGCAATAGCGTTTTAAGTGTACTTTTCCCAACAGTGACCTTGACCTGAAAAAATAGGCTTCTTCCATCTTCGATAAGTAACCATGTATCAAAATTTGTTTTATATAGGAGAAAGGGTCTTCAAGTAATCTGAAAATGTGTAGGAATGACAGACTTAGGATGGACAAAGCAAACTCTGATTGCCCATGCAATTAAATGGTTGAGACGCGACAAAATGGAAGAAATTATCCACAACCAAATTACATATAATCTTTCCACTAATATATTCCACTACAAAACTCACATTTTTATGTAAATTAACTTACCTTTACTTTATTGCATCACTCTGTAAAATGCCTTTTCACCTATAGTGTCTTTCAGGTTTCTGATGCTTCACAGTCTCATAATACATGTAGTATTCATTCAAAATGTCGTTTCGATCACTTTTCTCCGTGTACATGATGTAGAACTAGGTTCAAAACTGTTCATATTATCAATTCTTGTGGATAAGATATGCTTCAGGATCTTATGCTTTTGTTTGCAATCTTCCTGTTAAAATCTGTGTTGGTTTCCTTTAAATTTTTCTCAATTTTCTTGGTGTCATCCTTTCCTTTTTTGTTCGTTACTTTCAAAAAGTCTCGTTTATATAGGACTTACAGCAGTTCAACAAATCTTCTAAAACTTCAACTAAACTCTGTTGAATGTTGTGTGATTCTTTCTAAAAATATATATAAATCTAGAATGTACAATTTCTTAGTGTGCTGTAGATGGTCTTCATTCTCCAACTCATAGATAGAAAAAGACTACCACTTTCTAAGCATTGTAAGTTTTCAGAGTCCGACTTTACATAATACTGCTGAACAAAAGGAAATTCTGGAGGACGTTAAAAAAAAAATATTTACACAAGCAGAAACTCATACTGTATTCTGGAGGCCAAATTCATATCTTCTGGTCATCCAGGAAGCGGAGCCCCGCATTACAGAAGAAAATCATGTCTGCATTGTGGAACTCCAAAGTCACTCAGGTCATTAATAATTTGACTTTAAACTATTCTTCCAAAATAGTGTTGTTCTCAATCTTTTTTCCCTTAACATAACCTTCTTCATGTATGACTTTATAAGTCAACAATAAATCATTTAAAGAACTATTTTTTTTTTTAAATACAGATGTATTCCACCTCCTTCTAAGTGACCTTGATCTTGGTCAAATGACCTTGGGTCAAGGTGATGTGAAACCTTTGGGTCTTCAGCAACACCATACTAAAATATGAAGATCATCAGGTACATGGTTCAAGAAATATAGTCTGGACACAATTTATGACAGACTTCAAGTCAAAACAATACATCTCTTTCCATTTGGGGAGACATAACAAGAAAAGAACTTTATTCCTATTGATGACTATATACAATACTATAAGATAATCAAAGCTGTACAAATGAAATCCCCTTTGCAAATTTTCATTCAAGAACAAACTCCTCATGATAATAAATAATTTATTTTCAGACATTTCTGTAATTGCACAATGGAGTTTTATTCTATATTTTACATTCAATCATAATCTACATGAGACAGAATTGGTGAGCATTGCAAACAATTGATTCATTAACAATGACATGCTCTGTACAAAATATGGCTTCATACAGATATCCAACAAACTTGTGAAACTAATCCACACAAAAAGCACTTCTTTCATTTCAGCTAAAATCAATACTGAATACAAAAATTAACCAAATAGCATTATAAAGAGCTCTACACAAAAAAAACACTATAAAAAAGTAGCTAAACCTTTATCAAAATTATCATATTAAATATACCCTAATATAGCCTTTCCCCCTTAATTACCGCTTTAACACAGGGAAATCATATACTAATACAGTATGATCTTTCTCCCTAATTACCACTTTAACAAGCTTTCCAGGAAAATTCTGAACAACTCATTCATAAAATGGTGTCATTAAGGTGAAAATGGGATTCTTTGAAAACAATTTTTAAAAATTTTTCTACGTAAAACATCTGGATATAAGTACTTATACTTGTAAGTCAAATGACTAAGTTTTCAAGTACCTCATAAATCTATGTTAGACTTTAAGATTGCCAATATATTACACCTTAAAGCAGCTGTTGATACATAAACGTAAAACATGATTCTGTGATTATCTCTCCTGAACACATTAGTGAAACATGAATCCTTCGACATCTGATGTCGTTATATAAGTACACGTATACAAATAATAACACCTGTACGACAACACAAGTCTATGGACGTGCAAGGTGGAATGCAGACAGAGGCGCCATAAATGTTGCTTCAAAAGCTACAATAATTACGCGAATGACAAAATGAAAGATGTCATGAGGAATACAATATTGTATTATTGAAAATCAGGAATTGATGAAAAATGTTCAAATGCAATTATAAATGACTAAAACAGTAAACATAAATGCTGCAATATCTTATATTATCTATAATATCATAGAATTGTCTCATATGATTATTCGAGATGACTTTAAGCAGGGTTCAAAATTCCAATTGTCCCGTTGTCAATAACAACAAAGACTATTCATGCAACCAAAAGTTGAATAAATGTTAGCCTGAAATGTGTTTTGAAATGGTCTTTTTCGACACTAAATTTTTGTTTTAGAATTTCGACCACTACTTAATACATTTGAATATTTAAATTCTGCTTTCATTTTATTATACCAGAACACAATAGGGCATCTAGGTCATTGAGATTAACTTTTCCTACAATTTGTATAAAATTTTTAACTGAAACATCTCTTTTATACTTTTAAAGTCATATCCATCTGTATTTATTTAGAAGTTTTGGCACTTAAATTACCTAAGAACTTAAGCTTACCAATCATTCTGCATAGAAGTTTAATTATTGTTTTGTAAATAATTCTAACATTACAATTATGAGGTAAAGATTAAACAGGCACTGTGAATAGTCTAAAACAATGTGTAACAATTTTGTATATCAACAAATGTAGAAAGTTTATAATTCCAAATCGATATCAGTGTACAGAGCAAGTGTTATTATGTACTCGGAGTAAAATAACAAAATATGTGGAAGTCCAGAAGAAGCAGGATTTTTAAAAACAGCAGTTAAAGGTAGATAACTCTTGACTTAGACTGCCGTAAGAAGTAATGAGACTTGGAATTCTAGAAATATCACAAATAAAAGATAATAACAAGTACAAAATTCTAAAACTGTCATCTAAGTAACAAATCATTTAATGATGTATTATCTTTGCTGCTCACTACGTGTCATTTTGAAAATGATCTATCAATAACTTCCGCGGCGTAGAGGCAAAGTTTGGAGAGTCATGTGGGGGGTACGTCAGACACGATATATCGTAGTACATTTTTGAGTCATCAGGTGTGGGCGGGGTTATTGTATCGGCAGTGTCATGATCTACTAACAACTGATCATCCTCTCCGTTACGCTGGGACTCGGCTTCGTACCCGCTGTCACCGTTACACTCCTGTGTTAAGTCACTCTGCTCCTCTAACACCTTTAATGGATCACTACTGTCTGTACTACAGGAAATACGATCCTCACTGGAGTCCAACGTCTCATCCTCGTCAGGATTCTATAAATAAACATATTTGAAAATGAATAAGACAAGTAGAGGAAAGCATATGTATGTACTTTACTTCGAGTTTCATCATATTGAAACATAGATTTTAAAATTAACATTAAAGAAATAAAGCATGAAAAGCATAAAATTATAAGGAGTTAATAGTATTAATTAATAAAAGAAAACTGACAAACTTAGAAAGGATCCCCCTTACATATATAAATAGATAAGGTGTTTTCCCACAGTCACTTTATACAAGTCATTGGTACCAACAGAAGAGTCTGGTCACAAGGTTTACATATCCTTTAGAGAGTCAAGCTATCTCGACTCTAATAACATCTTTCATGACTCTCTGAACTTCTCTTACAGTGAAGTACATATAATGATATGATTGAAATCAATACTTTTCAAATCTAGGAGCACATGAATTTTTCAAATGTAGGTCAAAGGAATTGGTCCAGGTCACATGATACACAAGTATCAAAAGATATATATTGTTGCAAGGCTTGCATTCGTATGTAAAATATGAAAGCCCTATCACTCAGACTATTTGAAATATGCTCCCAGGTACAGCTTTTGTAAACAACAGATGGATGTACTGACAGACAACCAAAGTACATGTTTCTGTGCTTTTGCAAAACTGAAGCCTAAGGAAAACACAATTTTGTACCTACAGGAAGGAAATTATGTACTGTATGTAGGGAATGATACATAATGCACAAACTCACAGATAAAAGAGCCATTAATCTTATGGTTAAGTTGTAATGGTCAATGTGTTTAAAGTTTTCAAATGCATGTCAAAGGTCATGGTCAAGGTCATAAAGATTTTTAAATACCAACAGAGGGGCCTATCACATGGTACATACATGTCAGATATCAGAGTCCTAAATCGTACTGTTTTGGCTTGAGATAAGTTTTTTAGCCAGATGGACAGACAGATGGACACTGATTTCTATAATTCATCGGTCAGCCTATTGAAAGATCAATAAAGAATTCCAAAATGATTTGATGTTTAGTAATCATCTCAAGTTAAGTGATCAGAATAATCATTCCCTTTTTGATTAAAACCATAAAAAGAAGAAAACCTGAAGCCCCATGAACATGTAAGATTTCCTTACAGCAGATAGTACTTTTAGAAAAGAATAATCTTCAAATATAAGCCTATCACCTCTTATTCATACTCAACCAAAAAACATTAGTTTTTCTAATTTTCGCAATAAAAAATTGAAAACCTTGTTCATACAGTGTCTGCTAACAAAAAGTTGTATGTAGGATGAAAGAATTTCACCATAATACATTATAGTTTGATAGTAGTAGATATCCCAGGAAACTATATGTATTTTTTATTTTATGAATAATGTGCATAATGAGACTTTCATATTTCACAACTGCTCATCTATAAGTCTAACACCACGATAAAATTTACACTTAAAATCAACAAAAAAATAAGTCATACCCATGACTCACTGTAACTTCAAAGGAAACAGAAATATATGGTGCAAATCCGTTACAAGTGAATTCAAGTCTTAGTAATTATAGTTATTTTAAAAAGCTGACCAATTCGACTGAATCTAAAAACACAAATTATAATGCTATCACATAATGAACTCTTATCTTGATACTGTATATATTTGTATTTGATTCAAAATAGTTCCTGCATATTAATCAAATTTAATACTGAAAACACACATTTTAAAATGCATATCAAAATTAGTCTTGGTCCTGCAATAAAGAAAGTGATAAAGTGAACTTGCACATTTCTTTTTTTACGAGTCTGACTACTTTAATTAAGTGGCAAATGTAAAACCTTTGGTGATGAAAATATTTCGTAATTCAAGACCTGGTGATACAACTGTGTGTGAAAATGTACAAAAAATACTACAAGGAAATTACAGTCAAGTTGATATGACACACATGTATAAGTGAGATAAAGGAATAATGGTTATGACTGTAGTGAATGGAAAATGAGTATACATGTATTATGCATTTATACAGAATGCTGTTTCAGACTACTAGTATTTTGTCATTGTTTCTTACTGTAAGAGCTGAAGGGAATAATTTTTATAAATTTGATCAAATAATGATTGGATGACCTATATTAAGTCTTCACAATAGCTTTTTTGAACCGCTAGCCCAAAGACAAATTCTAGTATATTTTCACTAGCCGATTGTAGTTTGTTAGGCAGTTTCTCCATGCCCTGCAAAATTTACACAAGCCTTGGGTGTCAGGCAGGTGAGTTTTGAAGACTATACTAATTTAGACAAGTAATGTCAATTTTTCTGATAAATCTGCACACACAGAACTCATTTTCCACTTTGTTCAGTGACATACACTACTGTTATGATAGAGGTCAATGACAAGTATAGAAACAGTTAAGGGTATATACCGACCTCCAAGATTATGAGATGGTGAGGCAGGGAGATAACTCTGTCTAGTCTCGGAGGTACTAACTTATACAAATATTCCTACAACATCAAAATGCACAGCATAATCAGCATCACAGACTGCAACCAATCAAACTCCACAAAATAGCAAGAATTTTTGGCATGTCACGCTCTTATCAGGTGTGCAATAGCTGTTTAACATGCATGCATGAATTCATCACAAAAAATCAATGGAGAAATTCTTTTTACATTTGATTAAGACAGGATAAAGTCTATACTTTTACTTAATTTTATCTGAAGTTTGAAAATTTCCAATGAAACAAACAAGATTTTTTAGCAAGTAAAGATACATAATTTTTTTTTGTTTCTTCAAAAACTTTAATGAAATTTGAGTTACATGAAGCAAGATTTAGAGGAAGAAATTAGCAGGGTTTGAATAATATGCTTATGGAAAAGCTGCATATTTTTCGATCGGACAAAATGCTGCTTTAAATTTATTGAATTATTCTTATATTTGAAAAATTATTGGTAAGTCCTGATAAAAAGAAACAAAGCAAAAATAAGCAAAGCTCCTTGTGAAAATAGCAAAAGAGCATTATCGTAAACATACTAATGAAGCAAATTATATATTTCTGGATGAATATGGACGTCATCAATAGCCTCTGTATAAATGAATTTGTATACATAAGAAGCAGTAAGCAGATGCATTTACAATATTCAAATATTCAAAGCGGAGTTGAGTATTAAAGTACTGATGGTTTTATCTGATTCTAATGATCAGAGAATATAATGAGCCCTGTGAACAAAATATTAAAACTATACTATATATGACTATTGAAAAGAAAATGGAAAAATACACATTATAAAAGGGCTTGCGAGTAGTATACCAAATATGACAAGATAGAGAGATAGAGTTAAATGATGAGAAAAGAAAACAATGATCAAAGCAATGCAACAACAAGAAACACAAATAAAGTTAGGAAATGGTAGGAATTTTCAAAAGATCGATAGGAAACGCACAATATTGGTAAAAACTTATATCAAGTTTAGATAAGCAGTAGGTGTAAATGAAGAAAAGAGAAAAATCAAATCAACAGAGAGGATAAGAAGCAGTTTATTACAAATTACAGGCGAAATCGGATATTCTATGTCATTACTTGTTTCTAGCAAGGCACCCCACCCACTAAAATCTGTTAATAATTTTCAGTTGTCATGGCAACAATAAAATACAAACCTCATATATTGTGTCTCTTTGTAAACCCTAATGTAATGGTGAATGAAAAATTAATGAACATAATGAAAAACAAGAGCATGATGATATGATATGATGAATAACATATGACATACATGTAACTGAGATATGATGCATGCTGATGTACATGGACGATGCAATTGGACCTTGCACTTGAAAGAAATTGATTCAACTTTGAGTCTTGTCAGTTAACCTATCATGTACAATTGGCATTTTTTTTAATCAGACATCAGAATAACTGGGAGATAATCAAATTTTCAGTAATCAGATTTTGATAGAAATCTGTAGGATATCTCCATTGTTAGATTGATCTTGCTATCTTATTTTAAAAAAATCTGACTAAACATATATATACATGTAAATATAGTAACATAACTTATAAATAACGAGGAAAACAAAATATGATGGGAACTCAAATATGACAGATAATTGTTGTTATTCAAGTACTGATGCTAACATAGTGCTTAGTACAGTGATAGGGGGAAGGGGCGGAGTACGGTATCACTAGAGAATAGGGGACATAGTAGTTGGAATGCATTGGGCTGTTTAATTCTGCTATACATACCACAGTGAGTGGCGTTCTGTCCGTCTGTGGGTCCCACTCCAGCTCTCCGTCACCTTGATTGACGCTAGATCGAGTACTTTTAGGGGAGTCCTCGAATGTATCAGGATCTACCCCAAGCTCTGAAACCAAGAAGTAACGAGTCAAGCCACAACACTGACCGATACAATACTTATAACGGAGGTTAGCTTCAAGTAGAGATCAGATGACAAATGCAACGGCAGACAAGCAAAATGAAGATTAGAATATAGCTATCGGCACAAATGTTTGAATCAGTGCAAACCTTACCTACATGTATGAATATCTTCACTCAAAGAATGCTTGGAATAAGTCAGACAATTTTCCGCTATAATGTCAGGCCACACTATTTACCTTTAGCTTTCCTCTGACGTTCCATTTCCTCTAGTACCTCAGATATAGACGACGCAGGTCGGTTCTTTTTCTTGCTGTATACGTTTGGTATGGGATAATCTACATCTGAATCGGGCAGTGGTTGGAAGCTCCTCTGTACCGGATAATCTACATTACGGATATCTGCTGGCAGCTGGACGGAGAAATCATTGTCATATGAGGGTAACAAATCACTTCATATAATTACAGATGTGCAAAAAAATGAGTTGTCTGAACTATTATGTTCATACTTATATATTTAATGCTACATGTAGTATCTATTTTGAAATTGTATGTTTAATAAAACACCGCTAAAGACAGTATGGCCGGATTGCAAAGTAAGTTTTTGTCACCAACTGGGTCAAGGTCACTAGGTCAAATATTACAGCATACATTGAGAGGTCTTGTCAGAGGCAACCTACATGTATAATATAAAGTTTCTGCTGCATACAGTTCCTTAGATTTTGCTTAAACCAGAAACTTTAACCAAAATCTTTAACTAGGTCAAAGTCCAAGGTCAAGGTCACTAGTTCAAATGTTATGGCATAAATTGAAAGGTCTTGTCATGGGCAACCTTCATGTATAATATAAAGTTTCTACTGCATATAGTTCCTTAGATTTTGCCTCAACCAGAAACTTTAACCAAAATGTTGACGGCAGACGGACAGACGGACGGACGGACATCGTCAATCTATAGACCGGAATTGCTTTGCAATCCGGCCAATGTCCGTCAATCTATAGACCGGAATTGCTTTGCAATCCGGCCATAAATGAGCAATCCCTGAATGTCTGACATTGCACATTTGTACATTAAGATGCCATAATCAATGGCTCATCAGACAATGGTTTGAAGCTCCATTGACTGTAATGTTATTATGTATAAGTCCACCATTAGGCGTGATGTCCGACATTTGGCAATTCCTCAATTATAAGGTCTTACATTGACCTGAAGGACCTTTAAAAACATTTTCACTAGCTTCCACGGTAGGCAAATTAAGGAAATCTAGGAACTAGAAAGGAAGGACAGCTTAGGGAAGATGTGAATGATAAGGTAAACTCACTGTATTAATTTTACCGGGAGTAAAACCATTCTCTTTTCTTCTGAGCGAGGCTACAAGCATAATTTTATACAATTGAAATGAAGGCAAATAATAATTGAGGAAAATTAAACAAAAAGAAGGGATGAAAATGTTGTCTATGTCATTTCCGAATAAAGCTAAAGGAAGATACTTGAAAATGGTAAGAAATCCCTATAAAAAGTAAAAGGATATAAAAATTTGATATGAAGAAAAAAATTAACATTTCAGGAACAAATGTATCATCCTTCTCTTTAAGCATCACAATGATTTCAGAGACTTACGCCCAAGGGTAGCAGAAACCATGCTGAATTCATCAAACGTGGCTAGAGGCATGTGTGTACTGTGGGGTCGTAGTGGTGGACTTGGGACCATAGAATGGGAGTGAAGCGGCTGCTTTAGCTCATAGTCACGATGATAATCAGCATGCTTTATGTAATATTTCTGTTGACGACGTTTTATACAGTGTAATATAATGGCAATGATAACAGCTATCAGTACAGACGTGGTGATCAAAGAAACGGCTAAAACTGAAAAACAAAAAAATATTAAAGGAAATCAAGAACCTGTGAAGAATTTTTCAATAGAGAGTAGTTCCTAATACAGGCTTTCTACTCTACCTTGATGAAAAAGAAGGAAAAAAGTAGGAATTGTCAATGAAAAAAAGTAGGAGAAAAATAGGAAAAAGTAGGAATTAATATGGATAAAGTAGGAAATTTTCCATCACTTTTAGCAACAATTTTCAGTAAATATGACACATAAACCACAGTAAGCAATGAATGTAGACTGGTGATATTCATTTTTGAGGAAATCGCAGAGAGAAATAAGGCTAGATTGATTTTTCATGTAAAATATACAGAATGGGCGAGCGAAGCGAGCCTGAAATTTTTAAAAAACTTTGAATCAGATGTCAATGACAAGTGAAGCAAGTAATTTTTTTACTTTAGAGATGAAAAAGTAGGAATAGTAGGAGGTTTTGAAGAAAAAGTAGGAAAAAATAGGATCAAAATAAAAAAGTAGGAAAAGTAGGAAATAGTAGGAAAAAGTAGGAACAGTAGAAAGCCTGCTAATACACAAATTCATGTCATTATTAAAATTCATTAGATTCCAAAAAAAAAAACTTCGTCTTTGAAAAATTTCTAAGAAACTACTTTTTCAATAATGAGCAGCTCCTAATATACAAATTCTTAAACTTACTAATGGTAAATTGATCAAGTGGTTGTGTTCCAGGCTTCTGCATCACAGCACCAGTCAGGTTACCATGTGATGATGCGGTGACTTTGGTGGTGGTAATCTGTGTAGTAGTCGTGGCGACAGTGGTGGTGGTGGTGAGTGGGGTTGTCTGTTTGGGTGGTGGCTTCCCGTTCAGGTAGTGGGTCACTGCTGCTCCAGGGTTCCACGGTGGCATTGTCAAACCCTGCATAGAGAGATCAAGGATAATTAAACCCTGCATAGAGAGATCAAGGATTGTTAAACCCTGCATAGAGAGATCAAGGACAATTAAACCCTGCATAGAGAGATCAAGGATTGTTAAACCCTGCACAGAGAGATCAAGGTACACGAATGATTCATTTCTTAATTTTTTTTGAGACTACATGTACTTTTAAAAGACTGATCTGAGACTAAGACATTTCTTCAACCAAAATTTTTGTTGCTCATGCTTAACCTTCTTTGGTTAAAGACAATAGCAAGAAACAGCTCAAGATGTGGTTAATTTTTTTTTTCATAAAATCATTCAACTGGAAAGGTCAAATATCACAGTACCAAGTAAAATTTCTGGTCACAGAGGATCAGTTTATGAAATACCAAAGTCATATTTCTTATGATTCAAGAAAAAATAGTCCCACATAGTTTTTTTTTAATGAAAGGTCAAAGTCCAAGACCACTGAGTTAAAACATATGGACATTCTAGAATTACTTCACAAATCAGCCAAAAACTTTGTGTACATACATTTGTCAATATTGGTTCCTCTGTGGTAGAAAGTGTGGTGACCTCTACCATGGGAGGATCAACAGTCAGGGGAGAGCATTGTACTATATCCGAGCCATGTACCGTCACTGATCCATTTTTCAATTCTCTAAGCTCCTTCATGGGCCGTACTCGCATAGAATTTCTGGCAGGAATGTAAATCACATCTGAAAGAGATAAATAATTTTGGTGCTATTTGAAGATGTAAATATGCTGCTGAGGTTCTCTATGACAACAGCCTTCATTCAATGGAAATTTTGGTGCAATAAATCATAATGCCCTTGGCACTTTTGTGCAACAGTGACCTTGACCTTTTGGCCTACTGTCCCAAAGAAGGTTGTGTCCCCTTCTGATAAGTATCAATATATTCAAATTTGATTTGGAAAGGTGAATGGCCAGCTTGAAAATGAGGTAAGACAAAGTATCATATTGGATGGATATGCAAGCACTTTTACAGATACCCCTAACATAACAAACATGGACGTATCACTGAATGTCCAACTTCAAGCCTGCTGGTGGACTTGTGCATTATGATGTCATAACCAAATGGCCTGTCTAGCACTGTTTGAGGGGTCTTTAATGTAAAAGTCTGCCGGCGGATGTGATGTCCGACAATTTGGCACTAAGTATGTTCTTACCAGATAGACATCCAGTAAAGTTGAGTACATTTGGCCATGTTAAAACTTCCACATTCTGTAGATTATGACTGTTGACTATGCCTCCTAGTATAACAGTGTCCAGTCCTTTCATGGGCGTTCCTGGCGTCACAGCTCCGTAATGGGTTCGGTCAATCTGTTACAAACGGTTGAACATTCATCAGTGTTTCATCGTAGTATCATAAAAATTTCATTGATGTTTTTCTAACCCTACTATGCCATGCAAAGTAGTCGTGAGGCAGTTGTGTGAAATTCACTCAGAGCTACGACAATTGCAATTTTTTCATTATATGTGTCACACATAGCTATGAAACATTAATCAGCACATGCAAAAGTCAAAAGGTGAAATTTGTCGTAACAAAAATTTGGTCCTGTCATAGGGAATATTGTCATGTGTGAAATAAAAGAGTAGCGTCATTTACTCGTAAAAAGTTACAAAAAGGAATAAATTTAAAATAGGCAGACACAGTGAGGATGCAAAAACAAATTTTGAAGTGACGGTCATCATGAGAGCATTTTTTTTTTTAATATTAGAGATATTCATTAAATCTGTTATACATAAATGATCTGGGCCCCTGCACCATAAACTAAGAATTGACCAATGTCTAAATTTCAATATTCTTTTGCTTGTTAAAATAATAGTGATGACTTGAAATTATTCAAACAATTTTTCTATTTTCAGAGTAGAATTGAATGGATGAACTCAATATTTCAAATTATCACTGATTTTATATATATCGTATTTTGAGAATTTGACTTGAGTCAATTCTTAGTTTATGGTGCCAGGCCCTGATTTACATCGTCTTTTTTGATTTTTTACATGAAGTGATTAACTGAAAACAAAACTTCACTGAATTTGATAAACATGCATTTTAACATGTACATTACATATAACTGATGAATTTTTATCATCTAGGTAAATGTATGGTTAAATGTAACTGAATTTTCATGAGTGCAAGCAAATGAAAGGAATTCAATCAGAAAAATAAGATACATCGTACTAGCAGAAAAATAACAAGTCATTCCAATCACCAACATTTAAACAAATGTTAAAGGAATTTATCGACAACATAAAGAAATATATGAGTGTTTCTGAAGATTTTTCATGTTAGAGTTTTTACAGGGAATAGAGTCGAAACTGTGAAGGACAACAAATATGACATAGCATGGATTGTCAGATTACTCACACTGCCAACAGGGGTCACCTGTATCAATGGTTAGATATGGCTGGGTTAAATATCATACTATACATGGTAGATTATCTATGAAATGATAAATAAGGTGTGCGGAACATAGACGTCCTTATCAGATATTATGGGTTAATAGTTCACGATGAACACTCCTACCAAATTTCATTGAGATGAAAATGCTTTGTAACATTTCACTCCTTGCTGACGTAACTTTACACAGAGCAGATTTTTAATTATAGTCATTCATGCAGCCATCACACCTTTATATTATTTACTAGAACTAGGCAATACTATATGATCAAAGCACCAAACCAATACAAATATGGGAGAAATAATTATCAATTCAAAACTTTAGGTTAAACTTTTTCACATTCTCTATTATTGAATTAAAATGAAATGTCTAAATATGTTTACATCACAACTGATAAAATTATGAAATATAAACATTCTATGAAATTAGAATGTATAAAGCCAATACATTATGCCATGCTGGATATAAAATGATATATGAAATACAAGAAAATGAGTACAAAGTGACTCATTCAGCAGCTTTCTTTGTATTATATGGTCTCATACTTTCAATTGATTCATTCAATAAGTGAATGTGGTACATGTACACAGCCAATTGTGCCTCATATGAAATTCATGTGAAATTTACATGAACTCTTCATTAAAGTTCACATGAAATTTATGTGAAACAAGCACGAACATGAAATTTACATGAAATTTTTCACATGAAATTCATGTGAAGATTTTTACATGGATGTTATGTGAATTCCGTTTCCTGCGAAGGTCACTTAGAAAAATTCATGTGAAATTCATGTGAAGGAAATTTATGTGAAATTCATGTGAAATATTTTTCACATAAATCTTTTGTGAAATTTATATAAATTTTACATGAACTTTCATGTGAAATTTACATGATGCTCATTTCATATGAATTTCATGTGAGGCACAATTGGCTGTGTATTATTGAAATCATATATGTTTGGCAAAAATGATACATTCCGTGAGTTTATCTTTATCAAAGGTTACTTTTGTACATGTTTATCAACTTACCCCTATGTAGATCGTTGTCGAGTTACGACGATATGTAAATCTGTGGGCAGTCCCATCACAAAATTTCCCCTTTTCATTGAATAACCCTGTAAGTATTTTTTGCAATGTAAAGTTTTTATCATTTTGTCATCATTTTAAGTAAAAATTACACTTGAAGCTGTAATGTTTGATTATCAGTGAATGAATATACAAATACAAGTACATGTATAACAGATTCACGGAGGATTACATAATTCTTCATAATGTAATGATAATACCAACATAATATTTTCCTTCAGCTATTATGAATTTAGATATGAAACCTTCAATAATTTAACAATAAATAGGGCCTTACTATTGACAGTGTCCATTCCCCACTGTATGATGATGCCGTCCGTGGGATGTAGAGTAACTACTATGTATCCATGACTGGGTTCCCTGTATGACAATATTTGATATGTTTAATGATAATCAAAATTCATCATATCTTGAAATTGAAAATATAAAAAATACGATTAATTGTATGATAATTGGTCAGAGAAATCTTGCAGTCTGATGGTTAAATGACATTGAAAATTCAACAAATATTGAAATTGAAAATATAATTAAAACTATGGTAATTGGTGAGAGAAATATTTGCATCATTTTCACAGCAATTTCCCGCATAATGATAAAAATGTATACATACTTGCTAGCCCACCACAAGGCAAGCAGCATCCACTTCTCCTCGGTGCAGTTGGACTTGAAAACAAACGAGAATTCCTCGGAGGTTGTCATGACAGCAGATCCATATGGTCGGTACCGATATTCTACAGCATTACCGCCATCAAATACACCAGACGCCTCTACAAATTGAAGTATGCTTTTTTCAACTTTTATCTTTTCAAACATGTTTATAATTAATTATTTTGATACAAATACTGAAGATTTCTGCAATAGATTTAAAGCTCTGTCTCCCGGAAGCTTTCACAGACGATTACCAATCCATCAAAGAAATTGGTAATTCAT
Organism: Pinctada fucata; assembly: GCA_028142955.1. Classification (NCBI taxonomy): domain Eukaryota; kingdom Metazoa; phylum Mollusca; class Bivalvia; order Pterioida; family Pteriidae; genus Pinctada; species Pinctada fucata. The sequence goes on from AP027103.1 coordinate 21,363,208, forward strand.
ACATTTTCACAAATAAGTAGATTTTGAAAAAAGGACTGGACAGATCTGCTACTACACTGGAGTATCTCCTGTTGTATGTTAAACTCTCAACTGTACAATACATTTTAAGGGATTCAAAACTTTTGGCAGTTTTATAATTATAATTACAATTCAAAGTTCCCTCAGAGCACTGTTTGATGGTTTAACAGATGGAAACAGCAAAACAGTGATCTGTAAGTGTGATCACACTTTGAAGGTGACACAAAGGTAGTATTATATAGAGAATAAGTGTCTTATATTGTGTTTTGTTACGGGTATGCAACACATAGCAAGTGCATTTATCCTACATGTAATGCGTGTTCGCACATTTTATGTGATAAATACACTTGCTGTGTGTTGCATACCCATAACAAAACACAATTATGACATTTATTCTATATATATGCACCACAGTTGTCTGTTTCGAGCTTGTTTCCTGAAATTGCCTTTATTTCGGTAAAAGGGTGACGTTAAAATTCATCTCACCGCGGGTTCAGTTTGCAATTTAGTACAGCCGTCACAGCATGTTTCATTAGATCTTATGCATTGTGACGTCACGAGTGTTAATACATGAATTGCAGCACGTTCCTTTCAATAGTAACATCTCAGGGAATTACATTGGTTGTGCATATGTATGATATTGCTAAACTTACCCCATATAATTATCTGATATCAGTAAACTTACCCATGTCACAAGTTTTTCCTGTGTAATCACTGTTGTCACAATTACACTCAAAGTCCTGACTACCCCATCTCTCTGTACAGATACCAGAATTCTTACATGGTGTGGAGGCGCAGCCAGATAAACACTCGGGTTCTACATCTACAAATGTACCAGGTACGATTATGTTATACAGGTATATACTGTTACCACCATATACATGTACATGTATGTATCTATCATGGATAGTTTAGTTGATTTTTAATACATTATGCCTTTGCAGCAGCAGAGTTGACAATAGATTGCTATGAAAATGGATTTTTACAAACCTGGATGCTGTTTAGCATTACTTTGCAGGTCAATAAGCTGATCTCCGACTTTCAGACCTCGTATACAGCCTTTAAAATTAGGTAGTGATGTACTGTTAACATCAGCCCCTCCTACCAGAATACGTACAAAGGGCGGCTTTGGGCGGGGTCCACGTTCAGGTACTATGGTCTCTGTAATGTGAAGAATCGACTGTTACAAGATGTACCAAGTCTTTGTGGAATACAGAGTTATTTCCCATTTGAGACGGTGTCTGACTTAAAACCATTATGAAATCATAAATTGGTATGGTAACCTCATATTTATATCAGGTGTCATATCTCAGAGCATAGAATTTGATGACATCACAATTAGTCTTAGATATCATCCAAAATGGGAAGTAACTCTGGTTGTCAAAAATACAGATTAAAGGATGAGAAAAAAAAAAGGAAAAAGTTCAAGTATCATTACTACTCAAAGAACAGAATATACCTAAAAAATTATCATGATTTGTTATTTCAGTATCAATGATGATACTAATACTTTTGAAAGGATTTTGAAGATTCCAACTAAATCACTGATACCTTTACTTGTAAATGGATTTTGCAAATAGTTGGTAAGTTTGAATCTCCTGAATGGAAAAATCGTCCTCTGGCTTTCATCATCATTCACCGTCAATTTAGTGATGTTTCCGTTATTTAGGGTTTCTATGACAACCTGCTTCCACTCCCCGTCCGCTATGTCTATAAAGTGAAATATTTCTAAAATATACAGATGTCCTTGTGAATAATGAATAATAAATAATCATAATGTTTATGGTAAATATTTAAGATGACAAAAAGTCTTATGATAAAAATAATCGAACTTAAATCTATAAGCAAAATAATTTTCATTTCTATTATAATTGGACTATCAATTAAAAGTATCGTGAGCAAAACTATATACCATTAAGCTAGAAAGGTAAATATTAGTGTATGGTTCACTATAAGAAAATGAATCTAAATAAAAATAAATGAGGCAAATTCTATACCAGTGAGTAAAACTTAGTCTCCATACAAACTAAACAAGGATTAAATACTAAAAAATAAATATTAGCATAACACACAAAACTAAAATTCCTTTCATATGTACTACTAGAGTGGTCAAGAAATACTTGTCACCTGCAATAAGTTTGACTCTAACCAATCTGTTAAACTTGAAATGGCCATGTCACAAGGAATATACATGTGAAATATCTAACACTTATTACTTACAGTTCAAAAGATAATGGTAACTTTTTGATTTTAAGAAAAGTAGGTCAAAGGACACTAAGTGTAGGCATTGGTATAATCAGGGATATCTTGACAAAAGCTTAAGGAAAACAAATATGATAAGAGTCCCCTTCGGCGTTGCCGGTAGGGGACTAAAAATATCAATGCCCCATCACTTACCAATCAAAATTTATGGTCAATCTTCAATACTTAAGAAAATAGGTCAAACATCTAGATCAAGGTCAGAAGGTAAAAAAATCTGGAATCTGTAGAAAGGTTTTGTGATAAGGAATACACATTCATATGAATATCAAGGCTCCATTATTTCCCAATCAAAAGTTAAAAGGTTTGACATCCTTTGTAATACATTGAAAGACAGACAGACAACAGACAGTGATCTCGCAATGTCGCTATGCTTTGTATGCGACAAAAAAATGGCATGTGTTGAATATTTTCTCATGCACATTTTATAACATGTTCAATCATATTGAGATACAAGATGAAGTCCATATTATGTATATTCCATGCTAGTAAAGCTTTAATGGCTTGTTAACATGCAGAATAAACTCTAGATACCCTTTGAATGTTCGGAGTCTGAAGAGAACAACAAACAGATATTCTTTTTAAATTTCTTCCACAAAAGTTTGAAATAAATGAAATTTATTCAGTAATAAGTAGAATTGAATGTAAAATACCATGTCTGAAGTAAAGAATTATTCTTGTACGTTAAGAAGAGATAAGAAAATTAACAGATTTAAAATTATCATTGATGTTCCTTACCAGGAATTTTGACTTCCCGAGACATAATTGTTTGAAACTGATTAAAGCTGAGTACAAGTCGGTAGCCTGTCTTCACCTCCAGCTGTATGAAGTTATTAAGGTCATCATACATGTAGAAGAGAAGTCCGCGGTGAACTCGGCTCCGGAAGCTAAGTAATATTGTGGAGTCAATTAGCCGAGGGTCCCTTCCCACGCTTATGTCAAGGTAGGAAGATGGAGAACCAGAAAATGTAGCGACATTCTCATTTATATCTGAAAAGAAATGTAGAAAAGTCAATAAATTATTATAATTTTGAGAATTTTATTCTGTATAGGTAAATTTGATAACATTTAACTGGCAATTTCTCTTGATTTCCGAACGATATGAAAATAGTCTTTTCTCAAACTTTTTTCACATTTCATAGCTGAAGACCATTACTTGCCCTTGCCATTGCCCCGAGCATGACTACATGTTATAGGCAGAGCTTAATTAAGAAAGTTGGCATACATGATTGCATCATTTCATTGCAACACTGAGATCTGAATGCCTGGTCATAATGCGACTCAGAATGCCGTCAAATCAATAGTCAAATTGATGTCACTGAAACGGCATGAATGATACAATTATAGACTGTTCCCTCCTGACATAGTTCTCTTATGGTTCCTTCAAGCAGTGCTAATTCTTTCAGAAAACACTCTCTTAAAATAGCTCTTTCAAAGTCAATAAAAAAAGTGAGTCTCTCTGGACCAATCCATGACTGTGTGTGTCTTGAGACACTCTGGACCAGTCAATAACTGTGTGTGTCTTGAGACAAAGTACATCAGTACAAAAAAAAAATAACAAAAAAATAGTTTGATTCTTAACAAGGGCTGAAAAAAACTTACTGATTTCACAATTGTGTCCAGAGTGAGCCCACTTGTTAGTACATTCACACTCATAACCGTCCCATTTCTCTACACATGTGGCATTGTTCATACACGGCTTCATAATCTTACAGTATGGTGTACAGCCTTGTACTATGTCTGTCATACTAGAAACAAAAGTATGAAGTTTTGGTGAAAGAAGACGGAGACTATGAATATAAAGATTCAGATTTTTCTTTCAAGAATGTACATGTAGTTCATACATAGAGTTATATAACCCTCTATAAGTTTTCTCTTGGATTTAAAAAAAAAACATTTTCAACAGTTGTCATGTGGAAAATCTATGGTTTTCAAATATCTATAATAGCTGATTTGACTGTGACAGAATGCAGACAAACAATATCTTGGAGCTCTTACCTCTGATCCACTTCTGCTGTCAGATCGTGAATGGCTCCATTATATCTCATACCTTTCACACAACCTACTAACCCTGGAATCTGGGTGGGATCTCCTCTGTAAAGGAAAATCCATCATTTTGTTTGATTTAAGGCATTAGGGTATAATACTCTCCTTCCCGTTGTTATGATAACAGAAAAATTTAATACCAAGAAGTTTGCCAAAGATGCATGAATTCTGCTTTTTGACGATATGTTATTATACCTCTAATACATGTACCATAATATTCAATAACAAAATAGGGCGAAATATTTTTAAAAAATTATACCAATCTAACATGTCAAAAGAAGATACCAAAAATTGGGTAATTTTGGCGCAACGGAAATTTTGGCTTTGTTGGCAGATGCAATAAAATCGCCAAATTTTAAAGTGCCAAAATTTTCATTCACATTTAGCTAGAGATACACCGCGGTATCTATTTCCTATTGATTTCAATTGCGCAATATATTCACCCAAGCTGACCATGTAACATTGTTTATCTACCTGGATTTGTAAACAATGTCTATCCCTGTGTTAATCCAATTATCTAATTATCAATAAATACTGAGGTACCGATACTTCCCCGGACAAAGATTAAGACGGATTACACATGGGTTCCATGTGTATTAAGGAGTAGATAGGTGTAGTTCTTCGGACTACTGGACCTTCTGACTTGTAGCCCATTAAACAAGTGGACTTTTGCCGTAAACAGATGAACAAATTCCCCCCACCCCCAATTTAATTCCAAAACATTAGCCATACGCATGGTTACTGCAATATTAAAACAGTGTCTCGGTATAATGTTTAAGCGATATTCAAACTTTCCAAAGCGCCAATTAAAAACATGTTTACATGAAGTTTCTAGTCATTTTATGTTCGCTCATGCGGTCATATAACATTGATTTAAGATACAGCCATGGATTTGACCATTATAATTTAGGTGGACGTTTTCAAAAATCCGCCAATTTTCAAAGAGCCAAAATTTCCAACGCCCAATTTGGACCAAATTTGCCAAAATTTCCGGACACCAAAATTACCTGATATACGCGATTGATTACATGTATGAAATGCTTAATCTATACACATCAAAAACTTAAAGTTACAATCTAAAACATATTATTTCAAATTGCCTTAAAGATACAAAAACCCAGATGTATAATTGTTCTACTGTACAGAAATTTCCTCAGTAAGCTTACATGTTGTATGGGGCTCCCAAGAATAAGGGCCCGGCAAACTGCAGACTTCCATCTGGCACACTCGGCACATCCAGTATGTTTTGAAGTAGATCCAAGGAACATCTGATTTGACCATTGTTGATCTCTATTATAACCAGATGCCATTCTCCATCGTTTATAGGCAAGTCGGTATAGAAGTCACTCTTCATGACAGATCCACTAATTTCAAAATCAAACTGTAGGTGTTGACCTGAAAACAAATAACTATATGACAAATCTACAAATATTCTTCATGTAAAAATAGTGGTCGTATTCCGTGGTTCAAAGAATTTACTCTGACCAAAACCAACAACTTTGTCAATTGATTGTTTGCATTGTGATTCTACAATAACACTATTGCTTAATTTCAGACTTCATGAATGAGACAACGTCATTCTTCAGAGTTTAAGGAAGGGTTGACGGCGCTTTTGTGATACATTGATAAAATACAAACCTGCTACTAGTGTAATTTTAAAGTTGTTGTTATTATCGGAATCTCCGGTTTGGTGTAGTAACGTAGCTGAGGAACTAAATGTACGGAAGCCAAAACTCAGAATCCCTGACTCTGAAGGATCCATTCCCTTCAGCTGCAGAGAGGCAAATGGTGATTTAAACGTCACAGACATACTGGATAACGATTCATCTGAAAGTATATATGAAAATTGAAAAATTTGAAAAAAAAATTGTTTTAATTTTTGATACTCAAAGAAAATCTTAAAAATATCATAGAGGATTCAATTGTTTGATACTTATTTACATGGGAAGATAGATAAGAACCTTTGCATCATACATGTATGCTAACAGTAGACATTTACATGGGAAGATAGATAAGAACCTTTGCATCATACATGTATGCTAACAGTAGACATTTACATGGGAAGATACATGTAGACAAAAACCTTTGCATCATACATGTATGCTAACATTATACAAAGTGAAACTAGCAATTATTTGATGTGATTGTTTGCATTGTCTCTGTTTGTTTCCTTTTCTCGTCTCATGCGTATGTTCTGTTGTGATCACTGTAATGTTGTCATGTTGGGGATCTCATTATTCTTATTTAATTCAAATCTTCTACCAGTAAAGACATTTATAAATAATGCAGCTCTGACATACCATTAGCCCAGCATTCTAGAGGTCCCAGTGTTAGTGTACCATTACTGTCAGCATCTACGACATCCCTGTTCTGTAGTACTGTCACCTCAGTTATAGGTAGCTGTACATTCACCTTGTTATAACCCTCATCTGACCTCCACTCATTCGCTCCTGAAGGTGGAAATATTGAAATGTTTACTTTCTCTTTGAGACAGTATTTGAGTAAATACATTTTGCATAAAGGCAATCCAAATAATGTTTTGGATTTGAAGCATATTTTCCTTGGGTATTTTTTGTTTGTTTTGTTTTGTTTTGTTTTTTTTATATGCTTGTTTCCATAGAATTAGATGAAGTCAGAGTAACTGTGCCAACTAAGAACATACTGTATATAAAAAAGACCACACAGATATAAAACAGACAGATGTACCATACATACATATACAGTGTAGGTAACATTACTATTATCTTACAGGAAATATTACTATTATTTTACCTTGTCATACAGGTAATATTACTATTACTTTACCTTGTCATACAGGTAGTATTACTATTATTTTACCTTGTCATACAGGTAATTACTATTATTTTACCTTGTCATACAGGTAATTACTATCATTTTACCTTGTCATATAGGTAATATTACTATTATTTTACCTGCATCATAACAGGTAATATTACTATTATTTTACCTGCATCATAACAGGTAATATTACTATAATTTTACCATGTCATACAGGTAATATTACTATTATTTTACATTGTCATACAGGTAATATTACTATATTATCATACCTGCATCATACAGGTAATATTACTACATTATCTTACCTGCATCATAACAGGTAATATTACTATATTATCTTACCTGCATCACAGTTACAGTTATATCCCTGTACACAATTATTATCTAGTGAACATGGACAGGATTTTGGCTTTGATTGTCCCATGTAATCCACAAACTGACCACTGGCAGCCTTGAAGGTTGTACGATCTCCTAGTCTGTAAAATAAACATAAATTCTAAGTAACATATTATGCTACAAAATCATACAAGTATTGGTGCCAACAAAAAAGACTCAAGAAGCATTGGCAAACATATTTTCTTCCTGTAGATACATGTATAAGTCTGTCATAACAAATTTGGTGATATTTTAGCTTTGATAGTACCAAAACTACAGTTTTGATTTTGTCATTACAATTCTTTTCCTTTCATGCCTTTAAAACTTTAAATGTCCCTGTGAAAAAGCCGCCAAACAGTGTCATGTTGAACTTTTTTCTGTCAAAGCAAGTTAGATGAAAACGATGTGGTAAGAATGCACGTACATTCAAATTTTGTTTTTGAGCTATTAAATTGTAAATACCACTTATTATTATATCTCTACTGACTTTCTGAGGGAGTTAGCATTATTCTGGTTCCTCTGAACCATACCTTGGGAAATCTAGTATCAGGAAACCAGAATCATGTTTACTCCCTCCATGGTATACTTTAACTGTATACTGATCACAACTTACCTTAGAGGAGAATTATAACAGTTATATTCTACTTTCTGTTGGCACCACTCAGATTTGGATGTCAGATTCAACAGGTGCTTTAATGACAACTCCCTGTATAAAAGAGACGAAAAATTATGAACATTTTGCTTTACCATCTTGGCACTGTGACCATGAACTTTCAGAAATTATCTTGGCTCAAGTTCATTAACAACATTTTCATAAGTAATTACTTGTTCCAAATTTGAGTTTTGTTCAACAAATTTTATAACTTTTCAATAAACTATGCAGCTACACGTAGCTCTAAGAAGTAAATGCTTATTTATTCCTTAGATTTTTTATGCATAGTCATGTTGATATACCGATATTTATCCTAATACATGAAATGTAACTGAAAATGTGTATTTGTTGGACCTGCTTATTTATGGCAGGCCCTTGTCGGCTCCGTTTTGTAATAGGGCATCTATCCACATAAAATCAATATTTCTGCTAGTATATCACCTTATTCAACATATTTCTTGCTTGCATACCTATAGTTTATGATCATTCTCATGTCTGCCATTTCATCTCCTCTTATCTGTGTTTCTGGGACTAAGTTATTTTCAACCACAGTTTTACCAAACAGCTCATCTTCATGCTGGTATCCCATAATGCACTGGACATAAGTGGCGTTCAGTGGACCATCACCATCGACATCTATTATATACACTCCCGATACACGGGACCCTGCTTGGTAGTAACCATCACAGCTCGTCCTGTACTTTGCTGCACAAAGATGAGATAAGAAATTTTTAAAGGACAAAGCATTATATTAACTTTCATTTATCACCTTTTAAAAATTTATGAGGATGGTTAACAAATGCAGTAAATGAACCTGTCTTGAAATTTTAAGTAGAAGCAAGTAAGATTTAAAAGCTCATGAGAAACACTTGGAATAACTTACGGAATTGACACGTT
>AP027103.1:21377256-21507724 GCA_028142955.1 Pinctada fucata
TTAGGTCAATCGAAAGCAAACTCAAACTTGATCTGTATCACATTGAGATATATCCACATACCAAAAATGAGTTCAATATATGCAACAACAGCGAAAAAAAGTCCGGAAAACTGAAAATGGGACAGACGGACAGACGGACAGACGGACGGACGGACAGACAGACAGACCGAGAGGAAACTAAGAGTCCCCTTCGGCGTTGCCGGTAGGGGACTAATTAGGAGCTTTTTCGGTCTTAAAAAGGGCCTCTTCAAAACAGGTTTTTGCCTACATTTTGAGCATATTGACAAAGAGAATAGTGGACAAAAACATACTTCTTCTGTAATATTTATACTATTAAAGATACAAAGAGAAAAATTAAGGAAATTTCAGTTGACTACAATAGCTGTTACCATGGAAACGAGCCTTGTGAAAATGCCATGTTACAAGTATTCTACTGATGCATAAAATTTCAAACATGGTTTCCATGGCAACAAAAACTTAATTTGTAAAAAGAAAGTTTATTTTTGTCTCAGTACATCATATACACCTTCCACACCAAAAATCTTCAAAATTGGAGACATGCTGTTTCCACGTGCTATTGAAATTATTTTGGTCCTTACAGAGAACTGCTATTAAGAGACACAGCTTAGTACATGTACATTGTATTGAAACATAGAATCTCAACCCCTATAAACTTACACATGTATTTATCATTTTTCATACAATGGCTGAAATCCAGATTTACATAATCAAAAAGCTAAAATTGAATCTGATATGAACCATTTTCCTTTCAAAACCTTTATGACTTTAAGACAATAAATATTGAACAAAATTATTCATATTCAAGCCTTTTAAGTAAGAATACATCCATCAAAGTTTTCCCAAAACAAATTACATTTGACATAATCAATAATTTCTACATTATTCCACTGTTCAATATTGTACCTCAAAGACAAGGTATTCCATATTTCCCTCTGGTGTGATGGTTTCCAGCTGTGTGTAAAATATGATAGACTGTTCTCTCACGGTACGCAAGTCAAATGACACTTTGAGGAATTTCCCTGTGTAACCATTCAGAAGCAATGTGGTACCAGACTTGGGGAAAGTCATGGATACATTCTCTACCTTACTACAACCGAACTGCACCTGGTCACCACCGTAGTACCGAGATGTGGTGATGTTAGTGCTCAGCTGGTACAGCACTGAGGCATCATTGATATACACATTCTTCAGACATCCTACGAAGTTCCTTGTTACCTGTAAACCTGAGGAAAAGTGAAAGAGCTGTTAATATTCAGAAGTGTGCTTTTTACTGTAGGCAAATGTATTGAAAATGCATATCTAGTACTTAACTTTCAGTTCTTCATAGTATGTATAATAATTATGGACTTTTACAAGGTGCATATGGTGTGATATTTACGGAATACAAAAATGTTGACCTCAGCTTTCACCTCATGCAATATTTTCGAACGAAATAAACATCACACCATATTCACCTCATAAAAAGTCCATAAATGTATAGTGTTTTTTTACATTCATTTTACAAGTATTGGCTGTCACCTTAACTGAAAATTTCAAATTAAGGAAATATCACACCAACTTCACCTTTTAAAAAGTCCATAATTGTTTTATACCGTATAACCAGAAATTTTCATGCGTATCAAATTTCGCGACTTTGTTGGAAAATTGGGTGTTTTTATTTTCGCGAGTACAATTTTTCACGATTCCTAGATTACAAGCAAATATGTACATATGATGTTACTGTTTTTGTACCTTTCATTACTTAAGTTTTAACAAGGTCTGTGATAAGAGTACACTCAATTCACTTCTATTTGCGTTTAATTGGGAAAAGTAAAGCATGATGCATGTACAATTAGAACGAAATGTAAATGATAAGACAATTTATGTTGCAACTTATCAAACACCAATTTTCGCGAGAATAATTTTTCGCGATTCAAAATCACTCAGACATATAGCGAAAATTAGTATATCGCAAAAAAATTCTGGTTATACGGTATGTATAAATGTTTTATCATTCTCTAATGCAGCTTTAGTAGTATGTGTATATGTGATAATTATCAATTGCCGCTTCAAGGAAAGGTCAAATGACCTTGAGTGAATGTCAAAACGTTAAGATACTTGTGTTACATTTGATATCAGAATCAATACACAGATTGTGATAATACAACAAGAAAGACAATATTACCGTCTGAATTGATGACAATATGGAATACATCATGTTCACCTAGGTCAAGGTCATAAAGTAAGCACTGCTGAGCCTTGACACATGTTTGTGTTCAATATGTTAATTTTTATAAGGACTTTTCCTCTGATTGTTTCAGAGTTTTGACTACTGTAGTATATATTTTTCTTTGCAATGTTAAGCTTTTGATGCCAATGGGATATCCCCTTCTTTCTGTCACCATCAACATTAGGTGTCTTTACCTTTAATGCGGCATTGGTGACAACTTACCGACAGTTTTGACCAGATTATCTCCCCCGCCAATATAGACCTTAGGGTCCAGGTTGAGGTAGTAGTTACTTGTATTTGAGACCTTGCGATACATCACTCCGTCCAGGTAAAATTCTACCACCGTTTTTCTATGTATGATGGTGAGATTGTGCCATCTACAAAATAAGTTAGACTAGGCTTGTTAGTCAACAATTTACTGTAATTACGTAGTTTAGAATCACGGTAAATGAGAGCTGATGAGGATTCACTAATTAAGTGATTGTTAATGAACAATATATATAATTGGATACTTGATGTAAATTCCAATCATGCTGCTTATGATGAAAATTAAAGTGAAAAATATGCACATGACATGCTATATCATAGTAAGATTATATTTCTAATCAGCCAATACTGATGACGCTTAAATAAACAGAGCTTGTTTTCAAGGTTATTGCCTACGTCAAGTGTCAGACACTGCGGTTAACAAAAATTCTACATACAAGGATAGATAAGATAAATGTTACATATCATTTCAGTGGTATCTATAGAGGAAACTTACTGACTTAATCAAGTAATGAAAAATATCTTTGCAGTGTTTGTGTAGGCTTAATGGGTTTCTATGCTACATTATAAATAAAATTGTAACAACTCGTATTTATACTAAAATAGGTGCAACAATTCGTATTTATACTAAAATATTTAATCTAAATTATTCTAAAATAGTTTCATTTTGCAAGGACTTTACTTTATGGATCTCAAACTAAAACATGTACAGCTAAGTCCATTGTATACAAGACCTTCATTGTTCATAATTGGTACACAAGGCTTACTTTTGGCCAAAGAGAGTAACATAAATATCTATGACAATAAAACTTTTGCAAATAAAAATAGAATAAGCCATTCGAAGCAATATAAATGCATATAAAGTAAAGAATGAAATTACAATGTCCAACAGTAACCAATAATTACAAGGAGACGGTGCAGTACTACACTCACCCTGTATTTGTTTTCCTGGAATGCATCGGGAGTGGTGAAAATGGAAATATGATGATATGTGATGATTGTATGAATAATCAAATCTGATAGCTTAACATGAGGATAAATGTATGTTATCAAGTTCCTAATTGTAATGATTTTGGAGGGATTTTTTGTTCCTTAAATATGACAAGGATGGAATAAGCTGAATGTGTTTCTGAAAAGGAATACCCGCCAATAGGACTCAAAATATTGGAGGATAAGTTATTTATCAGAAAAAATATTCAATCTAATTTCTACTTTATAGTCTACATAATAATCACAATGTAAGACAATCTGAGTCTCTTCAACTTGAGTATCAAATATGCTGTGAGGAATGAGACTTGTCATTGTTTACCTTATCTTTCAGTACAGATTCATTGAAAAAGCACAAAAAGTTCATGGGAGACAAAATTTTTAATCTGTCCCTATTATAGACGAGTAATGTGTACTTTAAAGTAGTAATAAATGTGTGTAAGGTCTCACAAGAAGCTTGTGGACAAAGTTCCATAACTCTCGAAAAGATTGTTCTAAACTTAGGTATTGAAAAGATGTTTAAGAGATTAACTTCAAAGTTAGATGGCCAAGGAAAATTTCCTTTGAATACATGTAGAAACAATTTTTAGCTACATGTATAATACATGTATTATCTTGTCTTATTTCTATATCAAAGAGGGTTGGTTGTACTTTAAGAATTTGAAGAAAAAATCAAGAAGGTAGTCCTTAAGGAGAATGATGAAATCTACTCACTGATTATCATCGACAGACATGCCCATTTCCTGTTCTAGTTTGTGTTGGTCACTGAACGCTACGGATGCCTTGACCACTCCATTATGTACTGAGGCTATAACGTGTGTGTGTCCAGTCCTACCGTCAGCTATATTACCTACAGCGTAAAGTAACACTCCTGATCCTCGCTCAGACTGCAAAAACAAAATTAATATTTTTGTCAAAGAATTTTTTGATTCATTGAACTCAAGAGTTCTAAAAGTTGATGCCTTAAAGTTCAAAGATAATGACCTAAGATAAATTTTCCAAAATATGGTTATACATTTAGATTAAGGTACCCTATTTGAGATTTTTTTTTTTGTCGATATCTTTATTTTTATCTTTAGATTAATGCAAAACACCTGTACACTGACATACTTATTCGGACATCATTTATAGACTTTACTTTGTACAATCTTGGGCCAGTTGGCCAAATATAAAGATCCTTCCAATGTTTCTTTTAATAGTATACAAATGTATATAGGACAGATGATATCTACCTTGAACTGTAAACTGTATCTGCTGTTTTCCATAGCTACTCTGTCCTCTGGTCGCTGATAAAGGTCAAAGGTCAACCACTCAAATCCTTGTAGCGTCACCTCTGTGGGGTCTAAGCAAATGTTCATGATATATTAGAATACTGATTATGACATTCACAATGAAGCCAATACGTAGGTCAAAATAATTTGTATAATTTTCAATGAAATTAAGTACTCATTACACAAAACAACAGCTCAAGTATAGTATGCTAATGTTTGATCCAAACTGGTTGACTTTGACCTTCTAAAGTTAAGCATGACCTTTTCTGAATTATGATTCTCAAGGATGTTGACAATCCCTGAAAGCTTCATTATGTATGACATATAATGAGAAAGTGTGACTACAACATGCCACATTGTATCACATGATACATCAAAATCTTTCAAAGTCTGACAAAAATGTGATATTTGAAACTTTTTAAGAATAACAAAACCATGAATACATTTGCAAGATACATTACTTACCTAGTATTTGGCATGTGTCCCCCTCACGACCCGTTTCAAAGCAGTCACACACAGCCTTGTCATACTTGTTAATACACATCCCTCCCCCCTCACACGGATTGTCCTGTTCACATCTGTCTATGCAGCCTTGTGTGACGTCAGATACATTACTAAATGTCCTTATTTCCCAGAATACACCATTGTGAAGGTACTTCAAATTCCTCATACATCCTATGAACTGGTTATATGTAAATGGTGATTTTGATTTCCCAAGTCCTGAAAACATGCCAATTAGAGAAGATGATGAACAGCTTTATAATTTTATGTATACTTGTTATATTTGATATATTCACAGCAGACTATTGAATCATTGGAAACAAGAAATTTGCAAAATATTCTATACATTTACGTTTAGTTTATTGTAGCACTGTAGTTGTTTTCATGACGTGACCTATACTCTTTTACCCCAAAACCAATAGGGCACATCCTTTACTTATGGTAAGTGTATAGAAATTCAAGATGATAGCTGGAATTCAAAATTCGATATGACCTGGAACTCATTTTCAATTATCAATGTCCTATAAACTTGACCTTAAGACATTTTTGTATGAAGTTTTATGATGATAGGTGGAATACAAACTTAAAGACCTCCATTTTCAATCATCAATGCACTATGACCTTGAACTTTGGACCAATAATGCAATAGGACACGTCCTTGACCTAATGGAATAAGTGTATGAAATTTCATGATGATAGGTAAAATACACAGAATTACCAGGTGACCTTGAACTTTGGACCCAAAAGTGACTACGGACATTATCCCCCGTTCAAAGAAAATAAATCCACAAATCTTCATCAGGACATGTCTAAACAGACAAGAAAACCTTCATTCTGGAGAAAAATGTAGCCCCCCCCCCCTCTTTCACTTTGTACCACCTGTGCATGTATACTTCTGTACAACATAGAGGTAAATGAGCTTGATTTATGACTTTGAACATCATACAGTTAAGATCTAGTATATCATTTCTTACCATACCACACACATAGCCATGACAATTATGATTGATACCATATCATTTCAGTTATGAAGTGGTATTTTAAAGCAATGAAATCCATATCTTATTGCACAGGTGAAAGCCAATCGTCATCTACAGTATACTCTACATATCACTATACATTTTGTATATTGATGTGATTTATATCTGTGTAATTATCAACAAGTTTTCTTTGTTAATACCGGATATTGATATTGTATCCTGACATTGTGTGACTTTTTTCGTGCCAGATTACACGTACAAAGTAGACATCAATATGGTAGAGTCCCAAATATAAGATCAATTATCAATGTACAAAACCAAAGGCCGACAGATCGTACAAAACTAGCTATCGGTCTAACACAGTCTACCATAGCATTTTTAATAATTCTGTCTAAAGTAATCTACTAAGAAACAAGGTGATGATCTACAACAAGTCCATATCATCCTGGGCACATCAGTACCAAAACAACCAAATCATAGGAGACCGATGGTCAATGGGAAACAAACAAGTGAAAGGATGTACCGCGTATAATACACTCACCCCCATATAACACGACAGACCCCAGCCTCCGCCAGTCTAGTATAGACTTTGGGTTATATCTGTTTTGGAGGTAGGCTTTGAGTATATCTGTCTGTTTTGGTTGACGGTCCAATACTACCTCTAGGATACCGCTGGTCGTGTTAAGGAATACTTCTATGTCATGCCATCTATCGTCGTTTATTGCTGAAATAAAGAACACAGAAAAATATACGATCTTGATAAAACCTATTAAACAGCATATCATTTTTTTGCATTTTTCTATTTGGGTTCATCAAAATGAAAAAGCTATGAGTCCTCTCCGGATTTGCCGACAGGGGACAAATAACAAAAATAGAAAGATGAACATAAAGAAATTGATAGATACTGTAGTTTTCCCGTTTACTCCTACATCAGAATGAAAAGATTTTTTTTCAGTTGACCTACATAATAATGCCCTGAGCATTTTTATACACGGAACTTCAGTTTTCGATCGAAGGCTTTCTGCTTGATTACAAGAACACCAATAACCTTGCAATTTGGATCAAACGAGGTCAGTGTAATGCAGTGGAAAGATATCGAACTTGTCATTACGATTAGCAAAGTTTGGGTATTGGAGAGAATCAATACAAATTTCAATGAACAAACACTATACATGAAAGTCTGAATTAAGATGAAATTCAGTATAAACTTATATAAAGAACATTTGATGAACAATTTAACGTGTTCGATTGAATTCTTAAATGGTAGTGTGGAATTTGCTGTAAAATAAAGCTTCTCACTCAGCATGTACAGTCCTGAATCAGAATTGAAATAACAAAGACAAGTGTCCAAATTTCAGATTTTCATATTCATAAAAGAAAAAAGTTCACAAATGTATGTAATGCATATCACTTTACAAATATATCCGAAGCCCAGGAATTTTACTAATCGTCCGTTTTCATCGTTCCACGATTGTACTAGGGGGTTAGTACCATAACGGAATAATAAATTCATGTGGTTCGGAGAGGAGTTTTAAACCCTCCCCCCCCCCCCAAAAAAAATCTGAAAAAAAATCTGGCGAGCAATGATCTCTCTGGCCATATAGGGATGTGTTATTTACTTGTAATTTATAGACATACAAAACACAATATAATCGGACTGAATGTTACTATAGCCATACATGATAAATAACGGTGGTTCAATAACGACTAATTGACATTTAGGAGGAAAATAAAGGGGCATAAATCTTGTGTTTAGGATTGTCATTTATAGCAATCATCTATAGGTCCAGTTTACCGTGACACAACAAATCCATTTACTATGTTACAATATTATAGATTCCCTAGCTCTCTATAATACCACTGATAGATTATGTACACAATCGGCAGTGTCAGGAGTCCTATTATGTTACACTATTTCATCCATTATTATAAAAATCCTGAAATCCAGGAATCCTTTGTCAGACAAAGTGACTGCTTCGATCACACTGGGGGATATTATTATCATATATCATGGACTTTTTACGAAAAATGTTACATTTATAGTTGTAGTATGGTATTATTTATTCTGTAATAATTGTAGAATGTAGCAATAATATAAAATTACATGAATACTTGACAGACTATTATATAATCGTGTGGATAAATATAAACTTGTTTTACTGTAATCGCGAACAATTCTTACAGCAAGAAAGGCACAAATACATAGCAAAACTAAGTACAGCGACCTAGAGCGATCCCACTATACGATACGGAAACATAATACATTAATGTATGTATAGTTACTTTTTAACTGTAAATAGTAAATGAAGTGTTTATCAGGATACGTTCATACAACCATCCAACTTGAACGGGTACCACAGGTCTTTCATATAAATGACGTAAAATCCATAGAAGTCCAAAATATATATACTATTGTCATATGTAATATGGGTAATCTTGATCAATTACCATATTCATTAGGATTACCAAATGAATATGGTAATTTACCAAAATTGCCCATATTACATATGACAATAGTAATATACCAGGAGTGATGTAAATGTACATAAAATACATACAGCCATCAATATATAGGAAGGTGACATCCGTTGTTGCATCTACAGCATGTACAAAACTACACACAAACAACCAAGAAAGGACAAACACAGCCAGAAACGTGAATACCGGTACACACATAGAATAGATTGGTCAAATACAAACAGAAACGTGAAGATACAAACAAAATTTGAAATTTACACATACATGTACATGCATCAATAACATACAAACATCGACGATTAAAAATAAATCGACGAGAACTCTTGTCAATGTGCAGAGATGGGATGGGATGGGATGGATACTACTTTTATTGCAAATGGTGGGGATATAAGTATTACTAGTGCCCAAATGTCTGAACTACGTACATTTGTTGCATAGTACAGCAATGACACTAAAACTCGATCTTTCATACACCTATTTTTATAGCCTCTCCACTATACAAGATAACAAGCAAGATACAAGCAAGACAATAAAACACAAGATGCTCAAGTCAAACACTTGTATCATGATTATTTTTAAAAGACATCTAAGGACAACATGAGCGACCCAAAATGATACCCGGCTCTACCTTTACTTGAGAAAGATGGGAAGGGGCGGTTGTCATTGATAGTTGTTGGCGTCGAGCTCTTAACTCCTGTGATAGGAACTAAAGAATGCAATCATGATAGGAGCATAGCTTACAGAAATACTACTATCATGATTACATTTTTGATTCACCTAGGGGCTTAACCAATAAATGTAATCATGATAAGTTATCATGATTACATTTTTGGTTAAGCCCCTAGGTGAATCAATAATGTAATCATGATACTACCGTACTAGTATGTTGCTCTACTGGTTCGCTAGGACTAGAGTATAAAGGACAGAATGATATACCTGGTCCATTCAAGGTATGGACATTGTCCATCGTGGATCCCCATCTCAATGGTTGGTCATTTGACTCTGATATGATTATATCCCTGATAAAGAATACCACTGCGGACCTTACAAACTTCGAAATTATATTCTATTAACATGTACTTCTTTCTCCGCTGGGGCCGCTTTCTACAGTATTTAACTTTACAATTACACAGTCTCTGTAGCAGGTATTTACCAAAGTTCAGACTCTATGCGATTGTCTCTAGGCTTAGCTTATCATAGTATCAAAATCAAAGTTTGATAGAGATATAAATGTATACCTAGTTTAAACATATGCGAAAAAGTGACTACCAAAAAGACGGACGGCGGACAAAGTGAAAACTATATACTAGTATCGACCTTGCGTTGCAGATGACACAAAGAGGAAGTAAGAAGAGGAGAGAGAAAAAGATTAAATTAATAAGGCTGAACTTCTTTTAATTGATCTTAGTCAAGTAAAATACGTTGATCTTAATTCAATTATTAGCCTCTTTAATGCATTATGGCTGCATGTGAAATATGCCTGCTAAGAATCCGATGACAGGAACATAAAATGACAACATCTTGTAACGGAATAACAGAAGATGGCTCATCACAGGTCGATAAATCTTCGTAATCCCTTGTCTTCTAATGAATGAGCATTCTCAATTACTCTCTAATTAATTTACGCGTTACGTAAGAAAGTGCCATCAGCGTAAATTAAGTTCAACTTTTGAAAATGAAGTAGAATCTATACTAGTTTAATATTGAAATGACGTCAACGCATTCAGACTTTTCTATTTTTTTACATGTAATTTTAAAGGCATTATGACCAAAGTAATCCTAAATGTCTCTGAAACGATGTTAACCCTTTTCTCTGAAAATTGAAACAAGGTAAACTTCTCAAAATAAGCTAATCTTACCTTTACTGAGAGTCAGATTGTAGGTAAAGTCATTCAGTACATATACAATCCGTACATATCCTCGGTATAATTCCGAACAAAATTTATAACTTTGTAACAACGGAAATTCTGTTCTATTATAATCCTTTGGAATATGACAAAATAATAAACCATGAGGTTCCTTCGTCCTAAAACTTAATCCTATCCGCTGATTGTCACGCGCGGTAAGATTCGGTGAAAACGCCAAGAAACCACCGGAAGAAAACGTCCAACCGGCAGTGACGTCAGTCTGACAAAGCACTACGTCATTCAATAATATCACAGATAGAAATTGTAGCCCCAATATCCAGGCGAAGTTATTCCGTTCCATACTGGAGTTACTGCATCATCCTACAATCTGAAAAGACAAATTAAATTATGAATATCAGTGCCATAGGAATCGCTTTTTGAGTTGTTTATGAAGTGCGACGCAATTCTAAACCAAAAAAAAAATCGTCTCCGTAAAATGATAATTGTACTCAATTTGTAGAACTGATAAAATGAACGTCATTTAATACGAGTGATTTACTAATAGCCACAGTTGATCCCCGTCCCAGTCTTTGGAAGTCAACGTAATTGCATGTATTTCACGAGTAATTTACCTGACCTGACCTGAGCAAAAACCTGTACAAAACAACACCAAACGTCAGGGTGTTAGAGAGACATGATGAATCAACCCAAAGTGGACTTCTAGATCAACAAGATAGTCAATTGAAAGCAAGAGCTATCTGTAAAGCTGGTAAATTATCCCCCTGCAGAGTAAATGAAAGGTTGTAATGCAAAACCCTATGTCCCATCAGGCTTCCATATTTGTATTTCAGATTCGAAATTGGCGCCAATTTAATCTATCAATGTTTTCTTGAATGTATTAAGAAGAATCGAAGGGACCAACGGACGGAAGAACAGAATGTGTCCACATTTAACATTTTCTAAAACAAGTTATGGAGAACAAGTTGCAATGGGAAGATGGTCCAAGCTTGATATCCTGATATACATATCACTTTTTCTTATACAGTATATCACTTTTTCAAATTAATATATATTTCTATATCACTTCTTTTAATTAATTTATCAATCTATAGATCAAATATTGGCGCATCCATGTCGAAGATTGCCGATTGGTACATGTGATTTTCCTTTGATGTAAGTGATTGGTCAGATCGATCACAAGGACGGTCAAATCATGTTGTAATTGTTGCTAATTAAGGCCAGCGGCTCGTGTGACCATCAGTACCGCTATCCCCAGACACGATGATGATCCCGGGTAATGAGTTTAAGGCCTCCGCTGATGAGGAACACATAAGCATGAAATCGGCGATTGGTAACCTTATGGGAGATAACTGATCGTATCACACTAATTATCACCCGGGGACTGAGGTATTTACAAAAACTACTACAAACCAATGTGGCCGTAAATAAAGTAGATGTGGAATCACAGCAACAAATTCCGTGATGATCCCAAGGACGAAGTGAAAAGATGTTCTTAGCTGGAAGCCTTCTACGTGTTACAAAACCGTCCATGTAATGTACATGAAGAAGCCTCTCAGATATACTCATATTTCCGATAGATTCCTATTTCCTTCTGAGAAATACCAGTCACTAACACTCCATTTATTCCTCGAAACAAACCCATAAATTTTACTTTTCAATAAAAAAATCAAATATTAGATTCACTTTCACTTATATCTTCTAGACTGATTTAAGAATCTGCACGAAAGTTGAAAAAATTACAAGTACACACTTGTCTTGCAATAAATCACGTAACAAAGATGCGCTGTTCTTCTCCCTCTAATGTACACTGCGTCCGATTTGAAATATAGAAATTCGTTCAGATGAATCCAATACCATTTCCAAATAAAAGAAACCGATTTTCCGATCACTTTCCATGAAAACAAAAATCAGAGAATAAATAGAAGGAAACTGCTGAATCAACAAATGTCATTATGTAACATTGGATGTAAACTGTCAGATGGACGGAGAAAATCGATGTTTCTCTACAATTCAATTTCTACGACAATGCCCTGATCAGACAAATAGCAAATATCGCTGTCATCTGGAGGCGACATCTAGCGGCGCCAAGCTGCACGATCCAGTCTCCAACAGAATCGTTTTGATTTTTCGTCGACTGACTCTGCTTCATGAGAAAACCATCCTACAAATTTTGATTACAAGAAATTTAACATACAGAAAAGAAGAAAACAAACAGAAGTTAAGGAACACAAAGTACTTGAATGAGAGGATCAGTAGGTTCAAGATGTCCGGGAAAGACAAATCGGTTATTTATTCGTCTCCAAAAAAGAGGTCAAACCAATTTGAAACTGAGAGTTTGAAAGTGTGTACAATAGCACTGCATTATAGCCCCTCAAAATGATTAAAAGCTCTGACCTCGCGCACCTGGATTATCAAGTAAACACTTTAAATTCATAAACAGAGTTGGTAATTGGCTTTTTTCTTTCCCTAAAACTCCAAATGGTCCAAAATTATACCCCGATCACAACAATCGTCGTGAACTACCAAAATGACAAGGCGGCAAGTTGATTACTACCTCTCCGTCACAATTTTAAGTGCTTGGACTTTGTGTATTAAACTCAATTGTGCTCACTGTTGGAATTCGCTGGTCAAACTGACCAGCCTCCGGACAGTCAAGGAGAGACAATTTGCATAAAGAAACTGTGCCAATCATTAAAACTGTTCCATGAGCTACACACCATTTTAAAATTTCCCCCTTTCTCCTTTGAAATAATGAGGAGGTTTTGTATCGTAAACAGGAATCTACTGATGAAATTGACTGATTTGATTTTTTAAACTTTTTATATACCCAAAACTACACTGTTATCAGTCTGAGTCTGACGAATACAGTATAGATTGCAGTAATTTGCTCTCCGACGACTAAATTTTCTTGTCAACAGGATAAATGGCAAAACCGACAAGATAATATAACAATTTCCCTGTGGATCTGATAGGAATGGGACGCTAAGTGAGATATTTGTCAAACTTATGAAATTAGAAATATAAGGTCAAATTCCTCTCGAACTATTTTACAAATGAAATTCTGGTGAAGTCAAGTCAAAATTTCTTTGTTGGCGCTCACTTCACATTGCTACAGTGCATGCATGCCGTAATCAATTTCCCACAGATACCGAATTACAAGCGGGGATATGGTTTTATGTAACTTGGTTATATTCAACAATTTAATTATCTAATTCTGCAATGGCACACCCTGCTTTTCTTCTGTGTGGTTATGACTGTCACAAGTACAACTCAAAACGGACATTATCCTTGAAACGTTATCTTTATGTAGTTTGCTGTTGTAAAAACGGTAGAACGTATAGTAAATATCTGTTGTTCAACGAAGTAATTATCATGTAACATCAGATTCAGAATGCTAAATATTTGAACTCAAATGATCTATCAAATGACAAACAAGATGTGTTTGTGAAACACGGATGCCCTTGTCAGCATCTTTGTCGGTATAGAAATCAATCGTAATCAAAAATGTAAATGTCGAGTCAAACTCTAAGGCCAAAGATTTTGGAACCATCCTTATCATAAGGAATGCATATGAAAGACCTACCATCTGTCAATCGAAAAAATATGGTCTAGGTAAAAGTTTTTCAAAAGAAGGTCAAACGCCATGGTCAAGATCATAAGTCGAGATTTTATAACAATACATTCACCTACAGAGTACAAGACACTAGATCAAAACCCGATAAACATAAGAAATATAACATAAAAGCATGTTCTGTAGATTTTCTTTTTATTTTCGTGCATGAACATCGACGGCGGGTGCGTCTAGCCAAACAGGGGATGCTTACTCCTCCCGGGCACCTGGTCCCACCTCTAGCTTGCTAGGGGTCTGTCAATGCTCAATTTGGTGCTCTATTGAGAGTGCCGTTGCAATTGTTGTCAGGATCTTCTTTATCTCATTTACATAAAAGCAACAAAGTTTATCCATCCAAGGACATATATCATCGACCTTGACCCCTGACAAGTCCGTGAAGTCGGATGTTACAGTATTGAACATACGGTAAATAGAGCCGCCCAGCCTTTCAACCACAAAGAAGGCTTGAGCGCGCCAGACAGATATGTTTAAAAGACAATACAGACGGACAAAGTCGTACATAAAAATTGTCGATCTTGGATGGACAATTGCGATTATACTGTCGTAAGACAATGATCGTTTTGGCGATTTCCTTTTCACAATATCTCAGCAGTACCGAACATATATATACGTCATTTGTTAGAGACAGTCGCCCAGACTTTCTCTAATCAGCAAGAAAAGATATAACAGATAGATATGCCTAGCATTCTCTTTTAGGACCTATTACTTTGATAATAACAGGTTGTTTTTCTTTAAGAAACTTATTGTCAAACACTATTATTAATACATGTAATACAGGTATTTACAAAGATTTGTGGCGTAACAATGGTATAAAGGAATCAAAAGGCTGGCGTGGCCACTCTCCTCGTAGAAATATTATGAAAGACGACGGACAAAGGATAAGTACCACGGTACAATAGGATTATGCCACCAGCTTTTCACAGGTAAATCACACTGACAGCTTACAGCGGAGTTAGAGTCAAAAACTTACCTTCGTATATGTCAAGTTTACACCCTAACTGGAGCCAAAAGGTCGGCGATGGCAACCCAATAGTTTAAAAAAGTTTAAGATCTACACAAATGTTTAATGATGTAATGCTAAGATATCTATCATTCATTATTGTGGTTTTTATACGGCATTCCGCGATGTTTTTTTTTTCACAAAAAAATAATATTCAATAGTTTAACATTGATCAAGACAATGATATGAATTAAATCATTTATACTCACAACTTGCAAACTCAATGCCCTTAGCCTTCCGTTATCCAAATAACAATCAAATTCGCCTATCCCAACAAACTATACCATGCTGATATTTCGATGTAAAAGAAAACCAACAATAGTCGGAAAGCATTCATTCATAAGTATATGCATAGATATATATACAAACCATTAAAATCCTATCGAATCAAGTATTGACAGAGCACACGTAATTATAGAAGCTGCTTTTATGCCCTTTAAATGATGGAATCGCTTGACACATTCCAATCAATTAATCACAATATTATAACAATGGATAGGAACAGAACGGTGCCACAATAGAGACTCGGGAAAACTGCACAAATTATAAAAACTTACACAGCGAATTAATATAATATAGGATCGATATCAGAGGCGTCGTGCTCGGGTAGGTCCAAATCTACAGTCTTTCTTGATCAAGAACGGCATGAAAACACGCGAAACGTCTGATCGATATGTCTGCAATTCCGAAAACTCGAGAATGCGCTACCTGAAGACGTCGTTTTCACTACTCCCCGTGGTTTGGAGCTCTTTGAAAACTTGGGGAGTTGGGTAATTGGAAAATATTCCTGGGGTTACGTGATTCAATGTTAGGCTGATCGAAATTACGCCTAATGTGCAAATTATTGATTATTTTGCAAGTTTTTCTGCAGTAAATATCACGTCTAGATATTTTTTTCAATGAAAGAATAAATCATTCAGCATTCGTTGTTGAAATAATTGCCTTGATTGCAGTTTGAGAGGTGGTGATCACGCAATCGCAGTAAACGGTATTGTGATTTATTTCGACGAGAATTATAAATAAAGAAAATTGGTTTGTGAAACAAGAATGCCCCCGTCGGCAGCTTTGTCTGCATTTAAGCTGTTATCCGAAAAAAAAGGTCAAAATCAAAAGATTCTTTTAATCAAATGGAAAGGTCACAAGGTATACACATTTTGAATAATACACGATCCATCACATACCAATCAAAGAGTACGGCTAAGGCTATCTCTTGCGCAGACAAACCGACGGGCCAAAAAATAAATGCCCCCAGAACACTGATTCAGTTGGGCATAAAAATCGACCAATTTTACATCTTTCAAATGAAATTTTCAATCGTCCCTACAGGGCTTCCGAATCTTAAATTGATTCATGAGATCTCAGAGTTTTGTCGGCCAAACTCAGCTAAAACGGTTTGTTTAAACCATAATACCTACTAACAAATATTTTTCATATTAAACTCCTTTTAGGCAACGGTTTATTCTCATAACAGATAAATATTGACATAAACTATACGTGGTTTCCATAACCTGGAGAGGTGAAAGTGTAGGCCATCGTATTTTCTGAATGGAATCAATCAATACGTGTAAATCCAATATGACATCTTACTTCATGTAACAGTTTATACTATTCTTAATATCTTCTCCAAACAAACACTACATCAAATAGCAGGGATAGGACAACGTAACATACCTGACCAAACCTTGGTTAAAAACTCCAATCCAAATAGAAACAACAAGATTTCACTAAGAAGAAACTGCTCGGCGCATGTTGACATGCAGAAGCATTTACCGTGGTGAGATAGTGAATGACAGAACATGGAGGATCGATACAGGTTCTACCTGCCTCTGTTTACTTACAGTAGCTATACATAATTGATGATCCTTTATTACTCTGGTCATGACAATGGATATCAAGTCATTTCTGGCATGTGTGGGGCATCATTGATTCACATAGTTGCGAACCATCTCTTTCACAGACTTTTATACGGTGTATCAAAATGATATAAATATAACTTCATCTCGTGGTAGTGTTCCCGCTTAAAGGCCGACGTTTCGAACCACCCGGTCGTTAATAGTTATACCTGAGTGACATAAGCTTGATATGCGTGGCATACCGTCTTTGAAGACAACGCCGTCTGCGAGCGGCGCGTTACATCAAAGACAAACCGACAGGTAATCCTTTATTATGCTAATGAGATACCCGAGTCTCATCTGTTTTAAGCTGTCAATCAAAAATTGATAGGGGTAAAAGGATTAGAGGGAACCAATCAGATACCAATAAGAGATGTTAACCCTATAGCGGTCAGCGAGGAAATGACAGAAAATTTACCTGTCACCTTATATAGTCCCCCGTCGGCCTTTAATGCAAATTAAAGTTCCACGATGCAATGATCCGATGATCAATTCCCTATGATAGAAGCCAAAAGACAAAAAGTCCTAATCGATACCACGACAGATGACCTTCATAAAGCAAACAAACGTAATTCAAGTATGGTATGGAATCATCAACGACAGTATCAAATAACATGTTAACATCGTCATGATTTACCTGCCATTTTCTTTTTTTTTTTTCGAAGTTTCTGAATTGTAATTTACAGGTAAAATCTTCCCATCTATGTGTCTTGTGACCCCGGAGAGATCGCCGATACATATCATACATTTATATGTGGCACTTGCCTCTCTTATCTACACCATCACGCCGGGTTTAGTCAATTAGTCTCCACAAAATCATTCAATTCTCTTCATTTTACATTAAAATAATTACTTTCAGTTTTATCTTGATAATCTGTTAAGGGAAAACGCAGGTACTACGCAGTTATTTGTAGAAGAAAAAAAGTCTGACCCACTCATCGTCAATCCCTAAAATATGCTGCTCAAGTTATTAAGGCATGTATAATGACATGAAAATGAATGCCGAACAATTCAGACTCGCAATACTCAAAGGCGGAAGAAAGCTTTCTCTCTTCTATGTCAAGTGCTCTTGACGAGAGAACATTAATTTGATTCATGCATCTAGTGCTCGTCTTTGAAAAAATTCTAAAAATTCGCTTGGTTTAATAATACAGTTTACTGTACACGATAACACGTGTTTTATGTCAGTTCACTGGGCATAGTTATGCAACAAGCGCTCTGTCACGAATTTAAGAAATTTAATTAATCATAAATAGGTCTTCTACTACAAAATATACATGTACATTGTATATATGAATATACATGGTCAGAATTGAACGACGCGTGAGCGTACGACACGAATCAAAGAGAAACAAGAAAAATCTTTGAAATAAATAAAAATCAAACGAAGTGTTAAGCATTTCATGAATTAATTGCATTATCCATAGAGGTATAGTCAAATACTAGATACAGGTGTGTTAATCCGATCAAATCTCCGATTACGTTTAACATTGTCACCTGTATGATGTTCCCGCTTAACCCGACAATTTAGTCTCAGGTAAACCGATATGATCAGACTGAGATAATCCTACAATCCACCAAAGTTAAATCATTGACACCTTCAATCTTTGTCTGAGGCACTGAATAAGAGGGCCCTTCAAAAGATATCATAAAAGACTGTCTGGTCGGTCCTTAAAGACGTTTGGAGTATGTAATTTGGCAAGCAAAGTAGAGATTCTGAGAAGAAGTTTAATAGAAGCATGGGTGCATGCATCAAAGACAAGCACCACGCTCATTATCCCCTTTCTGCTTTAAAAAACACGCCCAAAACAAATACAGACAGTAATATTGCTGTCATAAAAACATATGAGACGACCATGATGAACTTGAACAACAAAGACCCCAGACTCAGTATAAGGACACCTCGCGAACACCACCATTATCCGAACGTGCAACGGAATGATTGCATCCATCCTTCTGTTGGTGCAAGCTCCGGTGGCGACCCCTATATCCATATTGTCATAGGACTCATGATTGCTCAAAATCCGGACCAAAATCCAAGAGCAATACAATATATATTGTTAAGACTGTACTAGTATGGATGATATAAAGTGCAAGATGAAAGTGCAAAGAATTCTAAATCTGTAATATAAAGTTAATTTCTTTGAGTGTATAGAACGTACGAACATTTGGCGTAAAATACACGTCTCTTTTTTTCCACAAAGACTCTGACTCGTACTTGACTTGAAATACTGGCATATAGAAGACAAGATGTAACTTTACTTTGGTCTGTGCCATCTCTATCGGAGACAGACGGGCAAAGAAACTTGTTTTCTAAGTCAGACGATACGAAAACATAATGAAAATACACCATATTAAAGGGTTTCTAATTTGAAATTTGAAATTTACGTCAACTCCCATTCAAAGTTCATGTACGGAGTACGTAAAATCCGCCAGACAGTAAACGTCTGATTATAGCAGTATATGAGGTCAAGTAATCCTATATATACTCAATATTTGATGAAGTATAGTATGTAATTGGCGTTACAATTAGACCATAATGGCTGTACAAGTCGACCTATTGCTCAATATTGATGAGGCATACTACTGAGCCAGCTCGCGTATAAAATGACAAAGATAATATTTGCTTATATGAAGATGGAGGAATGACAATAAAGTATAGAGCGACATCTGCCCATTATTGACTTCCATTAGCAGTCGGTATATACTTTATATTCTCAGCTGTCAACATTTATTTTTAAAATCCTCCTTGGTTTATGGAGGCAGGAAAACCATGGCAACACCTAATTAGTAAAACAAAATGCGTTGATTTTCTTTAAGAGGGATATCACTAGTGCATCATTTAATACATAATTGAAAATGTTCCGGCAACAAGTTTAATAATATTTATTTTATAACTTCCTTGGGTTTATGGAAAAGCACGAAAACCATGGCAACACCAAATTAGTGAAACAAAATGTGGTGATTCCCTTTAAAAGGACTATCACTGGTGCATCGGTTCGGCTACGAGCTGGGTTTTTTTTTCTTCCATTTTTTAGAAGTAATACAGCAGATAGTTCTTATTCATTCAGACGTAAAGTTTCAAAAAGTGCATGTAATATCATTATTATTGCGACAATTGCTACCATAATATCGCCATCAAATCTGAGATCACTCACGCAACCCAAAATAAATCTCGTTCTGACGCTTGAAGTTCGTAAAAACGTTATCGTGAAACCGATTGATCCGATCTAGTAAATGAAACGAAAATTTTCCACATGCATATCATCCATTGAAGTCCACAAAATGTATAATAGCAGATCGGACAAATGAACACGATATCATAGTTAGGATAAAACACTACGTTCATTTCAAAGACACGAGCCCCTCCCCTTCCATTTATTCTCTTCCATCAGAGCTATCTAATCCCCCTCTTTATGGAGACCTCGGACACGGGGAGTGACCATAAAAAGCAAATCATCACAGCAGAACATCTGCATCTAATGCATTATCTGGGGGCTGATTGATTGGGACAGTACAATAAGTGCTTCGCTACACAACTGGATTAAGGATCTGAAAAAAATCATCAAACAAAAACCAGATATGGAAATGGGGAATCCAAGATAAAACACGTCGTCCCAGGGCGGTCATTATGATTAATATTGCATGCCAGGTCCGGTTCCCATGGGACGCGCCGGATGCTTCCAGCAATATAGTTCGGAATCAGAAAAAGTAATTTCCATACTTTATTGTGAATGGAATATTCTAAGCGTCTCTACGGCTCTTTGTTTTAACGTATCATAATATATTCAAGGATGCCAAGAAGCAACAATGCGTGTATTGCCGAGTCTTATTTCTTTAGAGTTCGTATGTCATTTAACGTCGTCGCGATTCCCCTTTTCCGATCGGAAATATGAACGCATGTTGGTCTATGAAATAAGTACCAGCTTCTCCAAGAATGAAGTCGATGCTTTTCTCGACGAGCAATCACACTATAGATATCTTTATAAACTAAACATACAAAGCGAAATCTAAAGAGTCAGAACGGGAAAATGGTAACATCCCCCAAACCAAAAATCTGCATTATTACACTGTCTTGCTTTAAATGATTAAATGACTTTTTTTTTCAAAACGGTGTTTTTCCACTAGTTGACAGAAAATTGTTCCAATGGAGCGAAAAGATGGAGTCAGCCAGTGTAGTCTTTATATGTCCTCATTATTGTCTGTTGACAAAGCTCTCGCCTTATATGGTCCAGGAGTCTTAGAGGACATGGTCAGTTCTGATTATGTCCGGAGGCTGTAGTGGTCATATCGGGTTGTGACAGTTCATCACATTAACTGTTATTAATCCTAATGATTAATGTAGTTAATTTTATTTCCTGATACCCGTCAGGGTAATCGATACAATAAGATCGCGGACGAGTCATACGTGAGGTCATGTCCCCTATTAGAACAAAGCTCATCACCCACCGTTTAATCAAGTGTCGGTAGTCATTGTTTGAGTTACATTGCGGCATTGGTCGGTGGCCAGGGTACTGTTAGTACAGACAAGCTATAGTCACGGTTTATTATATATTACAATATTGCTACTTGTGACGACCTCAACGTGATGAGATAGGGAAAGTCATATTACATGAATGTAAGGATGAAAAAAATGTAGATGAATAGAAATTACACTGCACCAACAGAAAATGAAAGCACAGTCTGGACATAGACCAAGAGATAATAAGGACAACGTAGTTTTCATAAGAGGCGACAATAAAACAATGTCGGTGCTAATCGAAAACAAGATGTATTTCTATTTGCTTCATCACTAAACATTCAAAATGTACGTCCAGGTCAAGGTTACTACATATTTTTTTTTTTTGTGGACGAAGACAAACAATATTCGGACAGGACATGTGCAAAACACAAATGCAAATGTATATGGCAGCAAAGTTATTTGGCCTTGACCCTAGGCCCTTTTCTATAAGTTATGGCTGAGGTGTCTTTTTCTGACTTTAAATTTTGGGAAAATTTCAAGTGAGAACATGCGAAATTTTCCCAAAATTTAAAGCCAGAAAAAGACAGAGGTAAACTTTTTTTTTACGAACACAGAATTACAGCCATTGGCGAACACAGAGTGGCAGCATGCTCCTAAATAATCGTTTATGGAAGCAAAGAAACAAGGCATCCTAGAGAGAGCATTGAAAATGATAGCTTGAAGAGCTAACATAAATTACACAATGTACCCATACCTTACACGTCCCTCTTATTTCACCTCTACTACCCTGGTGCAGAAAAGACCGCATACAAAACCTTATGTCAGTCCTCTAAACTAGACAAGTGATTTATACATTTTTTTCAATCCGATGAACAAGGGTTCTAGGCTTTTCAAACTTGAAATATTTCGAATGAATCAAGCGTTTTAACGGTGAACTTGATAATGATAATTTATCATCAGCGTTTAGTATTTACTCACCTGTCCCACTTAAGTTCTGGATACATTCAATTAAAGCTGGATTTTTGTCATCGCGTTTTCAGTCATGATTTCACGGTCGTCCCGCATCTTCATTCCTATTAAATGTAAAAAGATAGCACAGAGTTGGTGACACGAGTACAATACTCTTCTATGTTAAATCGTTAGTTTGTGTAATTAAGTGGAATGACCTTGCCTACCAATAAATGACCACAAATTTTAACGCCACCAACTTGGATGTTTTCATTCCGATCTCTTATCAGCGGAGATCGACTGATAAAATACATGAAGAAAACATCTATTTAACCTTACCTGGGCAGGTATTATGATCATTAGAATGCACAGACATTGTTCGTGAATTATTCCGTAATACTGAATGGTAGTTTCCCGCCACATCTCACACGGAGGGGATTCTAAACACATGCAAGGTAACGGCCCATGGTGCCAAAAACAGATAAATATGCCAATAAAAACATCAGGTAAACGTTATTTTATGCGTCAATGTTTGCATTTACATTTTTAAAACCTCAATTCAAAAGGAAGAATTGAAATTATGGCGTATAATGAACAAAATATAAGATAAAACACCATCTAGATCGCGACGACGACAACGCAAGTCCAAGATTCGTTAAAACAGGAGGTCCCGGAAATCTACCAACGTGAAATCTATTAACCTTCAAGCAGAACTTCACTAACGATTCGTCGTTACACTTTTCATTAAATCTTATATAACATTCACTATTTCTATCACTGTCAATGGCTATCACTGAACGTATCATCGGCTATCGCTAGTATGATCTGATAGTCCCTAGTCCCGCGTCACCCTAACTATAATGATTATCGATAGAACCTAATTGATAGGTGGTACCCCTCGTCACCACGGGACAAAGGTAGCCACTTCAGCTTCCCATAGGGTGTGGGGTCAGGGTACTAGTATATAAACTTGTCAACAGTCAGGTGGGAGGGCATACCTATATAGTAAACCCAGGTGGAGCAGCGTACCTATAAACCTTAACAATGCTGAGAGATGCCAACATAAAGAAACCTACAATCACTTTCCCTTACATCTTGGTGTCCCTAATTTGTTTTGTAGCATCTGTAAGGGGTATACCAGTATACGTTAGACGATTCAAAATATTCTTGCTTTGTTTTGACCTTGTTCATTCAAAACAGAGATTTTCCTTTTTCAAACTTCCACTTGTACCTCACACATTCCAATTCTTTTTCATAATCAATTAGCAAAATAGAAAAAAATCTTTCCCCAACTTTCTAAAAAATATCCCGCATACGATTTATCTTGAAATTGAGATTTTTTAGACATGCTGTTAAATCTTTTCTAACAAGCTTTTTGGCACTACATTAAAAACCCATAGTTTAATAAAGATGTACTTACTAGCTTCGTGAGAGCATCCACGTATATCAAACTTATTTTTTCAGTGGTACGACAATGAATAGCATACTTTCATTCACCTTCCCAAATCCCCCACATTGTATCTCACGTTTGGCGGATCAAACAGTCCTATTGAAAATTTCAAAATCCTTACTATTTGCTCCTGTATATATGTAACGTAGATTACTATCGCTGGTATAGTAAATTATAACGGAGACTACATGTATTGATTCTTACATACTCCCTCCATGCACAACGCTGATACTATCTCATTCATCATTATAAAATTCCTCTCTCTACAATTCTAACAAATATTTTTTTTCTAGTGACACATAAATGTATTTACCCAACCAAATGATGTGAATCCAACGGTAAAGTTCAAGTTAGGGAGATGTTCATGGTTGACAATTTATAGCTTTGTTAATAGTTACATTAACATTTGCACTCTTTGAAACCTGCAATTATTGTAGAATAAATATAAGTAATTTGACTTTAAAATACAAGGAATTCAACAAGATATAATAGGAGTTCCATGTTTGATGTGAAGCCAAATATTTTTTAAAAGTGGATGTATCTTTTTAGAGAAAGATGTACATTTATTATACAAGGATACTTATATTTACGACAAAGATGCATGTGATATATCAGAATTCAACAATTTATTGACCTACACTATATGCATGCCAACAGATACATCAAGGAATCCGACATGTTACTGGCACCGAGCATCATTACGTAATTTACAGACACACGTTTTATTAAGACAAGTTCCCCAGAAACGACAGCAACATTTTTGTTAATACAGAACAAATTTGCTTATTTTTGTTTATTTGCTTGACGTCAATAAGCAATTCAAATTATCTCTAACATAAAACTTAAAAGGTGAACAAATGACCCCATCGAAGTTCTGTCAAACCATGCAATGTTCAATCATTTGTATTGAAATAATTAAAAAAAAACTACTATATTATTAATATATAGACAAACAATAATTTTCCAAAAATCTATAAGTAAGCACTTACAAATCGAAATTACCACAGAAAAATTGATTGAACGGTCAATAAACTTGTAAGTTACCGAACAAAGAATTTCCTATGATAGTATAGTGGTTAAACTTACCTTATTTACGAGAGTCGGGTGTAGAGAGAAATTTTATCAATCCCCCTATAAAGTCAGCGACTCCTGACTAAATACCCTTCTTATAGCAAATTAAATTTTACATCAGTTCTACTATGTTATTTCCCTCCGTGCGGAGCGTTAATCAATATTGAAAAGACTTCAAAAGAGGGGACTACTTAATTCTACTTGATGTCAAAGAGGCGGCTCCTTACTACATCTCTATTAAATTACTACAAATAGCCCAAGAAAACACATAAATAAGCTGTGACAAGGTATTATGTTACAAAGTGTGACCGGCCCCTGTGAATGAAGGCTACAGGGTATCTGCTGTATGGGGGACACACATGAAAGAGAGCAATAATAAAACTAAGATCGCGCACTTGAGCGGTCCTTCATTGGACGCCATTGTCTTCAATGGGATTCGCAAAGAGCAAAACGTCTTACCTCTAAATAGCCTGCTGTGAAAAGGTATTTAGAGTAAGAATCTTGTTTATTTTGTTATTTGTGAAAGAGAAAAAAATGTTGATCATTTTTCGGTTCATTTAGACGGACCTTGTTGATTCAGAATTCAGGTGAGGCGTGAAATCGGGAGTAAGCAGCCGCATAGTTCCTGATCGAACGCTTCAAGAACGTCTGGCAGTATTGATCGGTTCTCTGAACTAAAAAAAAAGAGGAGATAACAGGTAAACTTCTTCTCCAAAACCCATAGGAGCTCGACGCCATGGACCTCCTCTGCTTGGTCTGTAGTATGGGAAAGTAGAGAATGGGCGGATTTCACTGAGGGTTATCGGCGTCTAGCTCCTGTGCCTAAAACCTTACTTTGTCTAGTATTAGTTAACCTTACTTTGTCTAGTTCCTGTACCTAAAACATTACTTTGTCTAGTTCTTGTGCCTAAAACCTTACTTTGTCTGGTTCCTGTACCTAAAACATTACTTTGTCTAGTTCCTATGCCTAAAACCTTACTTTGTTTAGTTCCTGTGCCTAAAACCTTACTTTGCCTAGTTCCTGTGCCTAAAATCTTACTTTGTTTAGTTCCTGTGCCTAAAACCTTACTTTGTCTTGTTCCTGTGCCTAAAACCTTACTTTGTTTAGTTCCTATGCCTAAAACCTTACTTTGTCTAGCTCCTGTGCCTAAAACCTTACTTTGTCTAGTTCCTATGCCTAAAACCTTACTTTGTCTAGTTCCTGTGCCTTAAACCTTACTTTGTTTAGTTCCTGTGTCTAAAACCTTACTTTGTCTAGTTCCTGTGCCTAAAACCTTACTTTGTCTAGCTCCTGTGTCTAAAACCTTACTTTGTCTAGTTCCTGTGCCTAAAACCTTACTTTGTCTAGTTCTTGTGCCTAAAACCTTACTTTGCCTAGTTCCTGTGCATAAATTCTTACTTTGTCTAGTTCCTGTGCCTAAAACCTTACCTGTTTAGTTCCTGTGCCTAAAACCTTACTTTGCCTAGTTCCTGTGCATAAATTCTTACTTTGTCTAGTTCTTGTGCTTAAATCCTTACTTTATCTAGTTCCTGTGCCTTAAACCTTACTTTGTCTAGTTCTTGTGCCTAAAACCTTACTTTGTCTAGTTCTTGTGCCTAAACCCTTACTTTGTCTAGTTCCTGTGCCAAGAACTTTACTTTTCATTTTTTCATATACTGTTTGATATTAAAGGGGTCTTTAACACTATCTGATTCCCAACAAAATAATCATTAGATAAGCCGTCAAACAAGTCGCCGCGTGGTCCAGACGGAGACACGACCAAGAGCTAACCAAACAACGTAAGAATGGGACGGTGATTTATACGGATCATCTTCGCGCCAAGGAAACTTTATTGAAATCGATATAAGGCGAGATATAAATGTCCGGACATCCCATCCATTAATAACACAAACTTTATCATTATAAAGCAGACCATCAAGACGAGGAGAGCAAACTTAAAAACATGGCAATATTTGCCTTATTGATCCAGAGGCCTTTTCTTGCTGGAATGACCGTCATCAAGTAGCGATTAATAGAGAGAAATATAGTGACGTCTTCCGTGAAATTGTCAACTGGTGTTGTATAGACCGAGAAATTCTTGGCGACCAGCGTTCGAAGAAAACTATCTAGAACATACAGCACAACACAAAAGGGGAAACACAAAAACTAACAAAAGAGGAACTCAAATACGTCAGTAGAGAACATATAAACGTTTGAAATGCAAAGACATCTACAGATGAAAATGGTGTGATTAACCGAATGATGTGTGCACAACTTTGCCGTTTTCTGGGAATCCAAAAGTCAACGACATTGCATGGTTTGATATTGTTGTACTTCAGTGCATAAATGGAACATCTGTACTCTCGCTTCAATGGCCAAAGAGAACTAAATATCAATTTTAAAGTAGAAATTGTAATTTTCTTACATTGAGATCTATACACGACTTTTGAAAAATAAAAATCATATCAAGGAATGCATGTGTTGCCTGCGAAACATAGCGACAATTAGGAATCACTTTTTTATAGGGTGTATTATCCCAGTGTGACAAACAGACGGACAGATGGACAACGTGATCCCTAAGTGTCGCTATGCTTCGCAGGCGACACAAAAATGTGAATACGTTCTGTATCAAACTTTGAATTCTGAATCACCAAAAGTGTGCACATGATGTTGACATGCTCATTTTAAGTGGCAGCACGACAAACAAGACAATTACGGCAACATTTCAGAGCAGAATCCTGAATGAAGTTCGAAATCGTACTGGTTCTCTCCGAAATCAGAACAAAATTCTAAAAATTCAATAATAGGTGAAGTTGTTCGTGGAAGTAATGATTACGGATGGATGACGTAGATCTGGTGATGACAGACCAGGACAGAGTGATGACAGAATATGGGAGTCACTGTACATTGTACTGAGGTACTGGGGGATGGTATCAATAAAATACCGTCTAGCCTTTGTTTGCGATGCTCGGAATATGGATCTGAGAGGAATCTGTTGTTGTGTATGATAACTAATGATGATGACATCAATAAAATACGTCAATCTTATGGTTACTTTAATGCACACTCTATTCAAACATGAAATCACTCCCTTGTACCCCGCTCTCCCCTCGTGATTATAGAGTATGATTTACAGAAAACAATATAGCACGATAACCCTTACATGACATACAATGGCTATTCATTTAAGATGTCCATCCAACCAGTAGAGCATTGAAATCAATTAGACAGTATTTTTTTACGTCTCACATTTTCCATTCATGTACACGAGAGAAGTGAATTCTATTATACTTACCATAGTTGTTTCAACCAAAAACCTCCTTGCAAATCCCCGAATCAGATGAATCACTCAAGTTTCTGTCAGTGTCACTGCACACGTAAAAAAGAACGAACTTTAATAATCCCTGTAAAACATATCAATATATATCAGAAATAAATTTCAACTGAAGTTGGCGTGAAAGTGTTTAATTCTCCAGTTATCCAACACAGCCGTCATTTAAAGGTGCCCTGACTTTATTGATTGTATGATTCTATATAACAGTAGGGAGCAATAGGACCTCTATATAAGTAAACACTTGAAACATTCAAAATGTCAAAAAGTCGCTAACCTTTTGGGGTTTTCAAGTCAAATGACAGCGTGAAAGTCGTTTGATCAATAAGCTATTTCCACATAATACAGATCTCCTCACGGTTTTCTACGTTCCACTTCCAATGTGATCTTGACAACGTAGCTATGTGGCTGAAGAAAGGGCGCATTCCCGCACGTGCCTGGTCATCGATCCTTTAAGCTCCCGATGCCGATACACAACAAGTTGTTCTCTGACGATTCCAATCGCTTCAGGAAAAACGAGTACAATGCAAAACGTAACATCAACACATGATTTTATACAATGTCTGCTATAAATCAATAACCACTTGGTCTTTTAGTTCCCTATTTCCCAAATGGATCGAAAAGAATGCTTGCACATATAATATTCAACTAGTATAGCGTTGTTTCTCGTCCCTCAAGGCTGTTGAGTTAAATTGCATCACCTTATCCAGGTATGAAAAGTGCATATTAATGCAGGTATCAAATACTCAGGTGCTGAATATTGTACCCGCAAACATCTGAATTATTATAATTACATTATTCATTGTTATGTTAGATTTTATTACCTTGTAATTCTCACACCTCCAGTAGGCATTTCTCCGTATCTTTCACAAGGTGTAATATGCATCTAGTATGCACGCGATGCCAAGAAAGAGTGCATGACAGAGAAAGTAAACAAGTGTCTTATAATAGATACTTTTTGTATATGTTTACCCAATTACCAAAAAGAATTTATGCATTCCCTCGCATAGGAACAAATTGTCTATTCTCGAAGCAATGAATAGTTTTATCCTTTATTTTACTGCTGTGACCTTAACCTCTGACCCTTAACACTAAATCGACCTCTCATCATGGGCAACTCATGATCACATTAGCAGTTTAAACGAACATCTAAAGTAACGCGACCTCTATACTGTCACTAGTATTTTCCTATTTTTTGCCTGATGTGACCTTATCATCTGAACTCTGACCTTGATGACCTTGATGATCATACAATTACATTGTGATTTATAGAGTGTCATTAAGATGTTCCTATTATTCACCTATAGGGTTTGTCGCATTGACCTCTGACCCATGGCCTTGATTACTCGTGTCTTTCTGTCAAGCAAGGTCAACTCGCACACAAAGTTTGATAAGCATCCAAAGTAATCAAAGACTACCAGAGCGTCCACAAAGTTTTCTTATTATTTCCAGTTATGACGTCAACCTTTGATTCTTGAACTTAAAAAAATCAATAGGTGTTGTCCTCTCACCAACTTGCTTATTTGACGAGCAACCAAACATTAAAACTGATAGTCTATGACTTCTACAGTCTGCACAGGCTTGTACAATTACTATGGCAATGCAATTGTGCAACAGGATAACACATTTCCAATGTGTGTGACTTTTTCATGTAAATTTGTACAAAACTAAAACAACTTGTAACTCTATATCAAATTTTATAAGCATTAACAATTAGAGGAGTAAAGTAGAAAGCATACCTAGTTTCATTAGGCACGGTCCATTTGATATTCTGGGGGGTGGGGGGCTTGAGTTTTTTGTCAGAGCAAGATTATTTTTTTCTTGCAAAGTCGGAGCAAGAAAATTTTTTTTAACAAAGTGATGTGCATATATATTAAGAATGTTTGTGTTTTATCAATAGATATTATTTATATTTTTACTCAAAACTCTAAATATTGATATATACTTTATTTTTAAGCTACTGTATTCAATTCAATTCTAAATAGAGAGATAAAAGATTTCTACAATACAATTCTAAATAAACAAAATTTATATAAGGTACATGAATATAAGAGGGTCTTTGGGGAAGGTCTTCTAAACAAATTTTAAAATGCAGAATTGTAAAATGGTGAATAACTGAAGTTCTCCTTCCAATTAAGCTTACAAGAACATAAAATTGAGACTCTATGGGATACATGCAACATGTAGTTATACATATAAGTATTGTTAACACTTTTGATATCTTTCAAATATATGAACTTTGACATAAGCAAGTAATGATTGTTAGAAAACTATGGCGAGCGAAGCAAGCCAAAGTTTTTTTTTATAGATTGAAAACTGCGGTGAGCGAAGCGAGCTGGAAAAATTTCAAGAATTTTAGCAAAATTTTATGGTAATTCTTCAAATTCAGATTATTTGTAAGAGCAAGATTATTTTTTTCTGTCACACCATAAGCAAATTTATTTTTTTCATCAAAATTCAGAGCAAAATTATTTTTTTCGAAAAAAACCCAAGAAGCCCCCCCCCCCCAGAATATCAAATGGACCGTGCCTTAAAACCACTTTATGGGCTTTGCAGAGGTTGAAAATATGCTCATTTTACTGCATGGATAGACAGACACCACATTCAGTAGGAAGCTTAATAGACCTGGGTTCAGATGAAATAGAATACTAAGACTACTGTAACATATATAGTGTATATGATTTTATATACAATACTTCTGACAAGATTAATGAGTGCTGAACTGAAAGTGCAGTTTCAAGCCAACATCAGATGGCTAACAGTTCAATAGCCTCTATCTCGCCTACAAAATTTTACAAGTACATGTAACTATGACCTTGACCTTTGATCTTGGTGATAGCTTAGGTTCTTCCTTTTCATATATATTTAGACTGGACATTTTCATGATGGAGAAAGTGCTATTCTCTATGACTTTTAAAATATAGCACATTGTTCAAGGTATTTTGAGTGTTGCATACTTGATCCTTTGTGATATGTGAGCTTGACTTTGAAGTTGACCTTGACCCTTATTTGGTACTGAGTCTAATTATATATTGTATAATTGTTAGCTTGATGGGAGGTAAAATGCATATCAAGTGGGTAATAGCAAGATATTACGCTGTTTGTGAAAGTGTAACAAACAAACAGACAGACAGATAGAACACCATAAACAGCAATCTATTTGTTGCTTTTGATCGGCAAGCATTAAAACAAACTTGATAAAAGACCTATAAGTCATAAAAGTTCATAAATATATGCAGACCAAACATGACTTTACTTTTTGGTAACCTGTATTTACAATAAAGTCAATGAGATAAATAGCATGTGTTGTATTACTTTTAAACAGGAAAGATAGTGCTTTGAGCGTGTGTTTTTAGGGGGGCTTTTTTTTGCCACTTGACTTAAAAAACAGAAAAGTTTAACTTAATCTTTTCCATGGTTTTCTATCCTTTATAAAATATATAAACTTGTAAGTAGATCTACAAACACCTAAGCCTGACATACTTAAAATATAAACCTCTCTCAAGTGGTGCATCTCCCAATTTAACTAACATTCCTCTTATCACTTCTAAAAAGGGGAGTGTTGTTTGTATATCAAACAGACATCAATCATTATTAAAGTATGTTGCATGTTTACTTAGTTTAG
Organism: Pinctada fucata; assembly: GCA_028142955.1. NCBI lineage: Eukaryota > Metazoa > Mollusca > Bivalvia > Pterioida > Pteriidae > Pinctada > Pinctada fucata. The sequence continues at coordinate 21,409,229 of AP027103.1, forward strand.
TGACTCCATAATATAAAAGAAAAACAAAGATGTAAAATACATATTTTATTCAATTTTAGTTCCTAAACTTGTTATCATTTTTTTCATCATTACAATATCTATAATTATCAGTTTTCTATATGTGTAACATGTCCCTCTTTGATATCTTTAACTTTCTGTAGTCCGTCTGCATACTGAAACTGTCCACTGTTTTCATATTCACTCATGTCCAGTGCCACTATACAACTCTCCTTTACAACACGTTCACTGTCCTTCAGATACTCCTCTAGTATCTTGGTGCACTCGTCTGTGGCTATAGAACCGAGAGCTTCCGCACACTCGTGCCGTACCATGGGATTCTCATTCACATCTTTGAGATTATCCTTGAGTTCTTCAATACATGCATCACTCTGAATCTGACCCAGAACATAGGCGATCTCATGCCTAAACAAAGCACTACGACACCTCAGCCCTGTAAGGAGTACATTAATATAAGCAAATTAACACAATCATATCAATGAAGTAGAATATGACATAGCAATTGATCATCTGATTAAACATGATAGCTGGAATTTTTAAAGATCTAACTATTCAAATTTCAACATTCAAAATCTTTTTGTTTTTAAATTAATTTCTATGATATGTAATGATAACCATAAACCGCTAAAAGCGGTATGGCCGGATTGCAAAGTGTTTGTATTAGATGACGTATACTTTTTTGCGCAGACAGAAAGGTCATTAATACTATTGCAAAATGAAAAAAAGCTGTGGTCATGTGGATTCTAAATGTGAAATATCAAAGCCCTACCCCTTATAGTTCAAAAGTAGATCAAAGGTCAATGTCAAGGTCATTCGGTCAAAAGTTATGATATCAAATGAAAGGTCTGGTCATGAGGTTTCTACATGTGAAATATCAAAACCCTACCTCTTATTGTTTAAATATAGGTTAAAGGTCAATGTCAAGGTCACTAGGTCAAAAGTAATTATATCAAATGAAAGGTCTGGTCATGAGGATTCTACATGTGAAATATCAAAACTCTACCTCTTATTGTTTAAAAGTAGGTCAAAGGTCATGTCAGGATCACTAGGTCAAAAGTCATGGTCTGGTCAGAAGGATTCTGCATGGGAAATTTCAAAGCCAAAGCCTCTATAGTTCATGAGATATAGATTTATAATTTTTAAAGTCAATCTCCAAGGTCAAGGTCACAAGGTCAAAACTCTTGGTATCCATGGTAAGGTCTTGCGACAAGAAATACATATGTATGTGAAACATGAAAGCCCTATCACTTACCATTCAAAAGCTATGGCCAAGGTTAAAGTTTTTATAAAGTAGGTCAAGCTCCAAGGTCACTAGGTCACTAGGTCAAATTTTGTTGCTGTGTTTGATTCATCTCATCATGGTCTATCACAATGTCAAGTTTCAAGTTGCTCCTCCAAGCAGTTTTCTCTCAACGGACTTGAACGCAACACTTTTTTCCAAAATGTTGACGGACTGACGGATGGACTGACCGACAGACGGACTTTGCCATTTCATAGACCAGATTTTGCTTCGCAATCCGGCCAAAAATGCAAATCACAGGATCCCCTTGCACTGCAAAAAGAATTTTACCCCATGTATAACCATGACCTTGTCCATTGATCTTTGACCTTTGAAATCATCGGGGTCCACTTTTAGGACATAATTAATACAATGTAGTTGTTTGATGTTTTACCCTATTATTCTGATGAAATGTGCACCCTCTAAACACTGTAAACAGACAGTGTTACTTTATCCTCTTGCATTTATGTTGTAGTGAGGGGATACTGAATAGAACATTTTCTTTCACTTTGTCACCACTTCTAAAAATACAAGTGATGCCTATACTTTATCATGAGCATAACTGTTTATAAGAAAGCAGTCTTTACCTAATGCAAGAACTTTGACAGCTTCTGTGGTCCCTAAGTTCCGAAGTGAAAACATGGCTCTATATCTCTGAAACAGTGGTAGAGTTTCATCTAATAGAACCCTTTCCAGTTTCTCTGGTGTTTGCTCCTCGTTAGGGGGTGCCGGGTCGACAGAGAGATAAGGATTGCTGGTCAACTTCTCGGAATGACGATCAGGATTGTTTAGCCATTCAATCCTCTCCACTGCTAACTGACATGTCTCCGACACCTAATGATAACCTTCTTTTATTAGGCAAATAATGTAAACAGTAAGAACAGTTCAGCTAATTCATGCAAAATGAGTTAGTAAGAAATAAACATTCAACAAAGAACAATGTTAGTATAAAACAGAACATCTGACCTCGATCACAGGATCCTTGGTGTATTCTTTAAGGACAGGTAAAGAGGTTAGAGATCCTATAGCTCCCAAGGCTTCACCTGCAATGTACATAGACAATGTTAATCTTGGATAAGAAAAGATGTATAGACTTTGAAATCAGAATACCTTGAATTTGTGAATAAGAATATCATTATCTACAGTATTAAATAAAACAAAAAATTTCAAGTCTTGCAAGTATCTTAAAGTAGCACAATCTGTATTCTTTACAAAATATAAAACTTAAAAAGTTTTCACATAAAACTTACAATTTATGCAACAGCGCAATATATGAGTTTAATTGCCAAATTTTGAGTTATATCGTGAAACTTTAAAATTATATTGTACAACTTTCATGTTATATTACACACTTTCGCATTACATCTCAAAACTTCCCATTATATTGCGAGCAAAGAATTTATCTATCCATCTGAAACCTTTTTAAAGGCAAAGTGACATGGACTGTGAAAATGTGGAAAGTTAAGGGACAGACGATGTGAATTTGACAAATATGACTTACTATCTTTGAGTTAGAATGAATAGAATTATGATAATTTATGCTGGTAAAAACTTGAAAGCTGTAAGTTAAATTTTTCAACTTCTTTTATAAACTTTGATCGTATGGTCATAAAGAATAGCAGTTTTGAGTTTTCGACAAACTTAAAATATTTGACTTTTGTTGTACTTAAACTAATACCTCCAATATACCCATATATAGCTACTATAGTCACATCTAGCTATAAGCCTTTTTCACATAACTGCGAGACTAGTTATACAGTTGTAACGGAGAAGTGAATTTTGCTGTGTCTTCTCCGTTACAGCTGGTGCATGCATATATAATGATATTTGTAGTCTGAGAATCAATAATTTTCCATGTAACTCTTCACCCATAGTTTTTGTATAAATTCTGTATGAATTATGGAATTTTTGCTATGAAATACTAATTTAATATATTCTTGACAAAATGCATTTTTTCATCTGACAGGGTCTAGAATTGTCAAAGTCAGCATAATATGAACATAGGCAAAGCCTACAGGAGAGCGCAGTTAATTATTTCAATCTTCAGGAGTGCTTACTTTTGTTAAAATGACTGATTAGGTCAAATTTTTATTTCAAATCCAGACTGTTCTTCCGGACGTGCATGCGCCCTGAAAACGTAAATACGTCATCTCCCTTTCGAGATGAAAAAAATTAAAGAATCGTAAGCAATATATTAGTCCCCTACTGGCATTAATCAATGCCCTTCAAATCTGCCTTGACCTGTACTTACACCGAAAGATGAATCCAACATCAAGATAAGTTCAATATGTGTATTAGAAAAAGGTCTGGAAAGTAGGAAAATTTAATGAAATTTGTTATGAGGCCATACCTTTTGTAAGAACAAATATATCAAACCAACTTCAACTTATTCTTTATCATACTATAATGTATCTGCATACCAAAAATCAGTTCAATATCTACATTAACAGGCATGAAAAGAATGGAAACTGAGAAGTTCATGATATTTGTTAAGTCCAGGGGCGATAACTCTTGTAGGAATGGGTCAATTAAATTGAAACATGAATTTGATTTGTATCACACTGAGATATATTCACATACCAAAAATGATTTCAATATCTGCGATACCATTGAAGAAAAGTCCGGAAAACTGAGAATTTCATGAAATCTGCTAAGTCCTAGGGCCTTAACTCTTGTGTAATAGGTCAATCGAAACCAAACTCGAACTTGATCTGTAAAACACTAAGATGTAATCACACATAAAAAATTACTTCAATATCTACAACAGCAGCCGAAAAAAGTCTGGAAAAATGAGAATTTCATGAAATTTCCTAAGTCCAGAGGCCATAACTCTTGTAAAAATAGGTCAATCGGAACCAAACTCAAACTTGTGCTGTATAACACTAAAATATATTCACATATGAAAAAATTATTTAAATATCTGCAATACCTTAGAAGAAAAGTCCAGAAAACTGAGAATTTCATGAAATTTGCTAAGTCCAAGGGTCATAACTCTTGTGAAAAAAGGTCAATCGAAACTAAACTCAAACTTGATCTGTACCACATTTACATAAACTCACATACCAAAAATGAGTTCATTATATGCAACGACAGCGAAAAAAAGTCTGGAAAACTAAAGTGTGACAGACAGACGGACAGACAGACAGACAAACAGGGTGGAAACTATAAGTCCCCTCCGGCGAGCCGGTAGGGGACTAATAAGGTACCATAGTGTGCAGTAACGGATGTACAAACATAGGGTAATCAAAGATTACATATACAGGTTTTTGTCAGAAACCAGGTTAAAGTTTTTGAAAAGTAGGTCAAAGTCCAAGGTCAAGGTCACTAGGTCAAAGGTCATGTCATAGCCTCAAATGAAAGGTCTCGTCACAAGGTATCTACATGTGAAATATCAAAGCCCTACCCCTTGTAGTTCAAGAGATATAGCCCAGGTTAAAGTTTTGTCTACGGACGACGACAACGACAACACCGCCGCCGAGGGTATGGCATTAGCTCTCCGGACTTTTTCGTCCCGGCGAGCTAATAAGGGGGTCGATAAGGGGTTTTCATGTATTTTACCTTTTTGGAGACATTTCTGTCTATGAGTTTGCTTCACGTACAGCTGCTTCGCAAACGGTTGCTTCATGAAGCAGCCGTTTGAACCGCTGCTCTCTATAAACTATATATAGGTAAGCTTAAACCTGATTTTTTTGTGGCCATATTAGAAGTATTTCAGACAAATGTCAGAAAAAAATATAAATCTTCTTATCTTATAAATAACCAGATAGTCAGGAACTTATCACATTTATAGTACCTAAAGAGATTTCCATAATTTATACAGAAGTTATATCAAAACTATGGGTGGAAAGTTACCCTGATAATTCGTTGATTCTCAGACTAGAAATATGCAAGCACCAGCTGTAATGGAAAAGAAACAGCAAAAAAATTTCTCCGTTACAGCTGTAACTAATGCGAGACTAGAATTTTGTGGACGGCAAGTACTTACGCTCTTTACGTCACAGTTAAAAAGTAATTGTCATTCATTTTGTGTAAAAGATACTTATATATTTTGCCATCCAAAACAACTGCACCACAGTTATAGGAAAAAGGTTAATCAACAGGAACTGTTTTATACTTTTTCATATTACTTTGTTTTCATGTTCCTTTCCTTTAAGTGTGTCATATTAAAATAAGCAATATTGGGAACTTGAATCGTGACACGTACCGTATCGTTAGGGAAGCATATCATTACATCCCTACTGTCCTGTTCACTAAATCCAGAGCACCATGTTTTGGCGATTTATTCTGTCGTCTAAAGAATTTTGCTATAAATTATTGTTTCCGAGAATTGACCTCCTTTAGTCGTAACTGGAAATTAACTTCAACTTACCCTATCAGCTGCCTTCAAACCGCAGTATGAAAAATAAAAAAGTCTACGGGAAATTCCCATGTTAATTTCAAGCCACCGCCATATTGCTCTCTGTGTCAACAATAGTAAACAGTGACGTCAAAGCCTCCGACATCACACATTTTCAGCGATTTTACTATACTGGTGTTGGAACAGTTTCCGGACGATTTTGAAGGTTTTTCAGGGATAACTCCTCCGTCCATCAATGGAAAAAATTCAAATTTCTCTCAAATAATGCTATGCCCTTCCCACAGATACTCATGTTGAAAGAAAATATTAAATCTCTCAAGAAATATGGTTTCTAGACCGATTTTATGACCCTATATTTTGGCCATTTTTCGCAAATCACTGGAACAGTTTCCGGACACCTGGATTTAAATCTGTCAATCTCAATCAATTTCAGCCCAAACTGGATGAGTTTTGGATATTGTTTTCTTCAATCTTTTCTACAAATGACTGTGTAAAAATAATTTTGAAAATAGAACCAAAACTTCTCAAATCACGTGTATTAAAATAGTATGTTTCTTGGTGACTTCCCCCAGTGCGCAATATTAAACGGGGCAGAAAGAGGTAAAAAGGTGGTGTGATAAAAGCATCTTAGATGCCAAATTTTGTTTATATGATTCGTGATTTGAATTCTGCATTTAAAAATCTACAAAATTGTCACAAAATTTTGAAAATAATTTCTTTCAAAGTACTTGAAAAGGGCGAGTGTCCGGAAACTATTACTGTCCGGAAACTGTTCCGACACCAGTAGAAAATCCCCACAGACTATTTATTTTCCGTCCTATTTCTGACTTAATTAAGGCACAACCAAAACAATGGTATTTTCTGTAACGACTAAAGGAGTACTATAAAACTGATATCCTTTTGGAAGATGACATTATCATATTTTTTTTAGAAACCCGGAAAACAGGGTGCTCTGGAATTAGTGAACAGGGCAGTAGTCTACACAATACAAAGAATCGAGCAGCGCATGCGTAAAGGGGAGTTGCGGTTTTTCTGAAGGGCTCCCCCTGCCGCCCGCTTTTAATTTACAGTGAGATAATGCTGCAAAAGTGAACCTTAATTTCACTTTTAGTTTTAGGGAAGAAGATTTATGTAGGAAAGGTGGAGTTGAAGTTCTAGGAACAATATGCGAAAGTTGAATGTGTAAGTAGAAAATATTTTTACCAGCTTCATGCCGAACCATTGGCTCTTGATTTTCATCCTTCAGTACATTTGTCAGAGTTGGTATTGCATAATCATTTTGCATTTGCCCAAGACAGTAAGCCAGTTCATGTTTTAGCAACGCTGATGGATCGTTAAAACATCTGGCTATTTGATCGATAGCCTCAGATCCTCCTAGGTTTTTCAAGGTAAATAATGCCCTAAATCTGTCTTTCAATGGAACCGAGGAATCATTCAAAACCGAGCCAATCTGTTTTATGTCAACCTCCATGCTGGAATCAATTTGTGAAAGGAAGAGACCCGAGGCGTTCCGTATTTAGGAAACGTCAAGGTTTCAATAAATGCAAGGTCTAAAACGTACTTGGGGAACCGGTTTTACATTTGTCACCGACTTTTTTTTAACAGCCATTGTGTGAGAAGGTTTTATTTTAAGAAATATTAAAGTTAATACTGAATATCTACAATACAGATATATTTTAATTCTTTACACAAATGACTACTTCGCTTTTTCCTAACGATATTTTTTAATTTAAATAATTTTTAGGAGGCATATATTTATTGAACATGATTTTACACGAATATAATTCTGTATCTGTATCTGGTACGTTGCAGAACCCAATTCTGGTTTTTACGCAACGGTAGAGAGAGTCGCTAGTTTTTAGTCGCGACGGTCTGCGAGGGCGGTTTTGAATGCTTCTGCAGACTTTGCATGCACGACGTCTTCTTGTAGATGATTCCAATGGACAGTTGTGCTGACTAGAAAGCTGTTCTTGTATTGAGGTGTTCGACTGTCCGGTATTATGAGACTTTTGGTGTTATTGCAGACGCGTTTTTCTACTAGGTTTGTCGTTTCGCAATCTCGGAATTTGGTGGATTTTATTTGGCGTTTAGATTTTTGAAATTTTACAAATTTATCAGTCGGTAAAGCCGGCACCAACCCCTCCACTATCTTATACATCAGGATCAGGCGTAGGCTGAGCCGTCTTGCTTCTAATGTTTCCAGCTCTAGTTCTTCCCTCATCTTTGTTATGCATCCACTTTCCCTACTTTTATAGTCCTTTTTGATGAATCTGATGGCTCTGTTTTGTATTTTCTCCAGTTTATCTATATCTCCTTTTAGGTACGGATTCCAGATTGTTGCACCGTACTCCATGATTGATCTTACTAAGGAGATATAGGCGGTCTTTCTGCAGTTTTGTGGAACATTTCTTAGATTTCTGCGAATGAAGCCTAAGGTTGAGCTGGCTTTTTTGCACACGTTGTTGATGTGTGTGTTCCATTTAAGGTCGTTAGAGATCTGGAGGCCTAGATAGGGGTTGTCTTGTACTTCCTGCAGTATTTGTTGGTTCAGTTGGTAGAATTTTGATGTTTTCTTGTTGATCGAAAGGATGTAGCATTTTTTGGCATTAAACTTCATTCCCCATTTATTTGCCCAGTTTTCTAAGTTGTTAAGGTCCTTTTGTAGTGTTTCATGATCTTGAGTGTTTCTTATCGTTCTGTATAACAAGCAGTCATCAGCAAATAGTCGGACGGACGAGCTGACACAGTCCGGGAGATCGTTTATATGGCACAAAAACATTATCGGTCCGAGTACCGTTCCTTGAGGGACCCCGGAGTCTACAGTTGTTTCTTCTGACGAGATTCCTTCTACGACTGTTCTCATTGTCCTCTTTGTTAGAAAGTTGGTAAGCCAAATATGAATATTTCCTTGAATCCCGTATTGATGTAATTTATGTAGTAATTTGTTATGGGGAACAGTGTCGAAAGCTTTGGAGAAGTCTAGGATTGCAACATCGACTTGATTTCCTTTGTCATGTTCTTTCAAGAAGTCATTTACTGTTGTTATAAGCTGAGTTTCGCAGGAATAGCCTGTTCTAAAGCCGTGGTTTAGGTTTGTTAATATCTTGTTAGTTTCCAGATGTTTCATAATGTTCCTGCAGATTATATGTTCTAGTATTTTACATGTGACAGAAGTGAGCGATACAGGCCTGTAGTTTTCTGGTAGGTGTTTGTCTCCTTTTTTAAAGATGCTTGATATGTTAGCATCCCTCCAGTCCTTTGGTAATGTTCCTGTATCTAGGGATTTTTGGAATATTATTTTCAGGATAGGTGCCAGTTGTGCTGCACATTCTTTTAATATCCTGTTAGGGATGTTATCTGGTCCTGATGATTTTGTTGTATTTATTTCCTGTAGCAATTTTTCTAGACCTTTTTCGTTGATTTTTATCGGTTTGATGACGTTCTTTGACTGGATTCTTGTTGGTGGCAAGTTTGTGTCGGTTGTTTTGGTAAACAAATAATTGCTATGAGCAATGATTACGAATAAAGTTTCCCCTATTTAATCTCTATCTTCAAACCCTGAATATGAAAAGAACTTACACTTTTTAAAAAGGAAAATGTAAGCCAGAAAATACTAGGATTTGTCATTAAATCTCAGAATTCCTTAAGTCCGATGACATGATTCACCCCTGCAAATTTTAGGAAGCACCTTTTACTAATCATCTGAAAGTCTGACAAGGACAGTTTTTGAAATGGCGAGAGCATTTTAAAGAGTTTGCTTTGTCCGTCATTCCGTAGAGAACCTTTGCATCCCTCCAACGCTTTCACCAATCCAAATCAAATTGGCAAGCCTATATGCTTTATATCAGGAGGGTAAGCAGCCTATTGATTATAGGGTAAATATGTCAAATGTCAAGGTCATGGTTATGAAATAGACCTAAAATAATGGTCTTAAAATAGTAATTCAAGAACCCTTTCACCAATCCAAATCAATAATGGATATGTGCTTTCTATAGCCTCTTTACTTTGAGATCAAGTGGTCAAAGGTCAAGGTCACTTTTATGAGAAATATGACTTAGTCTTTAGATAATGATGATGACTAGAAAGCTATTTCACCCATTCAAAATTTTGACATATATGCTGAAGCCTATTGATTTGGGGTCAATCCATCAAAAGTCAAGGTCACTGTCAGGAAAAATACATTTAAAACAGTGGTTTAAGATAATAACTCAAAACTCTTTCAACCATCCAAATTAAATTTGGATACAATGTATATGGTTACTTTTGAAGAGTGAAGGAAGATAATTTATTTTAGGCCAAAGTCACTGTAAGGAGAAAGACTTCAAATATGGAAGATAACTCAACAACTCTATCACTTACACAGACCAAATTTTGATGTTTTAAATGCTAAATCAGGAAGGGAAGACATTTAATGATTTTAGGGTCAAAAGGTCAAGGTTACTGTTCCTTTAACTGATTTTTGTCAAGTGTTTCAAGTAATGTGTTACAGTGCTGGCTATGTTTTACAAACATTTTGTCTAGTTGAAGTATATCTTACTCCAAACTGATGTTGACCTTTGAACTACTGACCATTTATGATACAGTGACAGGTACTACACATAGGTCCTTTCAGAAGTACATGTACTAGTAAAAATAGAGTTGTATGTATGATATCAAAATGCCACAGAGCTGTTCTTATTCTTGAAGTCTCTTTACTATTAAATGTGAGGTTGCATAAATAATAATGGCAAAACAAGCACAGAATTCTCTCATAACTGCAATTTTTCTATGATTATTGTTCTCCAGGTTTACAAGCTTTAGGTCTAAAATAACATTTAAATTTTACCCTTGACCTTGAAAACCAATAGGGTAAATCCCCTTCTGAAGGGGATCATTTGTGGGAGATTAATTGGTAATTCTACAGTGATTACATTGTGTTTTCTGATATCAACAAGGCTTATAAAGTCAAGTTCATAGTGACCTTGACCTTTCACCCTTGACCATGAAATTCACTTCCTAAACAGATATTAGTAATCTGTGAAATACTTGATGATTGTGTGATGATTGCTTTGTCTTCCATGCTGTTCACATTGTTTTATGTGCAAGTCCAGACTTTGACCTTAAAAATCAATAGGCTTCATCCTCTCCCTATGGAGAACATTTGTGGAAAGTTTGATGATCCTACCATGATTGCTTTGTCTTCTACGCTGTTCACAAGATATTAGAGCCTATGACCACAGTGACAGTGAGTCAGCCATCTAAATCAATAAGGTGCATCCTCTCCTCATAGGGAACATTTGTGAAATGTTTGATAGTTCTATGATATTTGCCTTGTCTTCTACGATGTTCAACACACGGAATGTAACCATGAAGCATAGTATTACCACTCAAAAGGTTTTTATTTTGCCACGGACTAGTTTGAACCAATCAGGGAGCGTAAATAGCGTCACATGCACGCCGTCTAAATTTCTATAGACTGTCAGTAATTCTGCCATTGCTGTATAAATGAATTTGCAAATAAAAGGAGTCGTGAAACACCAATTATCGGAGGTTGTTGTGTAAAGACGGTAATCATCTAAGACAAACAAATAAATCAGAAGGAAAATAACAACTTCTCTCTGGAATCAATAATTTATTAACAGTAACAACAAATTTACGATGACAAAAATTCAAACAAAAGTTTGATATTTGATTAAAGTAAAATGATTCATATAGAATCACACTGAGGACTAGAGTTGTTGGAAGTTTGGCTGTGTAAGTGCATGTCCCTGTGTAACAAGGCTTATAGCTGACAATGTCTCTGCGTCAATACCCTCCTCCCCACATTCTATCTCATACTGTACTCCTGTAAACCCGTACATCTCCGATGAGGATGCCTTGCCATCCTGTATTATACTGACAACATTATGATTTCCCTGTCGCTCGTCTTCTAGATGTAGTGGTACAAGTTGTCCCCCCTGATCGTCACTAGAGCTTACTGGAATGGCATAGTAAGTGCAATCTACGTTTCCTGTAGCGTCCCTGTCAATGTCGGCAGGCTCGCTGATGGAGTAATATTCACCCGGCTGATCTGACTCCATGACAATCGTTTCCGTGATCACCCTGGATTTGACCTTGACATCGGTCTCGTCGGTTTCTTCCTCCTTCTGAGTTTTGTGATTATTCATGTGAGCGGTAAAGTACTCCTTCCTAAAGAAGCTCTTACCACAGAGTTCACAAGTATGATATCTCACTCCAAGATGGTACGACTTGTAGTGCCGCACCATACTTCCTGTAAAATATAACATATATATAGTAAACTGATTGTTCCTGTTGGTCAGAAATATAACACTCTTGTCTCATTACTTCAATTGTAAATATTTTGATAGATTCTTTTGAAGGGTGTCAAAAAAAAAAAAATTGTCTATTTTGAAATTAAGGCTAGTTTAGATGTAAAATAAGAATTATGGACCAAAACCAATACATGTACTTTTATGAATCAAGTAATAGCATATAAGAAGTATTCCTTGCTGTTTTTATCTATCACCATTCAACATCAAAAATATAAATTTCATTTTAAGTCAAAACCAACCAAAAGTAGTACATTATACATATAATATCTAAATAGCATAGGATAATATCCAAAACTCACAAAAACTTACTTTTTGTTGTGAAAACTTTACTACACTCTTTACATTTGAAGACTTCTTCCTTTTGGAGATGTTTAAACTGTCTGTGTTTTTCATATCTATTCATCGTTAGGAAGCTACGGTCACAATATTCACACTTAATAGCTGTTCCGCCACCTTTATTGTGATTTTTGACGTGAAGTCTGATACCAGCGGCAGAAGTGAATCTCTTCCCACATATATTACATCTAAAATACAAGCATTTGAGAGTTATCAGATCATATACACTAAATGTATTAGCATTTTCTTCAAATTTTAAAATGACATTTAAAAATCAGTAAGAAGTGGCAATTAAGAAATCAACATTTTCTCTTGCATGTCATAAACTCAGATTTCATTTGTAGGAATATTACTGAATCAAATTAATTTTTGATGACTTAGGCATGGTCCATTTGATATTCTGGGGGGGGCTTGGGTTTTTTTCGAAAAAAATAATTTTGCTCTGAATTTTGATGAAAAAAATAAATTTGCTTATGGTGTGACAGAAAAAAATAGTCTTGCTCTTACAAGTAATCTGAATTTGAAGAATAACCATAAAATTCGCATAAAATTCCTAAAAATTGCGGCTCGCTTCGCTCGCCGCAATTTTTACTATCTATAATAAAATTTTGGCTCGCTTCGCTCGCCATAGTTTTCTTCTGTAATGGCAAGTTCATATTGGAAAATATCAAAATAATGCATGTGACTGAAACAGTTAAAATGCTTAAATACATTATCAATATAATTTATTACTATTAAACGATACATGTATCACCATAGTGTCTAATTTTATATACAAGTTTGGAAGGAGAATTTAAATAAATTTTTCACTAGTTTTCATTTCCACAAGTAAAAACGTTCATCAGGCCCTCTTAAATGTTACATGACCTTATAAACATTTTGTTTACTAAAATTTATATATCGCAATATTGTAAAAATCTTTCATCTCTCTCAGTTTAGAAGTGAATACAAGTTTTACATAAAAATAATGTTTGGAGTAATTTGAGTATAAATAAAGAATTCCTATTTAAAAAACACAAACATTCTTAATATTCACATCAACTGTTATAAAAAAAATTTCCTTGCTCCAACTTTGCAAGAAAAAAAAAATTTTGCCCCGGTCCGGGGCGAAAAAAATAATCTTGCTCCGACAAAAAACCCAAGCCCCCCCCAGAATATCAAATGGACCGTGCCTTATTAAGTTTTTGCGATGGATTTTCAATCTTCACTTATACATTATATAAGAATTCTTCAAGAAAATGCATTTGAGTAAATAAATAAAATGATCCATGAACGAACATTTACAGGAAAATAATGAAGATTAAAAAAAGAACTTACAGATATGGATATACACCCGTATGTTTCCTCTTGTGTATACGTAATGACTTAACATGTGTGAATCTTTTCTTACACAGCTCACATTCATATGGCTTTACACCTGTGTGCTGATACATATGTGCTGTAAAATAAATCACACAATATAGAATGCACCTCTGTATATGAGTATCAATTGAGAAAAAATTACTTTAAATATATTGCAAATCCATATCACACATATATCAAATTCATGCATACCTGCAATTTAATAAATACTGTGAAATCATTTATTTTCATAGGGCTCAATTTTCGTGGATTCGTGAGATTCAGTATTTTTGTGGAGACATAATTTTGTGGATGCTGCCCGTTCAAAGAACGATATTAATATATTATCGTCCCGTATGTAAATGAAGTACGAGAGAACTTGGCGTTACATTGCATAAAAAGAAGACAATTGACTCTGACATTTTTACTCCACATAGAAAAAATTCTTTGAAAGAAAAACTCTCAAAACACAAATAGCTAATTGCCACTCACGCCAAGATGTCGCTGAAATGTGCCTAATTAAAATGGGTAATGTTTTGAGAGTGTTTGATTGTCATTGTAATGAGGCTAGTCACGTGACGGTCAAGTATATACTATGATAGCACGAGGTAGTGCGGCAATCTAGGCTTGCTAGCTAGTGGATGTAGGTGGTCAGTGGCTATAGGCAAATCTATACATGTAAATTTTTTGGGGAGAGGGGGTGCGTTTTAAACAAAATCTTTTTACATAGTTAATCTTTAAAAATATTTTGACTTGTCCATGGTCTAGGATTTGAGTCGATGTCAAAATATTGATTTGTATGAAAAACTTTTACATGAAATATGGTGTAACATTATTGAGGATATGCAGAATATATGCGCTCACAATATAATCTAGCGAGTGGGAATTCCATATATTGTGTTCTTGTTATTTCTAATACATGTATGTATCATTTAATTGATTTATATTTGGACAACAAAGTGTCGGGGAGAATATAAGTGGGTTTTACAAGGTTGACTTGTGACAAACAGTTGTAAAAGTAGTGTTGACAAACATTGCAATTAAAAGCAATTAGCATATGTGTTGATGTTATTGGCAGGCGTTTATACCTCAATTGCCTGTAAAATATGCATCCTTGTTTGTCATTAAAAGTGGTTCCAATTTCTTGCTTTATGTACAATTACATGTATTCGTTGGGGATGTAAATTCGTGGATGAGGTTATCCATGAAAACCACGAAAATTGAGCCCCCACGAAATATAATGATTGCACAGTATCTTTACTTACTTTGATATTTAGACATTCCTCTTATTTTTCTACCACAGATTTTACATTCAAACCTCTGTTTGGTATTCTTGTCGTATTTATGATCTTTGAGAATGGGGAAATTTGAATCTGAAAATGATAAAACAGTTTAAGAAAAAGAATAACTTGAGTAACCAAACCAATTCATAACATTATACCTAAACATAATGTTAAATTGATAGAGATGATGCTACATGTTTTATACAAACACTAAAGTACTAACAGCCAGTTAAGAAAACAGAAATTTTGACTTTATGCGAAAACGCTTTAAGATAGACACATATGAATATCGAGAGAAATATTCAACTAATAGAGCACTGTTTGAAAATGAAATTTTATTTTGGTATCAATTTTGCATTTCCCCTCTACACATATGAAAATAGCACGGTAAATCACCTTTTCCATGTGCTAAGCCATTAAAACCTACACTGGTCAAGTTTGATTAATGCAATAGCCATAACCATAGTTGTTCACATAGATTTATGCCTGAATGATCAGTGAATATCTACCTGTATGAATAGGTATTGCCGTTTTATTTAACATACGCGACCCTTGTTTAGAAAAACGACTTGGACAATTTCTGAGCGTAAAATATTGCTATTTTCCTATGAGTACACCAAAAATTATGTCTTATATGGTTAAAAATGCTAGTTCTTTGAATAGTGCCTTTCCTTATGCATTACCATTTAAATTTTCTAGTTATTATTTTTTGCCGTTTACAAATAAAAGGTAAATTTCCGTTTTCTTAAGAACCTATTAGTACTTTAATCTCTGCATCAAAATTAAAACCATTAAGGTCATAGAAAAAGTATGGTGATGTAATGACAAAATATACAACGAATTACAAAGACATGATTTTTAACAGATTCAATATTTCTATATCATTTATATGTTCTTTTCATGCATTTCATATTTTTCCCTCAACCACTATTTTCTATGACCATTCAAATAAATGTAAACTAATTTACCTGGAATAACAGTGATGTTTGATGTAACAGAATCCCCTTCTACATGTTCTGTTTCTGTTTGCATTCCCTTGCCCAAAATGACGCTGTTAGCACTTAAATCCACATGGCCTTTTTCCTGTACTAAATCGGAATCCCCCACCTGTGGTAGTATAGAGAAGACCGCACTGGCCGTTACAGGGTCGGAGGACGTGACATCAGTAATCTCTGTAGCACTCTGAACAGTTTGCTGCGATTCTGGAAGATCTTCACCTGTAAGCTGGATTAACGATTCCGCAATGTCAAGTGACAATGTATCGGGTTGACTTTCACCCAAACTCTCTACAAATGAGGTAGTGGAATGATTGGAAGTTGTAGGCTGTGAATTCTGGGTCAGTATCGTGGATGTATCAGAGTAAGATGTAGTTGTGAAGTTTTCCTGAGGTACAGATAAATTGGTGGAGGCAAATATATCATCCAAGTCGTTCACTGTCATTTTCAAATTCCCTGTACTAATGTTGGCTACGTCTCCTAACTTAATCTTTTCCTAAAATAAAGTTGAATTCATGTAAGAATAAAGCCTGTGTTTGTGAAACAGGAATGCCCCCGGTAGCATCTTCGTTGGTAAAAACACTACTTTCTGTTAAGTACATGTATATGAAAGGTCAAGGTCAGGGTCACTTGGTTAAAAATTTTTGGTATCGATGGACAAATCTTGTGACAAGGAATACACATATGAAATATCAAAGCCCTATCACTTACCATTCAAAAGTTATTCCCAATGTTAAAAGTTTTTGTAAAGAAGGTCAAAGGTCAAGGTCCAGGTCATAAGGTCAAACATTTTGGTATCATTGGAAAGGTACATGTATTGTCACAAGGAATACACATGTGAAATATGAAAGCCCTATCACTTACCATTCAAAAGTTATGCCCAATGTTAAAGTTTTTGAAAAGTAGGTCAAAGGTCAATGTCACGAGGTCAAACATTTTGGTATCAATGGAAAGGTCTTGTCACAAGGAATACACATGTGAAATATGAAAGCCCTATCACTTACCATTCAAAAGTTATGCCCAATGTTAAAGTTTTTGAAAAGTAGGTCAAAGGTCAAGGTCAAGGTCACGAGGTCAAAAGTTTTGGTATCGTTGGAAAGGTCTTGTCACAAGGAATACACATGTGAAATATGAAAGCCCTATCACTTACCATTCAAAAGTTATGCCCAATGTTAAAGTTTTTGAAAAGTAGGTCAAAGGTCAAGGTCAAGAGGTAAACAATTTTGGTATCGTTGGAAAGGTCTTGTCACAAGGAATACACATGTGAAATATGAAAGCCCTATCACCTTCCATTCAAAAGTTATGTCCAATGTTAAAGTTTTTCGGACAAACAGACAGACAGACAAGCAGACAAACAGACGGACAGGCCAAAAACTATATGCCCCCGAATCTTTGATTCCGGGGGCATAAAAAGTTCAATTTTGACGAAGCCATTTTAGAATTTACGATAAAATGTAAGTAACATTGAAAACCGTACATCAGGTAATTTATATAACATTCAAATTGTATAATTCCAGAAGATAATACTCAGTGCAAAAAATAAAACCAACTTTGTATCACAAATGGATATTAGGTAAGACATGAAAAATATACATAGAAGAAATCTCAAGAAGTCTCTAGGTAATTTTGCAATAATATTTGGGCACAAAAATGACCAAAAAATAGGACAATCTCACCATTTTTATAGTGAAAATGTTCTATTAAACGAAAAAATAGTGTCGCCTTGTAAACACTAACTTCACCTTCACATACAAGTAAGAAAGAAAAAACACAGCACATTTACCATACACTTCACACAGAATATGACCAATGTGAAGCATTACCTGTTCTTGGAAGTATTTGGTATAGAAGTTGATCCTCGACTTGGACACGGGTTGTGCTGTAGCCCTCTTGTTACAGCACTGTTTGACATAATCAGTAACACTGTCCTTCATCCTGTACCAGAGGTAACTACTCGTCACATTCATGTACGTCTCATCTGCGCTAAGGTGCTCATCTAATCGTGTAATAAAATGTTGTTATCCTTAATCAGGTAAGCATATTGAATGCCGAAATTCTTTTTATTTTTATGAAATACAAATAAATTAAAGGTGTTCAATATTCAGTTTATATTTATTTTGGTGTCTTAATATTGTCATTGCATCAGGAACTTTTGGCAAATTGCATCTTACTGTTATCATTGCAGCAGGAACTTTGGCAAAAGTGTCTTGTTACATGTATCACTAGTATCAGTGCAACAAGTACTTTCAGCCCATTGCAGCCACAGTATTTCCTAAAGCTAACCTGTTTGATAGTTCATTTTCTTGGATAAATGAAAATGGTACAAATATTTTTTACACAAGTTTACCTTGATCTTGAAGTTCATGAGCATCTTTTATAGCAGCTTTCTTTCCTCTTGTAGAGATTTCAAAGAATCTAAGTCCACTCTTTGGACCTCTCCTATACATCAGTTGACCACGACTCAAAGTAAAGTACTTAGCCACCTCTAAAACTGCTCTGTGAATACTGGTGTCTGTATCGGGTGAAAACTTGCCGTTCTTTACGTAGCTAATCAAATGGCTATAATTCTCCTCTGCGCATTTGGCTACATCATCCTGTTGAATAAAAAAGATAAAAAGATTTCATGTAAAGAGAAGATACTGTACAGAACATACCCTTCATACTTTGTTTATAAAAAATCAATATTTGTATGTCATGAAGGATTTCTAGACCTTCATCACAGGAGCTTAACATCTAAGTCTACAATCGCATCCTCCTTTTCTTTCCCTTTATTTGAAGGAGTAGTAAAGGGAAAGTAGAGAAGGAAAACTACTATTGAGGGTTGTTAGCGTCGAGCTCCTGTGTCTTTCATCGCTCACCACAAAATCTTCTGTATTTATGAATGGTTGTTGAAAAGCTAGTAGGGACTAGGCAGCAATTGCAAAATTGAGTTTATTCTTAGCTGTAAATGGACTCTAAGGTCAACATGGAAACTTGCAATATATGATTCTCATATGAAATCTCACACATGATTTGCAATCAATATAAAGCCCCTTTTTCCTGAACTACCGGTATTACATGTCTATGAATGTCATATGAGAATCATATGTGATAAGTTCCCCTGAGTATATTGAATATGCATTTATTATTCTTCTGGTATTCCCATTCTAGCACAAAAATGTACGGTAACATAAATAAGTTACTCCAAATATAACCAACCTCTTCCTCAGGACTGATTTCATCTGACAATGGGCTGCCAAGGTCACAGCCAGGACACGCTTTGGCAAACGCTGCACAGTCCAGATATATACCTTTCCAAGTGTAGTCTTTAGTAAGTGATCTCGCCATACAATGCATTGAAAAATGTTTTCCTGGAATAGATACATGTAAACATACAAATTGTGAAAATTCATAAACAATGTATACATCATACAGCATGAACAAAGGTGGCTTTCCTCTGAAATTCTGCATTTTTTTACTTTTTGACATTTTTTTCTACTAATACCAAGAGCAACAATCTCATTACTCTCACCCAGAGCATATGTATGTATAATAGAACACTTACCATCATCACTGACGTGAGCTTTCTGAAGTAGTGAGAGTCTGTCTGATCGACAGGAAGGGATCTGCTTCCTCCCTTCCTTACTGGGGCGATACATGACGCCATCCTCCACTTCATACGACAGAGCCGCTTTACGGATCAGACGCTTCTGGTTATTTGAGGTGTTTGGGGAATACGTCTTCTTTGTCTTGTACAGGAAGATTGAGGCATAATATTCATCCATCTCATCCTTTATTTAAAAACAAGAACATGCTATATGACATCACTATTGCCTACAAAATGTTGATTCACTGAGTATTACTATAAACAAGGAAATTTTCGCGTGAGGGTAATTTTTGCGAATTTCACAAATCAAGAGACTTTGCAAAAAATCCCCAAGCAAAAATAGTCCTGCTGCATTCTTACAAAGGCAGAAACATTTTTATCGCGTAACATCTTCATGTTATAATCGGGAAAATTTCCAAAAATAACCACATTTACAGTATAGCACAAGGTCAATGTCCATAACTAAGTGCATCCACACCATATCTTCTCCTTAATATTTCATCAAGAGATTTCATAGTTTGTAAATGAATACATTCAAAATCATGCAAGATTAGAAGAATTTTCACCATGCCTGGTAACCACTTTTAAAACAAGTCTAGCATGTTTACATTCCTCTTCTTAGCACCAGTGACTTGCTTCACTCGTACAGGGTACATATACAAGTTTCCTCCAAATCTGATGAGGTACATGAATTTGAGCAAAAAATGAAACTAAACTAGACTGATCTAATGAACAAATATGTCACATGCTTGACCCTCTATAAATGAACTTGACCTTGAATTGACATTGACTCTTACTTGTGTTGAGTCTCCCACTTGACAGATGTGGAATGCTATGTACATGTATTAAGTAAATTATACTCACAAGCATATTATACCCCAAGCATGTCATTTTGATCCAACTGGGTGTTGAGTTCCATTATCCTTGAACATTCCTGCATGTTTGACAGGAGAATAATGCATCAAGTATTAGCAAGGACATATGCATGTTTGACCCATAATATGAGATCTTGAAGGTGACCTTGCTTGACCATTTATGTAAACTTCATAAAAATGTAATGCGTATCATGCAAGTTATACCCATGTGCATATTTGAACCAAGATAGGAGTATGTGACCTAACTTCGCACTTTACTCTTTTTTTGGGGGTATTAAATTTCATGATGATCATAGTTGACAATATCTGTATCTTGACCTCTGAATTTTAAAGTTACTGTCTGTTTAATGAATAATTCAAAAGCTCAGTTTGATGATAATCCAAAGAAACCTCGACTTTCTAGTGTCTAAAAAGTTCTTCATCAATGATCTATGGTGATCATGAAATCGATATAGTTTCCGTAGGTTACTTCCTTTTTTATCACATCTGCGACATATAGATTCTAATGGATCAATGTTTATCAGTGCTTCCTGTGACCTTGACCTTTGATATCCAACTTCTAATCGATAGGTCATTTCATGAACGCGTCATCATGGATTTTCTATACTTCATCTATCTTATCTTCAATCTACGCAAACGACCTTGAAAATCATTAAGATGTCATCCTCTCATTTTGACAGACTCATAGTTTTATACATTGTACATTTTGTATCATCTAAAGAAACTGATGTATACAGTCTCCTCAAGAATGAAAGACTTTAAGATCTAAACTTCATAAGATAAGTTCTAAGCTTTATTTTGCCAACATGATCTAAACATGTTCAATAATATCAATAACATCCACTAAATGAATAATCGTAATAAAAAAATGTATACATGACTACAAAAATTAACGTAAATGTTTAACCAATGCTTAACAAATTCTTCAAGTTTTTGTTCAAATAATGTAAAAAATAAAGATCCTTTCATCAACAGTCTTAATATTTTGTTACTTGTAGATTTGACCTTGACATGACACAATAAGCAAAGTGATTGTGCATTAGAGTTCAGTAATTTTGCTTTACAAACTTTTTTTTATGGAACATTTGTACAATAAAGCCTACGCTCACGCAGCAAGATACGCCCATTGGGATTTTTTTCACAACACCAAAATATCTAAGTCCCATAACTCCATAAGGACAAATTGGATGAACCTAGCTTAAAATCGAAAGGCGGCTTCCTCTTCAAAGTCTGATCAAAATGTACAAATATCATGAAAATCTGTTGACACATATTCAAGTTATTGCGTTCCATGCACCTATATTTTGCCCTTAGCTTAACATGTATGTGCATATAACCCCCCCCTTTACACATAATTTCTGGATTATGTGACAAAAAATTCAAGAACCCCTTATATATGTGAAAGAACATCCTTTCAACCTTAAGTATACAAAATTTCAAAACATTTCGATCAAAAATAGATTTTTAAATAATTTTTAACTATTTTAGTATATTTTCACTGTATTTTAAAATATCTAAGTCCCATAACTCTGTAACGACATATCGAATGAACCTGAAAATCGAAAGGCGGCTTCCTCTCCACAGTCCAATCAAAATGTATGAATATCATGAAAATCCGTTGACGCATATTCAAGTTATTGCATTCCATGCGCCTATATTTTGCCCATAGCTTAACATGTATGTGCATATAACCCCCCCCCCTTCCTATTACACACAATATCTCGCTTATGCGACCAAAAAATTAAAAACCTGTTACATATGTCAAAGAGCATCCTTTCTACCTTAAGTATACAAAATTTCAAAACATTTTGACCAGAAATAGATTTTTAAATAATTTTTAACTATTTTAGTATATTTTCACTGTATTTTAAAATGTCTAAGTCCCATAACTCTGTAACGACATATCGAATGAACCTGAAAATCGAAAGGCGGCTTCCTCTCCACAGTCCAATCAAAATGTATGAATATCATGAAAATCCGTTGACGCATATTCAAGTAATTGCGTTCCATGCACCTATATTTTGCCCTTAGCTTAACATGTATGTGCATATAACCCACCCCTCCCCCCTTCCTATTACACACAATATCTCGGTTATGCGACAAAAAAATTAAAAACCCGTTACATATGTCAAAGAACATCCTTTCTACTTGAAGTATACCAAATTTCAAAACATTTCGACCAGAAATAGATTTTTAAATAATTCTTAAATATTTTAGTATATTTTCACTGTATTTTAAAAATCTAAGTCCCATAACTCTGTAACGACAAATCGGATGAACCTGAAAATCGAAAGGCGGCTTCCTCTCCACAGACTGATCACTATGTATAAATTTCATAAAAATCCGTTGACGCGTATTCAAGTTATTGCGTTCCATAGGCGGACGGACAGACGGACAGACGGACAGACGGACGGACGGACAGACGGACGGACTTTGCCATACCATAATACGTCCCGTCAAATGACGGGCGTATAAAAAATTGTGCTAAAGCATGTGGACCTTTTAATAAATGTATAAAGTAGAGAAATCATACATACAAATCATTCATATATAAATTAATTACTGCAAGTCCTGAAATGTTTGCATGATAGTTGCAAAATACTTCTAATAGTATTTATTCAATTATTGCAGGTTGAAATTATATTTTTTTATAGTTAAAATATAACAAATCCCTGATAAATGGTGTACATTGAAATATTTATTTCAGGAAGGTTATTTGATCAGGAGTAAAAGACCTTGCTTTATCAAAAAAAATCGAAGACATACATGTAAACCTGAATTTACATAAGGTGTAAAGAATTTTATTTGTTCTTTCAAAATACAATATAACTTTTAATTTGGCTCATTTCAAGTAATGCTACCTAATATTTCAATCATTCTCTCTACGAAACAAATTATCAATAGACTAACTTTTTAATAAATATTGCAGATGAATAAATATTGCAGTAGAAAAAAATCTTTAAAATAGACTTCTGGTCACTCATCTTAGCTCATTGTAGAACATAGTTAAGGAAATGTTCGTACAGGTACTACATACAGTTACAATTTATTTCAATACCTATACTTTTTGGATGATTGAACAACTTATGCATCTTTATTGGGCACTTTGTCTTGAGTTCTAGAAATAGGCGTGAACTGAACACTAAAACAAACAAACTATGCATGTGATAAATAAATATGAAAAACTAAGAGTCCCCTTCGGGGTTGCCGGTAGGGGACTAAAAAATCAACAACAGATCTATAATCAAATGCACTGATGATTCATACCATGTTGATGTACAATATACAAAACAATGAGACATTACACAACAATATATTAGTACAACGTTTTATAATTTCTCTTGGGCATATTCAGATCTATCAAGGTAAATATTAGACGACTGATTCTGATATACAGAATCTTGATCCAAACCGTAAGCCATGTTATCCTGAGTAGTTCGGTTCCCCTCCAATGTAGCACTTAGTATTGCAGCATCTCTGACCCCCGCCATCGGCATTGGCATGACCAAAGTTCTCTGGTCTGTAAAGGTCTGACTGAGAGGAAGGTCCGTACCACTACTGTGAACAGGGGGGTCAGGATGGCTGTACGACATTGTGTTATTGACAGTGGTTGTTGAAGGTGGGTCAGAGGCATAGCCACTAAACGGACTCATGTTGCTGCCAATTTTTAACGAACCTTCCCCATCAGAGTATCTGAACAATGTTGATAAAGCACCCCTGCTGTTGAATATACTGACACTTGGTAACGGAACTCTCTGGTAATTTGATTCATGTCCTGTACTTAAGTTTCCTATGTTGCTGAAAGGTACCGATGATCCTGGGTAGGAAGTGTGCTGTAGGGAGGAAAAAGTCTGAGGAAGTTCCGAATGTGTTACCGCTTTTAATGGAGGTTGCTCACTTCTCTGATAACTTTCATGATGAAGAGCTTTGTGAAGCTTAGATGCATGTTCTATCATTGAATCCTTTATGTGTTCCACACTCTGCTCCTCCATGTGCTGTAAGTCTCCGCCAGGCAAATTAACGGAAACTCTCTGTGAATTAACGTCTGCAACTTCTCTAGAAATAGTGATGGGATCATTGCAAGTCTGAGGAATGTCAGGTTCCTTTGCAGTTTCTGTCACTGTATCGATAGTTTTCCCATATGTTTCAGAGGGAACAGTTTGTTCTGAATTATGTTCACTGGCAACATCCTCTTCATTTACTGGTGCTGGGACATCTGTAGATGATATACAAACAGAGGTTTCTTTCTGAGTGGTGACGGGGGCATCATCATCTGGGTTTTTGGAATGCACAGTCCTTATATGCCTGTTAAGGTTGGTACTAAAGGAGAACTTGATGCCACATGTGTGACAAGGAAACTTGCCGTCATAATGTGAGGCTTCATGATGCTGGTACGAGCTTTTGCTTTTAAATGCCTCTCCACATACATTACATTGGTACTTCATACTCAGCTTACACACTTCCTTATGCATTTTTGTGACTTCTTTGGTCTCAAAGTCCTGTAGACAGTAAGGGCAACGGAACTCAGAATTTTCATGCGCAGCCAAATGTCGCTTAAAGCTAGTACTAGATCCAAACCTTTTATCACACAGATCGCATTGGAACCTTCTATCGTGCTCCAACATGACATGGTAGTCCAGCTTGTTCCTTGTCCCAAAGCTTTTTTCACAGTACTTGCACTGCAGCACCTGGCCTTTATGTGCACAATTCTGGTGTCTTCGAAGATGATCTTTCCTTTTGAATGTTATACCACATTCATTACATACGTTAGGACAAGTACTTTCATTTTCATGTGTTTCACGGCGATGTCGTTTCAAAGTATCAGATCGAGAAAATTCTTTACCGCAAGCTTCACAAATGTGTCTCTTCCTAATGGGTGGTTCAGGAGGACTCTTCACAGATTGACTCGCTAAATCTGTTGTTGCGTTACGATGAAAACTGGCTAAAACTTGATGCGCTATATTACGTCTGACAGCTTCCCACGTCTCTTCATCCTGAAAAATCCAGGGAAATCTTTATTATTTATACAAATATAAAATATTCCAAAGTAGAGAGAAAGTAATAACAAGTCTCTCCTGAAATTTTCCATTTGATTTTTTCATCTACTTATAACTATGGATTCATGACAGTTTTTCCTTACAAAGAATTTTTCAGATTCCCTGGATTTTGCAGTTTAAAAGACCATGGCATGCTGGCTTGAAAAACTATGGAAATATTAAGAATGCAAACAAAAACATCGCAATAACAATATAAATCAATAAGAACTTACCATGGACGAGTTTTTGCTTGATTCTTGATCAGCTTCCTCTTTCAAACTTTCCTCTAATTTTTCATCTTCCACCTTGATTCTTCCAGGTCTGGACATTTTCCTGCGTTTTCGTCGTGGTTCGGGCGTGACACTGCCCGGGGGCGGCATATCCTCCTCCGCCTCTGGATCCACCTCCCCATTAGTAGATAACCTCCTGTAATTAACGTCCCTGGATCGACGTGTATTATAAGCCTTACTAACCAAAGATGCTGAGCTTTCTGATTTACTTGCTACGTCCCTATTCTCTATGTGACTCATGGGAAAGCTTTCCAGAGGTTGAGAAAATTTACCAAACATTTTAAACGCCTCAAGAAGGACATCGGTAATTTTTGTCATTTGTTCCATGTTAAGATGAGGTTCTACTGTTGTAATTGACGTCTCATTTTGCTGATGAATCTTTTCTGGTATCGGAATCTCCCTGTAAAAATTGGTGATGTTACAGTTTTGGTATGAAAGCATTGAGAAGTGTCTCTTATTACTTTCAGAATTTTAAATATTAACTTCTTGAAAGATAGATTCAGCTTCATTCAAGAAACCTTTCATTTAAATCTATTCTTTAATAGCCTTAATAATGAAGTGTATATCTAACTGCAAATTATCTAACTGAGTATCAGAGGCAGTAGCTTTAAATATCATATCACAAAGACAAAATGATTTAAAATGATTCAATAAAACACAAATCTAAAGATGGACGACGGTTTACATTTGGCTTATATTATTTGATCTTTTCAATATACAAAGTTATTTACGAAATAAATACATTATGACAAAATTCATATATAAATGTTATTTTATTCAACTTGATGGCATCATATAATGTCCCAAATTGTAAGTAACAATGTAATAGAAAAGAAATAAAGCCTGTGTTTGTGAAAAATGAATGCCCTGGTGGTATCTTTGTTAGTAAAAAACACTATTTTCTGTTAAGTACATGTATGTGAAAGGTCAAGGTCAAGGTCACGAGGTCAAAAATTTTGTTAACATTGGAAAGGTCTTGTCACAAGGAATACACATGACATTGTGAAATATGAAAGCACTACCACTTACCATTCAAACGTTATGCCCAATGTTAAAGTTTTTGAAAAGTAGGTCAAAGGTCAAGGTCACGAGGTAAAAAATTCTGGTATCAATGGAAAGGTCTTGTCACCTCCCATTCAAAAGTTACCTCCCATTCAAAAGTTATGTCCAATGTTAAAGTTTTTCGGACAAACAGTAGGACAGGCCAAAAACTATATTACTGAATCTTTGATTCCGGGGGCATAATAAAAATAATAAAAATTTGTCTTGAAGTGATGTTTTGATTAATGAATGCAATACAAAGGGGAAAACTTTTTTGCATACATGTTCATGATCATGTACTTTCTAAACAAGTTTTAATGACAATAGCTAGAAGGGGTACCTAGGCAATGTAAACCGACTTACGAAATCACTTTATTCATGAAACATAAATATTGCCAAATACAGACCAAGACTTGTATAATAAATGACAGAATTTGATATACATACATGTACATGTATAAAGGTAAGGTCAATCAAAAGACAATTATAAACAGCTACCTTCCGTAGGTAATATAAGATGGGGTATACTCTGAGTTCTCTGCCCTTGAAATCCTGAACGGAAGTAGACAAAACTCTAAACAATATAGCCAGTGGTGGTTATTCTCTGTGAACGTCCTAACAGATTCCTTAATGTCATCCCATATAACATCTATAAAAATAAGAAACAGACAATTATTAGATGATGTTTAAGAAATATCACAAAATATATTGTTAATACAAGGAGTACTATCACTCACTTACCTAGCATTGATGAAACAATTACATGCAGTGTACATGCATTCATAACTTTTAATTTTGCTAAACATATTTAATGCCTTGAAGTGCATTTGATATCATATTATACATGTACATACTTGATGCCTTGCAGTACATCTGATATCATATTATACATACTTGATGCCTTGCAGTGCATCTGATATATTATACATACTTGATGCCTTGCAGTGCATCTGATATCATATTACAGTATATTTTGTGAAAACCGGATCTTCTGTACTCCGGAATCTTGTCTACATCGGTCCTTTCTTACGGTCCCGAGCATTTCTCCGTGACGTTTAATATCAAAATCTTTTGTGTATTCCGTATCTTGTCTATTCCGTACTCCGGCCGTCAATTAGGGTACCGATTACACTAATTAGGGTTAATTGATCACCTGTATTCCGGCCTTGTATAAACATCTACTCAGGTGTGATTTGGTCAACGGTAATTATACTTTCGACAATGTACTTTTAATAACAAAGAATTCAAATCTATTCATTGTACAAACGTTTATCATGACAAGGTACATTTTTTTGTACGCCGAGAATAAATAATGATCATGTATATCCATTAATTTGGAAGAAAAAATATCCGTTTTTATTGACAATTCGGAAAAAGTACCAGTAAATCTGTAAAAATTTACGACTTCGGAAAAACTGCTGTTCGGAAAACAATATTAAAGAGGATGATATTTCATCATGAGGAGAAACATCAGCGCTTTCTAAGCGGTTAAAAGTTTGGATCCCTTAACGAAACGGTATGAACAAGTGCATGCTAATAGATTACAATAAATGGGTCGATTATAAAAGAAAAGAAACAAGGAAATTGCATCTAAACTCAGATATGCGGACTTTAAGGCCTGGCCGGGTTGACTTGAATGTTGGAAAGACCGTTTTGGTATCGCTGATTTTTTTAATTTGCAGAGAAAGTGTCGATGTAGATAAATAAGGGTGCAAAGTTGAAAGAAAATTTGATCGATAAAATTGAATGACAATTTACACGTTAAATTGTAATGAGACTAGTTTAAAAATTTTGTTGTGCGTTACCAGACGAAACATTTTCCAAACGCGGAAAGTAACTGTTACGTCGGCATGTAGCTTCGCGGGAGAAAAATTAAAGCCCATTGCGATAGGAAAAGCGACCCGATCTCATTGTGATGAAAAAGTCAGACATTTGAGGACTTATGAGCGTTTAAATGGGGGAATTTTAATAGTTTAGATTACACCAAAAGAGTTAAAAAGGCGGAAATCCCCCTCACAATTGATCTGCTTCACATGAGACATAGACACTTATATCACAAAATGTGTCTCAAAAGACCACTTTCCAAATTTCAAAAGAATCAGTTGTTGTGTAGTAGCCTTTGCTACCTTCACTATTAACCTTGTACCATGAAAGTTTTCCTCAGTGAATTCAAATATCAAATGCTGATCCTCAAATCATTGTCCATGTCAATAGGGTTACTCCCTTACATTTAAAAACTGTGAAAAAAAGTAAATGCACCACAATAGATAACTACATGGAATCATCAGGAATTTTGGTACCTTCTTCTTTGTTGTGCCACAACTGTACTGCATCTTTAACAATGACATTATAACAGAAAACAAAGTCAAAAGACTGGGACTTTAAGACATTTTTAGCACCATATTTATGATCACATATTTTAAGATAAAAGTCTCACATGTAGAATCGGCCCCAAAGTGGTTAATGGTGATCTCTAGTCCTAGGAATGAAAGAATATCCTGTCGTGGACTGACGTTATCTTGGACGGACTCACTTGTCTGTCGAATCATCAAAGTTCCCATGGTACCAAATCTAGGGCAAAGGTAAATACAATAAAAATAATTAGGTGCCTCTGAATGGAAGTAAGCAAGTTCGGATTTTTTTATTTAAAAATACATAAACAAATTATCTGTGTTTCAAGATTCTTAACTGACAAAGGGATATTATTAATATTAATGGTATTACCTGTAGCAAAAAACATTGTACTTTAAATTCTACTGCATCAGTATCTAATCCATAAATTTTAAAGAATTAAAAAAAAACTGTGTGTATCAGTCAATGATTGATGCCCCTTAAACAATTTTCAATTTTTGAGGATACATATATTATAATCAATGTTGTGTCTGTGTGTCCGTTAATGTGTCTATCTATACATGTATGTCTAAATCTGTCAAAGCTCATATTTCCTACACTTTTCACCAGAACTAGTGACAAAATAATTATCATCAACGATTGATTGTCGGTCGTTGAATAGCCAGCGATGTTACTAATTG
This sequence comes from Pinctada fucata, assembly GCA_028142955.1. NCBI lineage: Eukaryota > Metazoa > Mollusca > Bivalvia > Pterioida > Pteriidae > Pinctada > Pinctada fucata. Next base: position 21,439,009 of record AP027103.1, read on the forward strand.
ATGTTGAAAATCAAAATTGATTGTTGCCTACCTCGCCGATTTCTGGATTTTTCAGTCCGTTTCAGTATATTCATGTTTTTCCCGTTTTATACTATTGTTTTCCTTAATTCTATTACATGTATTTCTAAGTACATATATGACATTTTCTGTTGCATGACATTCAAGAAAAAGAGCTCGAGCCAATTGCTAGGGTATTCAGAATAGTTGTGATTGCAAGTGATTTCCTCAATAAAACAATTTTATTAAAAGAAATAATGATTTGGTGCTAATTTCAGTTAATTTATGTTGGTGCAAAATGAAATTATAATTGATTATTAATCGATTATGCCCTTCTGATTATTTCCAATTCAAGATTATGATTTAACTTACAATTGCACAACACTAATCAGAACTAATTTAGATTAAGGTCTTTTGGACAAAGGGCATTCAAGGTCAGTTGTGATAGGTCAAGGTCATTTATTTCTTCCCTTGGATTTATATACATGTATACCATGATGTATGTCCTGAAAGGTCTTATTAACTAGCATCTTAAATACTTTAATGTAATCATAATCCATTCTACATTGATCATACTTCATGAAGTTCATCAATACATTCTATAGAATATTAGAATAAAAGTATGGCCAAAAGTCACTCAAGGTAATTTCTGAGAGGTCAAGGTCACTTATTTTAAAACTAGGACCTAAAATATCATGAAGGAATCATCTATCTTTTACAACAGAATCTTAATATTCTTCACCAAATCATTTTACAGGATGTGAGTATTTAGACAAAGGTTAATCAAGGTCATTTCTGAAAGGTTAGGATCATTTGTTAACTTAAATTTTTAAAAAGATGAATAAAAGTACATGTACCTAGGCCCAACCTTTCAGCAGAATTTGATCAAACTGTTACATGTACAGGTGCTAATGAATTTGAAAACGTTAAACATACATACATGTACATAGGTAAGTATCATATCATCATAATTATCTTACCTGCATGTAATTCTTACCTATACGGCATAATTATCATACAGGAATAAAACTCTCATCTTACCTTATATCATTACATTGTATCATCTTAACTGTATATCATAATAACCTTACCTGCAGAGCAGTTTCAGAAGAAGATGAGTGATGGTTGATGGAGATAGACTGTCAACTACAAATGCCTCTGGCCAGTAGGAGAAAAGATCCAAAAATAACACAACATAGTACTTTGACTCCTTACATGTGAATGGCCCAAGTACATTCATTTCAACCTGTAAGAGGCATGTCAACATGTCATATAGTTCAACATTCTACAAAACATTGCTATTCAGTATTGGCCTTCTATGTCAATTTCCTAATGAAAAATTCAATTTTAATATGCTGTAAAAAAGTAAATACACTTAATATGCAATTAATAGAATATAAAACTTTTTTGACATTGTTGGTAATACTCAATCATTTAATTTCCATTGTCATTTTCAAGAAACGACGATTCTGATTGGCTGAGAAATTTTGTTGATACATCGATCAACACAATTTTTCACGAAAGTCTATTTATAGCACTATTTTTAGATCCGGGGGTTCCCTCAAACACGAATGAACTCGTTGCTGAAAATACAATTTGTTGATGTTTGCTTATCATTTCAAGGGTACCATTTCTTTCCTACTTACTCAAAAATTAACAGTGCATGTGGAATTTGCTCAAACTGGTCCTTATTGAAAAGATATAGAGGGACGATCGTTCGCTGTTTGAATCGTGGCGGCTGCCATAACTTGTTTTGGCAGATGTATCACTGCAAAACCTTCCGACTTACGACATATAGTGCGGTGATTTATTGTTTTTAGATCCAAGAAAACAGTCTGTTTTCCATGATTAAATGATAAGAAATGAATCTTATATTTTTTCTGTTGATGCAGGTATCACCCGAAAAATTGGACAGAAAACTTTTGCATCAACGCGCTTCGCGCATTGATGCAGTTTTCTGTCCAATTTTTCGGGTGATACCTGCATCAACAGAAAAAATATACGATTCATTTCTTAATTAAACACTCACTATGTTTTAAAGTAAATCAAGTGTGACTCTATCCTTACTCCAGTTTCAGCACACATCAAAGTATGATGTTTTAAAGCACATACATGTACATGTACAGATGTGTGCAGGGAGCTACAGATGTGCAATACATATGTGATTTTGCTATCTTTTTCTGTAACGTATAATTCTTATATATTGACCAGCTCACAGAGCAGAAAACTTACTATCTCCCAGAAGCGGTGTGCTTCAGCTGACTTGCTGGACGGACCTTCAACTTTGACATCGATTCTATTTGTACATATTGTAGGAGAAGACGTGACTAGAGTTTCTGGTTCCTCCGTGTCTGAGGATAAGGATGACAGAGAACCCTCCGATAGAATACCGGATGATCTGGATGAAGGTCTGTTAACTTGGCAGTACGAACAATTGTCAATGTAACTGTTTACTATCTTTGTTATTCCCATAAAATAAAACCTTTCCCTTATTTTGTTTCCTAGCTTTTCGCGTCCAAGGTGATTGCCTGAAAACATAAAACATTCACAAATAACAAGGTAAATTGTAAAGGGCAACAAATCAGATTACATCATCAATACCATTTTAACATGACAATTTGGTTTCCATATATTTCTATGGTGTTGTCATGTAAAGCATGTAATAAAGGGTAATTACTTGGCTGAATTTGCAAGAATCTTAAGGCACCTTTCCTATTTCCTATTCCCACAATCATTGTTGACTTCATTGCCAAAATTTGGAAACTTTGGGATATACATGTAGTGTGCTCTGAAGCTAGCCCCAAATACTTGTGATTGTGAATTTATAGCAAAATTGTTTTAAAGTACCGGTACAGGTCCACGTAAGAATCGAGCAGTTGAAAAACCTTAAAATTTTTACAGAACTTTTCTCTCTTGAAATGTGTTCAGATCAGCGTCCATATTCGCAGATATGTCCCTGCTCATACTGTGTTATGATTTTGGTATTTCAAATTTACTGAGACAAACTTTCACGGTACGAAGCTTACAGCAAAAGTAGTGAAGGTAATCACACCGTGAAACATAGGGTCATCAGAGATGACAGCGCTCACCTCGACGGCATCATTATCCCATGACCAGCATCTGTACCTACATTGCACAAAGTATTTCCAGATGCATCATTCACATAAGTTTGGTTCATAAAAAATTCAAAGAAGGCTGGAAATGAAGATTCTAATTTTACCATACCTGGTCAATAAGGGTGAAACGTTTACACGTGTACATGGAGACATTTCGTTTTTTGGCTGTAAACGTTTACATAATATCTAAACGTGTACATGGACTATACTGTACATACAATAAATAGATATTCTTTAATATCGTTATTACTCTAAAAACTCAATACCAGTACTGATTTCCTGACGTCGCGAAGTTCGTCAATTGATTGAACAGATATTGTACATACAAGTATGTGCTGTCTGAGTTATGTACGCATCCCTTGATTCGAACGCTTGGAACAGGAAGAAAATCTGTCTAAAAGTAAATCAATTAATCACAAGAAAGAGCTGATATCTCCGATAAAATTGACACCGCCCAAATCGTCTCTTTCTCTGCACTGCGCCGTCTATTTCTTTGTCTCTTTCTCCGAACATTTCTTCGGTCTCCAAATTTCTATGGAATTACTGTTTTTGTAACTTACTTGTACTTTGAATTGTAAGAATTGCTCAAACTCGTTTGAAAATAACAGTTGGATTTTTGAATCTTTGAAAGTTCTATTGCTATACGAAACATCAGCATGTCGTATTAAATAGTCAAGCATAATTAAGTCATATTGATGTCAATTTATGACCACATCTGCAAATAAACATCACTATTCACAATAGAAATACAAAGAAGCGTTTAAACGTTTACGTTCGGTTTACATCCTTCCGTGTACACGTTTAGGAAATTTGGTAAACCTTTCACCCTTACTGGTCAATCAAGCATGAAATATATGTTAGATGCAGCATCTGTACAGTGCATTGCAATAAGCATCCTCAGATACATCACCAACACAAGTTTTTATATTGATCTAGGACTTAAAATGGGCCAGAAATGAACCTGTCCCATTTTACTTAACCTGATTGCTCAAGCATGGAGTGTGGGTCAGATGCAGCATCTGTACCATGCATCGCATTAAGGATCCTTAGATGCATCATCCACACAAGTTTGGTTGATGTAGGACTTATAGTAAGGCTGGAATGTACATGTATCTGTCCCATTTTACTAAACCTGGTCACTCAAGCATGGAATGTGGGTCAGATGCAGCCTCCCTACCATGCATTGCAGTAAGCATCCTCAGATGCATCATCCATGCAAGTTTGGTTGATGTAGGACTTATAGTAAGGCTGGAATGGACCTGTCCCATTTTACATGTACCTAACCTGCTCACTCAAGTATGAAATGTAGGTCAGATGCAGCCTCCGTACCATGCATTGTTGTAAGCATCCTCAGATGCATCATCCATGCAAGTTTGGTAGGTGTAGGACTTATAGTAAGGTGGGATGGACCTGTCCCATTTGACCTAACTTACTCACTCAAGCATGAAATGTAGGTCAGATGCAGTCTCTGTACCATGCATTGTTGTAAGCATCCTAAGATGCATCATCCATGCAAGTTTGGTTGATGTAGAACTTATAGTTTGGCGGGAATGGACCTGTCCCATTTTGCTACGTAAAACCTCGTAGCATTTCATGTGCAACTTAGCAGCTGTTAAGAAGCACAATTTTGACAATGTCTGCGACTATGGCAACAGCAAGTTATTATCACAATACCTGTACTAGGGAGCATAGCGTGACGAATGAATAAACAGTTTTCGCGAAGCGAACATATAGATAGGAAAGTCTATACACACATGTAAGTTCCTACTTTACATCGACTTTTGAAAGATACAAACTTTCCGAAACTACCTATACAGAAAGCAAATTTCCGCCGGATACCACAGTAGCCAAGCAGAAAATCATACTGTGATGAATGAATAATTATAAATATTTGTTTGAAATAAGTAAATCTATAAGTACTTATCCAATATTAATTCCCTTTGAGTTTTTTTGTCATACACAGCTGAAAATTTACTAAACCAACGTTACCCCAGCTTCTTGCAAAAAGTAAATAATGACGTAATGATGTCAGTGCTCAAAAGGTTACAGTATAAATGTGGGACTTTGCACGTGAATTCTGATGTTTGTTATCCGAAGGAATATCTTTATCTATAATTTAGGATAATTATTTTACGTATACTAACAAACGAATGAATAACTTATTCAAAATCAACAGAATTTGAATAAATAGGTAGATAAATTAATTGGTGGATGATCAGACAAGCAGTAGACTAAATAATCCAGTCTCTCCGCTGCCGATAAAAGAGACTGAACCCCACTATGGTTGTTACAGAACTAAGTCGGACCAAACTGTTGCCCAACGATTTTTCCATATTACGGACCTTTAATATTGATTTTCTGGCAGGTGACTCTTAAGTAAACATTAAATTAACTATCTCTTACCCACCTCGTGTTTTTCTCTCGCTTCGTTATTGCATTTTTGCCGATTTTTAACTCCCTACCAAACCAAACAAGCAAGGCAATAGTTCGGAGATTCGACCAATCAGAACGAAGGATAAAGAAAGTTGATCACGTGATATTTGTAACCTTCGTTCTGATTGGTTGATTCTCCGAACTTTTGCCTTACTTGTTTGGTTTGGTAGGGAGTTAAAGATCGGCAAAAATGCAATAACGAAGCGAGAAAAAAACACGAGGTGGGTAGAGATAGTTAGTTTAATGTTTGCTTAAGGGTTTACTAAACACAAAGTTAGCGTGTCAGGAATATCTCGATTATTACAAAAACTGTAGAATTATTCGGCAGAACATCTCCAATAACGAATTAACTGATACAAAAATATTTGGCTTTCATTAAAATTATAGTTTGTACTGTACTATTTTGTGAGTGCAAGCATCAATCGAGTTGCTGATTTTCAAAAAAATAGAACAGACTGTAAAAGTTATTAAACAATAAGATTTGTGCATATATACCCTCTTTGATTCCTTCCCGAGGGCAAGCTAGCATTCAATTTGGGATACTGATTTGCAAATCTATATTTTCCTTATTCAAATAAACTTACCCCTCTCTCACACCTACACTTGATTATCGAACACTCTACCCATTGTGTATTACATGTATAATGAAAAGTAATCGCTGTACATGCTTTGTACAGGTATCTATACAGGTGAATACAAAATGTATATACAGTGATTCATTTTGAAAATTGTTTCAATGGGTACAGTGTACTCGTCCGGCAGAAATCAATGGGTCAGAACTCAAATTCAATTGGTCACAATTGTAACCAATGTGAAATGTGGGACTGAGCCTGGGAGTCATCGGCTTCACTCCGAGTTTGATCGTTGTTGTTTGCGTTTTTATCATTGTTATTGATGTCGTCATTGGCCGTATTGACGTCCTTGTTTACGTCCTTATTTGTGTCCTTGTTTATAGTAGTCAGAAAATTCAATTTACCTTGTTTTAGCATAAGTTTAAGTGCTTTTTTGGGAGGCATTTCGCCCGTGGCCGTACGGGGAAGAGGCCAACTTTCGTTTCATATGCGAGTCGCTGAATAAGGGATAATTTCATTGGTTGGTATTTTTGTATCAGCCAATCAAAGTGCTTGTTTTATCCTCGTTGCTAGGCGCCTTGTTCGGTACACCTCTAAACGCTATTGCAACAGACGAAAGAGACAAAGTGTTCGGAACAGTGGAATCACAATATAAATAGAAAATGGAAACTTGAGCGATAAAAATAGAAACTGGATAGTTGGATTCTATTTATGCGTACACGGGACGCGCTCGATAGAAATCAATGGGTATTTAATGATTATAATGCGTAAAATACGCAATACGCAGGGCAAAATTAATCACTGCATATACATATTGTAGGGTTACACATTTAGGAGTTGGACTACACTTTGTAGAAATATTTTCAAACAATTTGAAAAGTAGCTTGCCCTTGGGAAGAAATTAGAGAAGGTAACTCTCCACAAATTATATTGTTTTACGACGTTTAAAACGAGTTTAATTTTTTGAAAAATTGACAACTTGTTTAAGACTGTGATAACGAAATATCAACGTACAAGCTAAATTCTAATGAGAAACATTTAGTTACATGCAGATTCACTCACAAATGTGGCTGATTTGCTAACTTATTTCATACTTTTGTGATAATCGAGATTTTCTTTTTGCGTAGATTTTGTGTTTGTAAGCCCTTAAGAGTTACCTGCCAGAAAATCAATATTAGGTCCGTAATATGGAAAAATTGTTGGGCAACAGTTTGGTCCGACTTCGTTCTGTAACAACCATAGTGGGGTTCACAGTCTCTTTTAGCGGCAGCGGAGAGACTGGATTATTTAGTCTAGACAAACATGTGCTTCAAAAGTAAGACAATAACTTTGAAACATGCTACGCTCCCTCATAGGCGATGCCTACATACCTATTAGACAATTAATCAAGATCTTAGGGCATTTTTCTTGCACATGATTAGGGTCTACAACTTTTGCTTTGTACCTTTTTCATCTACATGGAGATCAGATAAAAGTTTCTGAATTTCCTCTTCGTCTGATATGACAGGTCGTGATATTTCAGGCTCACCATCTTCCTTTGAAGCATTCACGGGGGTGTAGAAAAGCTGGTTATCTACTACTTTGAATGACTGTGAACGTTTTCTCAGATTTCGCTTCCCATTTTCAGTTATTCCTGGGGGATATGTCCCGAATTTAATAAATGTTGCAAGGGAATTAAAATCAACATGCTTGACTGAATATTTCTTTGCCTTATAAGACATTTTGCCTTGTAATTAACATGCAATTGACCATATTTTGAAGCAAAAGATGCATCCAACAGCGCGTCTATATCGCCATCTTTCCACGTGATAAAATGCCCGGATTTCAGATCCGCCCAAGATTTTTCTGGAGCGAATATCGACTGACAATTTATTCGTTCCAGCGAAAACTCATGTCTTTTTGGTTAATTGCACCAAGGACTTATGAACAAACTGTTACAACACTACCCATACAGTACCAACACATTACAAAATTAGCGAAGAAAGTGAAAAGCAAGGACTTATATCATGAACTTACAAAAACATCTCGCATTTATGCTCGTCCCTGAAAAAAAGAAAAAATCAGGGGGCATAACTGGGTTGGTTGGACCCTCCCCCTTGATCCTCCCAAATCGGCCTTACTTTGTAGCATTTTTTTTTTTTCTCTACAGTGGCGGATCCAGAGTGGCAAGCGGGGGTGGGTGGGTTGTTTCGACACAAAGGGTCGATTCAAGGCACGAAGTGCCGAGCGGGGGAGGGTACGGGAGGGGGTTGCCCCATCCTGTAGGTGGGGGTCCGGGGGGCCTCCCCCGGAAAATTTTTGAAAAAATAGAATAAAATGGTGCATTCTGGAGCACACTTTCTCCTTACCTTCTCGAATATTCAGACCATTTTTCCACTCAATTTATGTGGTTAATAAAGATGTCTAAATAAAATAATTTCTCTTTTATTGCTGGCAGGGATGTAGCGAGGGTGTTTTCGATGTGGACGTCTGTAAAGAAGGGTTGGACCAAGAACTTCAGCTGTCCGGGGCAAGGACTTATAAACAGTTTATAAGTCCTTGTCCGGGGGCACAGACACTTTTTGGGGGGATGACTTGCGAGGCCCGAAGGGTCAAGTAGGGACTAGTGTTGTACACCGGAAGACTTTTAAGAATCGATTATCGGAAAATTATCGGAAAGAGTAAACCGATCGATTATCGATTTAAATCGAAAAACAAAAGTCCATGAAAAATGAAACATAAAAGATAGAAAAATTGAAATTTTCTGCATAAAATTCAGAAAACTTTGCTGAAAACAAAATATAAAGCATTCAATTTCAAAGTGTCTGCCTGTATATATGCAAGACAACAAGTAATGGTTTACGTTACATGTGAAAAAAGGAAAATAAATTACTTTACACAAAATACCTTTCTTTCAGCGACTTTCAGCGACAATCGATTGTAAGAAAATGAAATCGATAATCGGAATCGAAAGAGTTTTAGCGATCGACAATCGATTGTCGGCGACAATTGGTTCATCACTAGTAGGGACAGTATGGAATTACCCATCCCCTTGAAGGGGGTCCCCCGTGAAAATTTTGAAAAAAAAAAAAAATGAAGCAAATTGCTGATCTCTGGAGCGTATAGATTTGAGCTGAATTTAGATGGGATAACGCATATGATTCGATGTCAGCAGACGATGAACCGTATCTAAGATGGAGAAAACTTGAGATGTGAACATGACATGACATTCCCTAAATACTTATATATGTACGTCCACATAAAGTCTTTCCAATCGACCGCTCGCACTTTGTTAGCGATGGTTGTATCATGCGCGGATACAGCATTTTTGGTCAGAGGGGTCCAAAATTTAAGGAAGTCTACCTATCATGTAGGTACATATATATCGGTGCACATGATGGGGAGGGGCAATTTGGTTAGCTTTCCTTTCACGTTTATTTTCATGAAGAATTGGCGAGCGTAGCGAGCCAGAATTTTTTTTAGATATGAAATATTAATTTGTCTTGATTCGATCGAGATGATTATTTATAACATTGAATATTTCATTCCTTATATCGGCGAGCAGAGCGAATTTCATGAGAATAAATAGATAAGAGATGTGTCATTTTCCAAATAATCAGACATCTTAAAATAACAAAACCTTGAAAAAGATGAAGGAGGTTACATCCTATGAAGTAAGGGACTGTTCAAAATATGAGTTCCTGGGACCCAAGAAAATTATATAAAATTACTCAGTATGAACAATTGATAATTTTAGGTTTCAAAGCCCTTTATGCATTTTAGACCAATTTCATTAGAAATGGGCCAAAGCTGGACCCCACCTCCGAAAATCTCAGGGGGGAGAGAGGGGTCCAGACCCCCAGTCCCCCCTCTGGATCTGCGCATGGTTGTATTGAGTTCTAATGAAACACGAGAAAATTACGAAAAATGCATTCAAATCGGTGGTTTCTGGAGTGTCTTTGATCTATTTCTGAACAGTAGTTTGCTTAATACTATTTCAAAAGACCCCCCCCCCCCCCTTCTTTTTGGCAACTGGGGGAGGCGTTCGCCTTTTTTTGCGAGACGATGTGGACGTTTTTGCGTAAAAATGTACACCTGGCTTCGCCCCAGGCTTGTTGATTTGTCCTTGCTGTAACATGTACTTAGAATATTGGTACGATATCGAGTAAAAAATGTTGAGTATCATTGGGTTTTGGCTTTGAAAAATTGAATGCTTAATTATAGGCCCCGGAGCATATTCGAGCTATATACAATGTTAAACATTTGCCCATTTTTCCGAACAAAGTAAGTTTTGAACAAAATTTGTAGATGACAAAAATACTCAAACCGGGTATTTGAGGACAGATACGTGTAGGTTTCGAGCCCCGTACCATTTACATTAATTGTTTGACACACGTACATGTTTTGCAAATTATTTGAACATGTTCATATTATAGTATTTGTTAATGTTAATTTTCGGGAATAAAATAAACAGAAAACCCCCTCTGAGACGTACATTACAAAAAATTCGTGATTGTCTGTACGAATCCACAAATACGCCAATTGATACAGTATCGAATCGATATGCGATAGAATGTATCAGAAAAAATTTTTGTAAATTTTGTTTCAAAATAGTGAATTCTGGTGGACATTAAGCATATTTTTATAACTCAGTTCGCAGGTTTTTTTTCCGAGTGCTAATGTTCCCGACCCCCCCCCCCCCCCTAAATCCGCCCTTGCTCTATTAGATAAAAAAATTGTCTCGTGGAAATTTTCATTACAAAAGGAAAAACGAAAATCACTGAAATCCGGAAAAAATAAAATTTTATACGCACGAGTATTTTAAATATATTTTTATGATCTTTCAGATGAAATAAATTCTAAGTTATAATTCCTACATTCACTGTGTTTTCTTGGGTAAAAAGTCGATTTATTTTGGCAAATTTTCACTGAAATTTTTGATACCTTATTTTGTTGTTCATATTTGTCAGTTCCACAGTACTCGCAGCAGCACATGATCATTCAATGATTATTAAAAATAATAATTATAAAAGTATTTTCTTTCAAATTATTCAAATTGGGGAACTGCTATTTTCTTACAAAATCCTCGAAATCGTTGTTTTTATACACAAACCTGTGTTTTCAATGTCAAATTTCTGAATTCTGTAGAATTCTTATCAATTACGAAATCAATTAAATATTGTATGCCTTTTTCTAGTGTAATACTGTGAAATTTCATTCTCCAAGGGCGGATTTAGGGGGGTTTGGGGGGGTTCGGGAAACCCCCCCCCCCCCCCCCCCCCCCCCGTTTCCCAATTTTTTTTTTTTTTTTTTTTTTTTTTTTTTGGTAACATAAGAACTCGGAAAAAACCCTGCAAACTGAGTAATAAAAAATTGCTTAATGTCCACCAGAATTCACTATTTTGAAACAAAATTTACAAAACTTTTCTGATACATTCCGTCACATATCGATTCGATACCGTATCTGTGGATTCATATAGACAATCGCGAAGTTTTTGTAATGTACGTCGCAGAGGGGGTTTTCTGTTTACTTTATTCCCGAAAATTAACATTAACAAATACTATAATATGAACATGTTCAAATAATTTGCAAAACATGTACAGTCCGTGTGTCAAATAATCAATGTAAATGGTACGGGGATCGAAACCTACACGTTTCTGTCCTCAAATACCCGGTTTGAGTATTTTTGTCATCTACAAATTTTCTTTAAAACATAATTTGAAATAACCGGAAAAATGGGCAACTATTTAACATTGTATATAGCTCGAATATGCTCCGGGGGCCTATACCTAAGCATTCAATTTTTCAAAGCCAAAACCCAATGATACTCAACATTTGTACTCGATATCGTACCAATATTCTAAGTACATGTTACAGCAAGGACAAATCAACAAGCCAAGGGCGAAGCCAGGCGTACATTTGTACGCAAAAACGTCCACATCGTCTCGCGAGAAAAAGGAGAGCGCCTCCCCCATTTGCCAAAAAGAAGGGGGAGGGTCTTTTGAAATAGTATTTAAAGCAAAATACTGTTCAGAAATAGATCAAAGACACTCCAGAAACCACCGATTTGAATGCATTTTTCGTAATTTTCTCGTGTTTCATTAGAACTCAATACAACCATGCGCAGATCCAGAGGGGGGACCGGGGTCTGGACTCCCCCACCCCTGAAATTTTCGGAGATGGGGTCCAGCTTTGGCTCATTTCTAATTGAAATGGGTCTAAAATGCATGAAAGGGCTTTGAAACCTAAAATTTCGGCTCGCTTCGCTCGCCATTTACAAATACAAAACTATTGTTTCTGCAAAATTCCTTAATTATTATCAATTGTTCATACTAACTAATTTTATATAATTGTCTTGGTTCTCAGGAACTCATATTTTGAACAGTCCATTACTTCATAGGAAGTAACCTCCTTCATCTTTTTTCAAGGTTTTGTCATTTTAAGATGTCTGATTATTTGGAAAATGACGCATCTCTTATCTATTTATTCTCATTAAATTCACTCCGCTCGCCGATATAAGGAGTGAAATATTCAATGTTATAAATAATTATCTCGATCGAATCAAGACAAATTAATATTTCATATAAAAAAAAATTTCTGGCTCGCTACGCTCGCCAATTCTTCATGAAAATAAATGCGAAAAGAAAGCTAACAAAATTGCCCCCTCCCCATCATGTGCACCAATATATATGTACCTACATAATAGGTAGACTTCCTTAAATTTTGGACCCCCTCTGACCAAAAATGCTGTATCCGCGCATAATACAACGATCGCTAACAGAGTGCGAGCGGTCGATTGGAAAGACTTTATGTGGACGTACATATATAAGTATTCAGGGAATGTCATGTTCACATCTCAAGTTTTCTTCATCTTAAATACGGTTCATCGTCTGCTGACATCGAATCATATCCGTTATCCCATCTAAATTCAGCTCAAATACGCTCCAGAGGTCAGCAATTTGCTTCATTTTTTTCAAAATTTTCACGGGGGACCCCCTTCAAGGGGATGGGTAACATATTTCCATACTGTCCCCACTTGACCCTTCGGGCCCCGCAAGTCATCCCCCCAAAAAGTGTCTGTGCCCCCGGACAGCTGAAGTTCTTGGTCCAACCCTTCTTTATAGACGTCCTGGCTACGCCCCTGCCAGCAGTAAAGGAGAAATTATCTTTATTAACCACATAAATTGAGTGGAAAAATGGTCTGAATATTCGAGAAGGCAAGGAGAAAATGTGCTCCAGAATGCACCATTTTATTCCATTTTTTCAAAAAATTTCCGGGGGAGGCCCCCCGTATCCCCACCTACAGGAGGGGGCAACCCCCTCCCGTACCCTCCCCCGCTCGGCACTTCGTGCCTCGAATCGACCCTTTGGGTCGACACAAAACCCCCCCGCTTGCCACTCTGGATCCGCCACTGTTCTCTTTCAAATGATTATTATATTTTGCATATTATATTTTATATATGTATTAAGTAACAGTTCATTAATAATGTTCATGTTTTGGGGGAAAACTAATTTTTCATTTAAAAAATTGCGGAAAATATTTTAACTTATTGAATCTATAGGATTTCTTAAACAAGAATGTAAATAATTTTCAACTGTAATCAACAGTTTGAAGCAACTTGTACGGTTTATATTTTCTACTTCATTGTTAGGCAAAATGCCTGTTTTTCATTTAAAAATAATGGATTTGATTTTCTAATCTAATTCTTAATCTTATGGCATTTATGGTATTTCTTTATGCATATTTTCTGGGGGGGGATCTTAATTTTTGTTTAAAAATTGCTTTTTTTTTTTTTTTAAATCCTTTAATCTAAATCCTTTGATTCTTATTGAAATACGGCGAAAGAAAGATAACTCTTTCAAAATAATATATTACGAAACTGCGGTGACATGTCCGATGCCAGCTTTGTTCTAGACTGCCTTTGAGCATGCGCAAAGCCTTTAATCTGCTCAAAATAGCCAAAATGGCGCTTTAGACGAAGCGAAATGTCTCAGTGAGCAATTGAAACACTATTTTGCTCCAAATGAAATGTAAGCCAATGCATATATATGCTCAGACATTTGTCTCGTATATTGTTTTAGCTCTAGAATATGACAGGGATCTCAAGCAATCAATTGGTTGCAAATAAGTCAGGGAAAGTTGATTATCTGAGGAAATCGGGGGGAACGCAAACTTTTCTGACACCCAACAGTGGCAACATACAACATCGTGTGATATCAGTTAACCTCTTTTTCTTGATATATCTTCAATAAAGTAAATTATACATGTGCCCAGCAAGGTGTCAAGATTCAATTTGCTGAATATATGACTTAAAAATTTGTTCTTTGTTTCAAGTGTGACAGGTTCCGGGATCTTTCGTACCGATAGCTTTTCGTACCGGGATTTTTCGTACGGGACTCTTTGTACTTGCTACTGAGATCATTTGCACTGGTTGAAGAAAAATATGTTTCTGCAATAAAGATCTGATTAACCTGAGCTCCTCATAAATTTTGATAGTGAGATTGTTCGTACTTCTTCTTCTTCTTCCGGTAATGTGCTGGGCTCCTTGTGGGGCATTATCGCACATGAGTTTAAAAACATGTTGTATTTGTAAGATGGAATAAAGAAATAGTTTCGAAATTGTAATTATCACTAATATACAGCATAAGACAACTGTTTTTATTAATATTATGGCTGTTTTTTTTTGTTATAGCAAACGGATGCCGGTTATCAGATGCTTAAAGTAAATAATGCATTTTTCAAATAATTAAAATAAATCTGACCGTTTCAAATAAGTAACAACCATCAATTATACATTGTGCACTTCAAGAAAGAAGATTCCAAACACAAATATTATTATAAATATCGAAATACTTATTTTTCGTACCGGTTAGTGTTGTTAAATCGGAAAAATTTTACTATGGATTATCGGAAACTATTGGAGGAGTACAATCGATTTCACAATCAGAATAATCAGACTTTATTCTTGTTTAAAATTGTTCAATGTTCTGTATCTTTTCAGACTGAGAATACACAGTGCTTGTGATTTAAGAATCTGATTTTTATTTAAAATCATGGAAATAAATTAAATTTTGAAAATTCCTTGTTCTTAATAACAAAATCTTTAAGTTTGCTTGAGAAGGAAGGCCTTCCTCTTTCTTTCTGAAGCCAATACGGTCCCAAATGGCGGAAATTACGTCAAAGTAACTTCAATAGCGACAATCAATTTTCAAATCCATTATCCATAGTCAGCGATTTTTAAGTTTCAGCGGCAACATCGGCGACTGTCGTTACAATCGGTACAAAAGATTCCGATTTTGGGAACGAAAGTAAGAGAGAACTCAGTACGAAAAGACATCAGTACGAAAATCCCGACGCCATTGTGACCAGGGCCCTCTCGCTACAGGAACCTGTTGTTTAAAGATAATAAGTTGATCGCTAGCTCATGCCTCTCTGCTTTACTCTTATTCAATTTCTCCAGGAATGAAACAAAATCTATAAATTTTTGACATTGATTTTCCCAACATAAAACCATCGAAATATAGTCTATATGGGCTGCAACGGATGAATCATGACTTCCAACACTTAAAATGATATACTTTGTTTAAAAAAAAAATACATTACTACAATAACAGCGGCAGATAGATGCTACAGCTCCTTTTACATGGACAACCTTCCCTCTTGTTGACATTCTTTTCGCCAATGCCATGAGGCATCAACTTCCTCTCTAAACCACAGGTTCCTGTTCTCTCGCAAGCAAGGGAAAAGGCAAAGTATTGGATCCTTGCCTTCAGCTATATTGAATTATTCTTCTATGAAGTTTTTGGTCTATGACATTATAGAAGCCCTACTTATCAAAAGGCTGTTACAGCATCCAGGGCCTTCGCTAAATCTGATTTCGGGCCGATATCAGTCTTCATCAGGTTGGGGCAAACTTCAGGTTGAGCTATAGTAGTTCGATTGGACCACAGGCGCTTGTTTAGTGTCCCCTCCCACTCTATCATACCCCTCCCTAACATGAAGGTGCCTATCTTTTTGAACTGATGTTGAGTTTGTGTGTTATTTCTCAATTGCAATGTTTTCAACATAATACGATGTTCTATATATCAACAGAAAGCGAAAATTTTTCTATTGTCCTACATAAAAAGTTATACCTACTGATGTTTGCTTCACCCTGTATTTCTTCAATTGTTTGCTTTCATTCTGGTCCCTTGGGACATCGTCATTCTAAGATAAATTAACCAGAATTTCCGGTATCCTGAGAACCCAATATAGATGCTGGAGTCTGATTGGCTATTGATGAAGTAAGCATCTAAAACGAAAGTGCTTATGACAAAACGAAAGTAGATATGCTACAGTGATTCATTTTGCCCTGCGTATTGCGTATTTTACGCATTATAATCATTAAATACCCATTGATTTATATCGAGCGCGTCCCGTGTACGCATAAATAGAATCCAAGTTTCCAGTTTCTATTTTTAGCTCACCTCGACGAAGTTGAGTGAGCTTATGCTATACCCCCGCGCGTCCGCGTCCGGTTAAGAAGTATGGGGTAGCTCAGTATTTGGCAAAGTACTGATGCTACAGTAACCAAACGTGCAAAAGCGATTCATCTTTGGATGCTGAGGTGAACCCATGCATCGGATGCTGCATCTGACCTACATTTTCCGCTTGAGTGACTTGGTTAAGAAGTTTGGGGTAGCTCAGTATCTGACAAAGTACTAATGCTACATTAACCAAATTTGCACAAGTGATTCATCTTTGGATGCTGAGGTGAACCCATGCATCAGATGCAGCATCTGACCTACATTTTCCGCTTGAGTGACTTGGTTAAGAAGTTTGGGGTAGCTCAGTATCTGACCAAGTAGTAATGCTACAGTAACCAAACTTGCACAAGTGATTCATCTTTGGATGCCGAGATGGATCCATGCATTGGATGCAGCATCTGACCTACTTTTTCCACTTGAGTGATTTTGCTTTTAAAAGCCAATATTGAGCAAAGTATAAGTGCTACATGTACCAAACTTGCATTTGATCAAACTTTCATAAAATGACCTTGACCTACTTTTTCCGCTTGAGTGATTTTGCCTTTAAAAGCCATTATTGAGCAAAGTATAAGTGCTACATGTACCAAACTTGCTTATTGGATGTATCATTGATCAAACTTTCATGTAATGACCTTGACCTACTTTTTCCGCTTGAGTGATTTTGCCTTTAAAAGCCAATATTGAGCAAAGTATAAGTGCTACATGTACCAAACTTGCATATATGATTTATTTTTGATCAAACTTTCATAAAATGGCCTTGACCTACTTTTTCTGCTTGATTGATTTTGCCTTTAAAAGCCAATATTGAGCAAAGTATAAGTGCTACATGTACCAAACTTACATATTGGATGTGTCTTTGATCATTCTTTCATAGAATGACCTTGACCTACTTTTTCTGCTTGAGTAATTTTGCCTTTAAAAGCCAATATTGAGCAAAGTATAAGTGCTTCATTTACCAAACTTGCATATTGGATGTATCTTTGATCAAACTTTCATAAAATGAAATTGACCTACTTTTTCCGCTTGAATGATTTTGCCTTTAAAAGCCAATATACATGTATTTAGAAATATGTTTGAATTGAATTTTGCTGCCACGAGTTGAGCTTCGTAATCTGTGATTACCTATGTTTTTCGCTCAAGTTTCATTCGTCTGTTGCAATAGCGTTTAGAGGTGTACCGAACAAGGCGCCTAGCAACGAGGATAAAACAAGCACTTTGATTGGCTGATACAAAAATACCAACCAATGAAATTATCCCATATTCAGCGACTGGCATATGAAACGAAAGTTGGCCTCTTCCCCGTACGGCCACGGGCGAAATGTTGAATGTTCTGTTATTGAAAGTTGTTACATTGATAAAATGATTGGAAAAATGTGAATGAATCTTTACTTTATTTCACATTGGTTACAATTGTGACCCATTGAATTTGAGTTCTGACCCATTGATTTCTGCCGGACGAGTACACTGTGCCCATTGAAACAATTTTCAAAATGAATCACTGATGCTATGACATCAATGGCCAATCAGACACTTGAATCTATATTGGGTTCTCGGGATATTTGAAATTTAGGTTTATTTAGAAGGACGATGTCCGATGGGCAACTTCATGTTAGGGAGGAGGTACGTGGTCAGTAGCCATTCACGTGTACAATAGCTATACAAATATTTAACTGAAGGCGCGTAAATAAAGTCGTCCTAACGTAACCGTAAATACGGAACGTGCTGTGATTAGACTTAAATACTTATCGGGTACCATTTGGATTTTTAAGTAACGATTGAAAATGACACACGGTGGGTATTTTTTTGTGCAGTTGCAATAAAAACGTCTCTTCGTTGGCAAATTATAGCGCGTGGCGGTATCTGAGAAACGACCAATCAATTTTATATGGCCTAATGTTAATCAAACTTTGCATGTGACTTTATCATGTTCAGAGGACGACACCTTTTGAGTCTCAAGGTCAGGGCTCAAAGGTCACAGTTGGCAATAATAGATAAACATTGCTGACATTCTATTATGAGATTGCAATTTACTTATCAAACTCTTCATGTAAGTTACATATGGCAAGGTCAAGATCACAATAGGCAACAATGCAAAACTATATGGTGTATTTCTGATGTTCTTCAAAATTCCATGTGAGTTGCCCATGGGTCAAGCAGACCTGCCTACTTTTACGATTTTGGCGTAATTTTTACAATTTTTGATCTTCAAATATGCTCTACGCTTTGCTGCTCATTTTTACGTCTAAAACATATTTTCAACTAGAATTACTTTTTAAAATATTCAAAACAAAAATAGACTTTACTATATATATTAAATGTAAGTTGAGGGTTTGATATTGTAAAAGGCCAAAAGAAAAAATACCTTTGTTTCCCATCACCCGACCGACCCTATTCAAACCCGCCGACCCTAACGTTTTTTTCCCGATTTTTAGTTGCATTTAGGTATTTCTTCACCAATATTTACGACCGTTGCACTTAACGAAATGAGTGCCAGAAATTTTAAATCTACCGATTTTGACGAAATCTTCTGCTTTGTAACATTATCTATCATATCTACCGATTTATATTATTCTATAATTATACGCTCTTAGAAATTGTAAAAATAATCTATAATTCTCTCTCGAATCGTTACTTATTGTTCAGAAAGGCTTTGTTTTTTCCCAAAAAGGCGTACTGATTGTTATAAAAACGCATTACTAGGGTTTTGATGATTTAATTGGTAGTACATGTACATGTAATTATTAGTCCCCTACCGGCAACGCCGAAGGGGACTCTTAGTTTTTAATTTACATGTACCTAGTATAACCTAAGTAAATATTTGAGGTCATGCACGTGCTGGTCGTTTCATTTCACGCAAACGTCTTTTGTAAAACATGTAACGATGTATGCTTGGTTCCTACGGTTTATAAAATTACGTATAAACTGAAAAAATCGAAGATTCAAAATTCGCAAATAGTGCAGCAATTTTATATCTGTGCGTGACTGCGCGCTGGTCGATAATTTAAAAGACCCATCTTGTTCACATTTATATTGTAAAACAACGTTTTTGTATTCGAATAACGCTAAGACGAAAAAAAAAAAGGCATGCAGGATAAGTTTTAGCAAATCAGTCCAAGACAGTGGATGGTTTGATATTTTATTCATAGAACATTTTTTGTACGGCGTCAACGAGATAAACTTACAATATCATTGTTCGAGCAGATCTAACGGTATTATGTTTCTATGCCTTGACGACGGATCTAACGTCTCACCCTGACAAATCAAAGCCCTTATGATTAAGTATTTCAAACCGACTTCCTCAATAATTTTAACCCCCCCCCCCTTGCAACGTATTAGTGAGCGTCATTCCCGTCCTTCTTTCACACTTTTCCATAGATAACTCGTCTTAAACTCGAGATTCAAACTGGTTACTTGCTTCTGACTTTATGTTTGCGGCCAGTAAATGCTGTTTTTTTTTCTAGCAACACGTAAAACGGATGTTTGCACCGTGAAATCAGCACTTACCGGTTGCAAACTTAACGTCAGAAGCAAGTTACTCCCATTCTGATGCTATCTCTATTTTTGAAAATTTAGGACAAAATGGTGACGTTTACTTTTAACGGCGATTATGTTCTCGTTTTATGGCCGTATACAATGAAATTTGGCGTTATTGTGACGTTGCATTTCAATATAGGGATCAATATGGAAGTAGGCCTATTGATTTTTGGGTAAGGTCAAAGGTCTACGTCCTTGATGTAGGAAATATTCATTTGAAATATTAGTATCCAAGTGATAACTCAAGAACCTTTCCATCAAGCCGAACCAAATTTGTAGGGATCTGCTAGTCAGAAATACCCGGCCAAAGCAAGCCTTTGATGACTATTGGGGTGGAATGGGGCTGGGTTGGGTTGGCAGGCCAGCTTCCATTTTCCAAAATAATCGTCAAAGGCTGGATTTGGTATTAAGGTATCTCGGACTAGAAATATGTTTTTTATCAGGAGGAGAAGCCTTTTGCTTGGTGTAATTAGGTCAAAGGTGACTGGTCATGGTCATTGTTAGGGAAAAAAACAATGAGCTCTAGATAGATCATAAAAATCCAGATTCAAGGCCACTATGCTTGGGAGGCCAGTTTAAAGAAGAGTAATATCATTTAAAAACATTTACTATTTCCCAAAGGTTGCAGGCACAAAATGGCCTCCTTTCTCCCTTTTCTAAATCGTTAAACATTTCTGAGTATCTTGAATTATACAGGCTACACATATTTGAAGGTCATTATTCCATTTTTAATCCCTTAAGATCTCTTTTGAAATATAATTATAAACATGGCTAGAAGAATAAATAATAATAAAAAAAAAAATTCAAAAAAAAAAAAAAAAAATTCCGACCGACCTACCCTATTTTTTTTCAGCATGTTATGGGAAACACACATATTTTTTTTCTTGGCCTAAGCAATTGTGTAAAATTACTAAATGATTAAGATTGTACAATTGTCAAAGTAGGGAAAAGACGATGCTTTTTATCGCAAAATTACAATCAATTCATTATACAGTGAAACCTGTCTAAACCGATACCTGTCTAATCCGATAACCTGTCTATTCCAAAGAATTTTTTGGTCCCAAAGAATTTTCTATCATTTCCTATATAAAATAACCTGTGTAAACCGAACACTGCCTACTCCGAGTACCGATATAGATTTTTGGTCCCAGTGACATTTTATTCATGTATTTTACACTGTCTAAACCGATAGTTAAAACAACACCTACTTTGACCAACCCATGTTTGGATTAATTACATGTATCACCCCAAGCTGATCAATTAAAACTACAGGTGAATGGATTCCATTCCTCTTATTTAAAATGAGTAACCTGCCCAAGCCATGGCCAGTGTCTTAATTGATTGCATTATAGCATGTATAATGAGTTTGAGTTGTGTGTAAACATATCACCAAGTACAAATATGAAAATTCCTGACTTGAAATCTTTTTCATGGTGTATATATTTAATTTAACTTACTATTACAGAGAGGATAATTTTCATGAGAAATAAGAGTTTAAACAGTTCACAGTAAACATGAAAGCATTACTGTTTCAGTTTTATGATGAATTTTTCACTAGGAATGTAAAGATAATTTGAAGAAATTATCAGGATGCCTTAATTCTATTAAACCTGTGTAATCGGATAACCTGTCTATACCGATATTTTTTCTTGGTCCGAGTCAATATCGGTTTAGACAGGTTTCACTGTATTACGCTTAACATCCCTAAATTACACTTTCTTTAGCAACATTTTCCATTTTCTTAAGAAACAGGTAGGCAGGTCTGGTCAAGGACTATGTTCATCTTATGATTTTGAAGGTCATGGCTCAAAGGTCAAGGTCACAATTTGCAGAAATAGATTAACCTTATCCACAGACTCAGTCTTTAGATAACAAATGAAAGGACATAAAAATGATGCATGTATTCAAAAATTTTGCCACGCATAGGGGTGCTACTCTTTGCGTTAATTTGTTCTCATGCCATCGATTTTTAAATGGAAAGTGTATCTGTCACTTGTAGTTATTTGACAAAAGAGCTCTTATTGACCGTTTTCTGTTGTTTTCAGTAAGTTTGTATGGTAGAGTAAAGTTTAGACTCTTCCAGTGTGCAGAATGAAAAAATCAAAAGATGTGCATTAGTGATATACACCTTCTGTAAAACTGGCATTCTGTAGTTAGGGGGGACAATGTTTAAAAAACTTTTCAATTTTCCATTGATTTCTATAGAAAAAAGACATATTTTGCCCCAAAATTAGGAAACTGATGCATGATAAATATTATCCAACCGCTGATTGTGATGAAACCAATAATTGGCGTCAATTTTGTGAAAGAATTTTCTTGAAATTCCCGTTTTCAAAATTCCACTTTTTCAGAGCAGGTTTTACGCCTTATCTTATCAGCTTCTTTATGGTCAAGTCTACTGAAAACCATCAAGTTTCTGGTCTTTACAATAATATGCTTTAGTATGCTCTGGTCAGCTCTTAACATATATGCAATAAGCTTACATGTAGATTGTAGGAATCTTGTGTGGCTAAGTGTTTATAGCTGTATTTTCAAATAAAATGACATATTTTCTCTACCTTCGTACCCATAGGTAAAATCGTAGAGTTGATAAACAGCAAACTGAAAATATTTAATGTCTGGCCTAATAGTATAAAACTCATGTTTAATTGGTCTGTACAAGTATTTATATAGTAAAAAGATATTCTAAGATGTAATTAAGAAAGATATACTGTATTGCCAAACACAAGGGTACCCACATATGATTTCATTGCATTTTCGACTACATATACTAAAATAGACTACATCCAACGTTATGCAAAAATAACTGATAGATTTTCTTCATTTTGCATTATTTTATAAAATAATGTATATACATGTAAAGGTGTGCAGTTTTGTCAAGGACAAAGTAATGGATTGAAAGATAAAGGTACCCCAAAATTTTTCAGTAATTTCAAAATACTATAATAAATCTAAAACTACAAAGACAATCATCTTTCATATTTTAGTATGTTGTTGGTCATGGCCCAAAGGTTTCACATCAACATGACTCAAAGGTCATGTGACCAGAGTCAAGGTAACTTAGTACATTTTTAGTTAAATTGCATATGCTATTGCTCATGAACCATTTACCCTTCACTTCAATATTTTAGTGACTCAACTGTTTCACATCATTTGACTCAAGGTCATGTGACCAGAGTCAAGGTCACTTACTACATTTGAAGTGAAATTGTACATGCTACCATGTCCAGGCTTATCTTGAACCATTTACCAAATCACTTTCATATTTTAGTATGTTGTTTCTAATGATCCAAAGGTTTCACATAACCTTGACCCAAGGTCATGTGATCGGGGTCAGGTCATTCGGTACATTTTCAGGAAATTGTACATGCTATCATGTCCGGGCTATTCTCTTGAACTGTTTACCCCATCACTTTCATATTTTAGTATATTGTTTCTCATGATCTAAAGGTTTCCCATCACATGGTCCTAGTTTTACATGACCAATGTCAAGGTCTGACACTTTGTACTTTTTAAAGAAATTGTGCATTCTCTATTGTCTGTCTTTTCAATTGTTGAACTAATCACTTTTATATTTAAGTATGTTGTTGTTCATACTTCTTATCACCTTGACACAAGGTCATATGACGTTTTTAATTAAATTTTACATGCTATATTGTCCAGGCTATGTCTTTTGAACCGTATAAACATTAACAATTGTTTTCATATTTTAGTATTTTGTTTCTTCTGACCTAAATGTTTCGCATCAGATTGTCTCAAGGTCACTTTTTAATTCAGTAGTGAAATTGCTTATGCTAATCTTTTAAACCATAGTCATGTAATTTAGGTCAAGGTCACTCAATATAATATATTTATAATGAAATTGTATATGCTAATCATGTTCAGGCTATATCTCTTAAAATATATATCAAATCACTTTCATGCTCATGGTTAAAAAATTTCACAATACCTTTACTCAAGGTCCAAGGTCAAAGTCACTTAGAGGGAGGGTGGAGACATCTAGGTTTTTTTTTTTTAAACAATTGTTTAATTTATGTATTGCTTGTCACTCAGTCATTTGACACCTTTTTATCCTATTATTGGAAGATCATTTAAGGAGCAGAAAATACCAGATGGTTTCAAATAATTGCATACGAGGTGTCACAAGACTGATCGCAGGGTTTTTTTTTTATTTTGGGGAAGGTGCCTGTGCCTGTCCAATTTGGGAAAATTTGCGACGTTTAGCTGAAATTGGGAAAATTTTTGTACAAATTCTCCCCAAAGTATAACCTTAAAGTGTCATTTATTAACACTGATAATCCATTGATTTGCTTGAACTGAACATGAGATGAATAAAAACCTTTAAAAAATGCGCTTAGAAATAGGACATTTTGTGCTGACTTCCAGGTTTTGGGTCTTATTTTCTCAGGTGATTTTTTCAAAATTCCTCTTTGGGAATTTCAGGGTGATTTTTTGGGAAAAATAGAGGAAATTTGGCATTGGGAAGGGGCCGAAATTCGGCCCCAAAACAAGGGGAAAAAAAACCCTGGATCGACAAACAATTTATAATATACAACATGGCACTTCAATTCAAAAAGGCAAAGTGGAAGTGTGGGAATGAGGTAACTTTAGTTTAAGCCTGCTGGGGGACTTTCACATTATGATGTCATCATCTACCTTTATGACTTGTCAAACAATGCTTTGACTGGTCATTTGATTATGATGTCATAATGCATACATGATCCGCCACCTGGTGCAATGTCTGATATTCAATGATCCCTCATTTGGAAATCTTATTTCATTAGACTGATACACATACATACATGTACATATATGTTTGTTACATATGTATATATTATGCCATAGGAAAGATGTGGATTTTTTTTCAAAAGCATATCATTAATCATTATTAATGATAATGCTGAACAGCCTAGTCCAGTTTTATAGTCTACAAAAGTGATTTTCTTGTTCCACGGTCAACATTTATTCACAAGATAGATAACTCCAAAATTAGCACAAAATGTATTAGAAAAACAAAGCATTTAGGGAATGACCTTAAATGTAGTGTGTTTAAATTAAATGTAATATAAAAAATTTTATATATGTTTTGTAGCATGGCTAGTAAAGTAAGGACATACTCCAGAGCGGCCAACAAGGATCAGCCTCAGCCAAGAGTTGAAGATGCTAAAGCTGCGTCAGCCATAAATCCCATCAAGGCAGAGAAATCCAAATGGGGAGACACATCTTTTGTTAGGGTTAGGGAGGATGATCCTTTTGAAGTCACATATAAGAAAGTGAAAGTAGAAAATGAGACAGTGGATCCCTTCACGTTTGATTTGGAGGAAGATGGTACAGTGATTAGGGCTGCACCAGTGAATAATGCTCCGTCACCTAGCGTACCCACACGGGGACTGGGACGACCAGCAATACCCACCGTGAAGATAGGACAGAAAGATGATTCTCCCGTCATGCCTGAAACGTCCATAGATGATACAGAAATAATAGATGCTGATCTGGATGAAGAGCCAACCATGCTAAAGAAGCCAGTGAGGACCTACTCCAGGGGAGCCAAGAAGGATGCCGAGGGTATCGGAGAAATTACAGAAGAGGTGGAAGATACCATCCCTGTAGAGGAAGAGCAAGATCCATTCGCAGACAAGACAGACATTTTTGAAGATGCAGAGGCAAAGAAAAGTGTATTTGATGATGATGATGACGACATGACTGAATTGACAGTGAAAAGACCAAACACAAGGCAAAGGGGAGCACAGAGAACTTACTCAAGGAGGGAAAAGAGGGGGGAGGCTGCCAAAATCACATCTAAGACTCATATTCTACAGTCAGAAGAGGATGATGGTACTGGAGGACCCACTGTACTAAATTTCCGCAGCCAGTATATGGATCCGGCTGTATATTCTACGTTTAAATATACTCCTCAGGAAGAAGATCCTGTTGGAAGAATGAACAATAGTAAAGTTCTTCAGTCTAGTGAAATAAAACACGGCAAAGGATCAACACTGATAGTGATCTGCTCTCCTAAACCTCCAGCCGAGGGGAAGCAGACGTTACACCCTGTAAAAACGTACAAAGTCAAGGGGAGTAAAATACAGCTGGTAGCTGAGGAGGATGGGACAGCCCAGCCACAAATGCCTACAGGGCGAGGTAAAAGGGAGGCAAAAAAGAGGGAGCCTGTTGTTCGTCCTAAAAGAGCAAGGAGGGGGAGAGTGGAGGAGGTGGTGATGGTTGAACAACAAGCAGAGGAAAATACAGAAATGTTGGAGGAGCCCGGTCCACCAGTACTGGAACCAAACATCTCACATCCAGTACCCATCTCCCTACACGAACACAAACCACTAAGGGTTAATAAAATCTTCAGATCTCGTAATAAAGGTGTGGATAGTGATGCAAAGGAAGCATCGCAGGCCACTGACATTGTCCAAGCAGCAGCCATCGATTCTCAGATTGATACTGAACAGGTGGCAGCACTATATGCAGAGAGTAGTACACCAGAGGATGACTTAGACGAAGTCCTAGCCCCGCCCTCAGGGGAGGAAATGTTTGGATTTGGGGATGATAAAGCAGAAGAACCAGCTCAACTGGAAGATCAGAGTGCGTTTACAACATCTCAGATCCAAGATGAGCCGCACCCAGAGGGAAGTTCTCAAGATACTGAAAGTATGGACGTGGACAATCAACAAGAGGAGGATCTTGATGACGATAGTCAACCACCTAAACTATCACAGAGCGGGAGTCTCAAGTCTAAGAGGGTTACCATGTTACGGGAAGAGGCAGATGCGGAGAGCCTGTCATCGGAAGGCGAGTTTGATAGCTCACAGGAAATAACCAGTGACAGTCAGAACTCTACTGGTGAAACCAGGGCTGGTAGTAAGGATAGGAAATTCTTTAAATCAAAATCCAAAGATAGTGGATCTGCACCAAGAAAAATTTTCCAGAGTCCCAAGAAGGTAAATATTGAATTTAATTTGATGCACCATCATTAACCTGTCAATAGTCAATCTGTAACTGACTGAAGTAAAAATGATAGTTTAGTGAATTTAATTTTCATCCATCTCTTTTGCATAAACCTTGCCAAAAAATTGATAATTTAATTCAAATCGATGATGTTTCTAAATGTTACTTTATTTTTAGTCACCTTCGAAGGCGAAGTATAACGTGCGATCGTGGCAGGACGATATAGACGAAGAGGACAGGGTAACTTTACAGATGGCCAAAAATGTGCATAGTGCTTTTAGTTTTTATTTGCTTTCTTCAAACTTCTGGGTTTCTATAAAAAAAAAAATTATCATAAATTTGAAAGGGGTTGGGCAACAAGTTTTTACAACACTATTGAAACACTCTCTCATGAATATTTACCCTTAAGATAATGATTTATACTTAATGGGCTTAAAAACAAATACAATGTACATGTAACTTTGGTAATACTTTAACTAAGTTCCTGACCCAGAAGTTTGTTTATAACTAAAACATTGATTTCCAACATAATTCATTTTCTCTTAGTTTGCTGTTAGGTGTACATGTTAGATAAGATACTAAATTCTGTATACAAGATGCTTGAATTCAGCATAGATTTTATAAAGAAGCTTAAAATGACATGTTGTATTTACCTCCCTTACAGCATGCATTCATTACTATATAAAGATGTACCATTCTTTTAGTTCTTCCTACAAAGTGGACATTCTGGCATGTGTATTTGCTGATGTTATAATTATGACTTTTTTTACATTCTGCTGGACTTGTATTATTACATTGTCATCAAAATACCAACATGACCCTATGTAATTTAGACTTGGTTTCAGACTTCATAGAAATGAAATAAAAAGAATTGATAAGTACATTTTTGTATTGCATGCTGAATTTCTGATGGAAAGATTTACGGGTTCTCTTGCTCGAATTTCATTCAGCACTGAAGTAGGATTTATGTAACATGTTTTGTTCTTGAAGTCTTGTTAGCTCACAAAAATTTGAAAATCACATCTTTGGGATTTTGAGATTTATGATAAAGTTACAAATATGCTCAGAATTTAGTTTTGTATGAAATGACCAAACTTTGACAGAGCTTGAAAAAAAAACCCAACTGTTTATTGACCTTGCATGATTGCTTTTCATATCTCTGGTAGAGCATGCTGTAGTAGACCTACTGTCAAATAGTTGTTATGAAAACTTTATGTGCTATAGATAATGCATTACATGCGTACCAAAACTTCTCATTAATGATATACAAAACTTGACTGTTCTATTCAATTTCAAACTTTGATTTACATTTTCTTTTGGGCTGACATTACATATGTGTTATATATTGACCTTAAAATACATTTACAGAATAAAAAGAATGGTGAGGGCAGTGCTGTTGCTGAAAGTGGACCTCCCAAACTTGTGCCAGAGATGACCACAGCTTCTAAAGTTACCAAACCCCCAGCTCCCATCATGGAACCCCCTAAACTGACCCGAGCAGTCCATTGGCCGGATAAACTAGGGGATGAGGCTTTCACCTCTGTACATGTAACCAAAGAGCACAAACAGGTAACATAAACTCACCAAAAGGTAACACAAACTGACCAAAAGGTAACACAAACTGACCAAAGGTAACATAATCTGACCCAAGCAGTCCACTGGCATGACAAACTAGGGGATAAGGTTTTCACCTCTGTGCATGTACCCAAGGAACACAAACAGGTAACATAAACTGACCAAAAAAGGTAACATAAATGACATGAGCAGTCCGCTGGCCTGATCAGCCAGAGGCTGAGGCTTTCACTGGAACATGTACATGAAGCTGTAGAAGGAAAAGATCAAACCACCATATGTACAAATATACTGACCTTGAAGTCTGTTTTCACTGTGAAAGTAAACAAGCTAAGTCAAATTCAATGAAATATGTAGAAATGAAAACAGAATCGAAGGAAATTAATGAGCACAAAGTCTGTCTTGGGAAATCTATTTTGTCTATGAGTAACAAACATGATGGATATCTAGTTTACATGTATGCAACTCTCCAATTTACACCAGCATATAACCGCAGTTTACCAGTCTCTTGTAATGTGAATTTATGACATACTCAGTAGAAGTACTTTTATCAAGGAAACAACTTGCTACAAGATGTGATTCTGATGACAAAAAGCAATATGTTATGATACTATATTACACCTTGTATTTCCTAAACATGCCAAAGGAGAGTCACTAAATCTACTTTTAACCAATTTCAGTTATATACTGTGGTACGTAATGTAAAGGAAGCCCATGAATGCCAGGAGTATGGGGAGACCCAGGATTTCTCCGATGATGTTGATTACTTGTTGGTGGGATTGAAGGAGGGAGAACCCATGTCTACCAGATGTCTCAGGTTCGCAAGCAAATTGTTGATAAAGTCAAAATCTATCAAACTTTTCTACAATTCTTATCAGAAGGCATGAGTAAAATCTATCAAAACTACTCTTCATTCATGAGTTGGTTTTTTTCTTTTAAAGTCTAAGCCCGTGTAATAATAGTTACCTAATCATCTAGTGACATTGTACAGGATGATACACTGGGCAAGGCAGAGCCTTCACTATATGGTAATGACCTATTATCATCCCATACCAGGTCATTTGATGACTTTGTGATAAATTTACTTTTATTTTAAATCTTGATAATATTCATAAAGCATTTGGACGTCATTGTATATTATGCTACAATGCCAACAAGAAAGATAACATTGTGATGTCACGGATGTTTGGAATAACAGTCCAGGTACCCGGTAAAAGATATCACATATTCACATGACCTGTATAAACCAATTGCTTTTGGTGATTTCCTAGCAAACTTCAAAGTGTTATACCTCTAGAATTCAGCCCTCAAGTTAGGTTTGTGCAAATTTGAGAAATGTGCAAAATATATCCAAGTCTAGATAATGAAGGATGCGATCATGATATCAAGTGAAATATTACGGTCATAAAATTCTTTTTGCAGTTGTATTGGTCTAGCTCAGAAAAGTATATTACCAGCATTCAGGATGCATCTTCGGGCCCACGGAACAGTTGCAAAGATCTTTGGTCATTTACAGGACTCTATCACTGATCCAGTATGACATAATATGTATCATTTCTTATCATAACTTGATGATACTTGAAGTTTTATCTCAAGTAATTTCTGAAATTAATTATCATACATTGTAATTGGATAATTGGACTTATTATTACCAAGTGGAAAAGGTCTATTAAGCCTGGTCACAACCTGCCGTGAATGTTTTTTAAGAGAGGCTATGATCGCTATAATTTTCTGGAAGGAAGTGTTAAGAATATGTGAATACGTGAAGAGTATGTCAATCATGTCGCACATGCGCTTATGGGTGGCTGCATGCATTGTATTTTGCGCATGTTATAAGTGCATTTTAGGTGCTGACAAAGTTTGGCAACTTCCGTACAACGTACATCCTCCATACAAGTTCCAAGTTATCGTATGGGAGTTGCACTGAAATGTACTGTTGACGCATGGGTCCTCACTCCTTTACATGGTGTGTTTTATGTACTTGCAATGTACCCATGAAATGTGTGTCATATTTCTTAATGAATCCGTAGAGTGCTTGCAGACCAAACACAGGGAAAATTCTGCATACACTTTAAACTGCTACCGCTTGTCTGCATGCTCCCAAATCCGTATGGAGGCCATACGGAACACATTCTGATGTGTAGGGATCTTCAAAGTTTGCCACGGTTTTGCATGTAGACAGCACATACTTCCAAGTTCCTTAGGTTGTGACCATGGCTTTAATCTGTGTTCAGTCCAACTATTGTAACTCCTGGAGATTTGATCTTTGAAATTGATACAGTGTACAAGTATGGGCAGTAACTTAACCAAATTTTACCTTTTTCATGGGACTAAATTTCCTATGTTTGTAAGGTGACAATTTTTACAGATAAGAGATGATGTGTATTGTTAGGTATACATCCATCAAAATTAAAGAAAAAAATGTACATATACATTCTTGTGATGTCAATGACAGCTACTTCTCACTGAAATAGGTGGAGAGCTCTAATGATGATTTAAAGATTTATTAACCTATAGGAAGATTTATGTTTTGAACATAAGCGTAGAAAAAAAATTGTACAAAAAAGAATGCTATTTTTACAATGTTTTATGTGGTATACTCAAATTTCTATATCCAGAAGGAGGAGATAACTCTTTTCCTTGGATGAATTTGAATATATTTCATATTGTGAAAACTCTATTAAAACTGTGATCCATCTCATCCACAGAGTCTAGCATTGTGTACAGCCTTACTGATGTTCATGATGAGTAGAGACAAGTTAAACATGGATCTGGATCGTCAGAGCCTCGATCTGATGTTAAAGTTACTGGGTGTGGACGTACAGGAGGAGATGAGCATTACGATGCTGGGTAAACGTGTACTAAACCGTAACAAGGACCGTGTGAGGGAGGTGTACGAACAGTGGAGGATGGAAAGTGGATCTAACACATCAGAAATAGAAGATGTCTCTGTAAGTGTGAATTTATAGATGAAAGAAAAAAATCAGTGCAAACCCCATCTTGATTTTGAATCATTTCACCAACTTCACTTATTGGCAAAATATTCTGTTCAGGATTATTGTTTAAATTTACCACTGGTTATCATATGGAACTGTATGCCTGAGTACAAAGTTTTATTTACACCACTGACAAGCTTTTAGCTTAACAGCTAAGAGTGAATATAGTTCTTTTCCTCCACATGTAAATCTTAAAATTGTTTTCTGACTAATTAGTGAAGTAGCAATTGATATACATGTATATTGATCTACAAAAGATGATCCTCATACTCTGTGTACTTATTTATGTGGGATTCATATTTTAATGGAGTTAATAGTCCATTTTACAGAAAATATTTATGACCGTTTTAAACCTTGATTTTATATGGACAGACACCAGACATCACATCATTTGGCAACATTTCTAATTGTGGCGTCATATTTGATCGCACTGACTTTATGCGTTGTCATGTTTTCTATTATGACGTCACAATGAAAATAACGCCAAGTTTTGTGATGTCTGGTGTCTGTGCGCCTAATGAATCTACTGTTAAATCAGCTATTGACTCTTCAAAGTGCTGAATTTTGTTCACCACAATGCTTTCACTTTTGACAAAAAGCTTCAAGCCTTGGCCAAACATCAAAAATGCATTGTGAGATTTTTATTCAAAATTTTCAGAAGGGTCAATTGTATCAGGTTAAGAAAATCAGTCCTGACTCATAAGCAAGTTAATGAAAGTTACCCTGCTCTGTTTTAAAGACATATTTAAAAAGTTGAAATATAAGTGAATTCAAACTATTGCTCATTTGTACATGCCTTTATTTTTTAATAAAAAATATTTTTATTCGTAAACAGACAGGAAATTTGGCCATGGAATCTCTATTAAGTTTGACGTCCAGGAGGGCAGGGGAATGGTTCAAGGAAGAGTTGCGTACCCTTGGTGCCCTTGATCATATTGTTGACACAGGTTGGTTTTTCAGAGATTTTGATGTAAAAAAGATTTAAACTATAAGAATTCAGAATTCTCTATAAACCCCCCAAAAAATCAATTTACAAGAAAAAAGAAGTATTGAAAAAGCCTTTTATGAAAAAGTACAGATTTTGCAAATGAAAATGATAATTTTATTAGATTTCAGTTATTTTAATATAAATACATGTATTTTGAATGAATAATGCATAAAACTGATCCAGCTAAGCTAAAGCCATGAAAAATAATTGTAGTAGTTGAAAGATAAACAATACATGTGCATACTATCTGAAGCTTTGACTTTGCTTAAGTATGCTTGTCCCTTTAAGATTAAATAGAATTAAATGATAACTCTTTATCCATATAATATGATTTTCTTTATTTTATACAGTTTGTACATGTATAGAAGCGATAGACGACAACACAACCTTGTTGACAGACTCAGCAATAGAAAATCTGAAGAAAACAGATAGATGTCTCAGGGTATTGGAAAATGTAAGTTTTAATTGTTTGGGATGAAACTGTGTATTGTTTAAAGGATATCATATCATGATGTATGTAACCTCAGTAAGGTAGGATGCTTTCTTTTCAATTTTATGTAAAAGTTGACCTGTCAGTCTTGAGACCTGCATTACTGTAATGTAAGTTTTCTGGTCAGTAAATCTATGAATAACTGACTTTTAACTTTTTCAGGTTTCTTTTGTGAATACTGATAACCAAACCTACTTGATATCGTATAAAACAGGAGCGTTGCTGGTCTCATTGTGTCGGTAAGTGATAATTCATCTACTATAGAGAACATTTCTTTCAATACAGAGCACACCAAGTAGACACCACCTGATCCCATAAAAGACCTTTGTACTACAGACATTTCTACTCCTACTTATATCACTCTAGTCATTGTATGAATGTATCCTCCATCTCTTATTGTTGCCCTTTATTTCTGTGTCATAAATGTCTTTTCTATACACAGAGCGTTGGCGACTTGTGAGAAGTTTTTACCAGTCTATCCTATCCAGGAGTCCGTAGACAAGGATTCTACTGGTTATGTAGTGTATAGCTGTGTGCTAGCTGTACTAAGGGTTCTTCTCAACATAACACATGAAAACGGTAAACTAGCTATAAATCGTGAAAATGGTTAATTAGTTATAAATCATGAAAATGCTAAACCAGTTATAAATAGTGAAAAGGCTGAACTAGCTTTAAAAAAAAAACATGAAAACGATGAGAAAATAAGTGTTTTTGCTAGTCTGTTCACCCATAATTGAATTTTCTCTTTCCTTAAAGGGTAAACAAGGTGAAAAAAAATTTGCAGTAAAATAATAATTTCATAGAATTCATAATGTTTCAGAATTAAGAAGTCTTTAAAGGGTAAATAATTAAATTCAGAGGTATATAAATCTTAGAAAGATACCAATTTTGATAGATACATGTATGTAGATGCGGTGCTGATTTTAATGTCTGAAATATTGATTACAGAATTTGGTTGTACGAAGGTGGGAGACCAGCTGGGTTTTATCTCTACAGTGTTGACCTGTATACTACAAACTCCGAAATTTGTACCACTTGATTTTAGATTTGATTTACTAGTCCTTGTGAGTAAATACAATCTTTATATTAAGATTTATTTTTCTTATTCCATGAAAAGTAGTGAATTTGATACATACTTTATTTGAAAAAAAGTTCTTCAGGTGTTATACTATATTTTACAAGGAACAATGAAATCTTTAAATTTATGATTTTCTGTATCATTTTGTCACAGTTTGACAAAAAAAAATAAAATTAAGTTACTGTTTTGATACCTAATATAACCTATTCAAATAAATTTCTTTCACTCAATGATCCAAAATCAGTAGCTTATATATAAATGTGTGCATGTAGATTTGAAAATACACTTACAATGTACAATATTATGTATAATTTGTATGACAATTTATAAATCTATTTCCTATGTCATTCCTTATATTGAATACACTGATATGGATTACAGATATGGTATCAAATGTTTCATACACATCTTGTCCAAGTCATATAAAAAGCATGAGTAGGAGCTGCACAACACAAATTTTGAACAATTACGTGTTTTCATTTAGAGTCTTGGCTTGCTGATTAACATGGTGGAACATTGTAGCGTCAACAGAAGGAAGTTAATGGATGCCAATGCTCTGCCGTCGTATGACCTACCTGAGTTACAGGAGGAAATCCCTGCCACAAAAGCTCTAGTACAAGTAAGCTTAGCAATAGATTTCTTATATTATACAATTATGGACTTTTCAAGAGGTGAAGATTGTGTGATATCTACTGAATTTGGAACTATTGGCCTATGTGACAGCTAAGGGAAATAATGTTTTAATTCAGTAAATGTCACACAGTAAATTTTTAACGGAGGATCCTAAGTCCCCCCATGCAGATAATCAGACACTTTCATGGTCTGTTATAAAGATACATTGACAAGCCTCTGGTTTTACATGATTTTGAGACTCCTGTGGTGGAACCGATTTATCTTTCATAGCAGACAAGGAAAGAGTATTTTTCTCTCATACCTAAGGGTCAAAGTCAAAATTGAAGGAAAAGAGACAAAATTTGAAAAATATCAAGTTGATCCAATCCCAAAAATTTTGTAATATTCAAATTCATTGCCTCAAAATGGTTTATTCTACAAATATTAGGCTTTTCAAAATATTCAGCTAGAATACTCAGAAAAAAGATCTTAAAATTGATGTTTTATTACCATTTTGCCACTAGTTAATTTGTTTTTCCGGCTGAAATCATGACATGACAATAATGTAAACAATTTAAACAATAGTGTCACGTGATATGAAAGATAGGGATTTCCTTCATAAGAAAATCCTATCTTTGATGTAGGTATGAGAGAAAAACCTATCTTTGATGTGTAGGTATGAGAGAAAAGGTTCCTTTATTCATGCTTACCCCTTGTCAGCCCACACAGGTGTAGGAGTAGTGGTAAATCTATAGCTATCCTAGTATAGCTTTAAATCGACTTATACCATTCAATGATTGATGCAATAGTGGCAGAGCTAGTGATGTACAACTACTCTATCACCTGTGAATAGTGCAACCAGTGATACCAACCGACAGGAATATCTTTTTGAATATATGCCACTGTGCATGTGGATTTGGTATAGGGCTGGGACGATTCAGGTATCCTTCGGTTCGGTTTCGAATCACAAGGCCTCGGTTCGGTTCATTTCGATTCGATTCATTTGAATGAGAAAAAATACAAAATAATTTGTTAAATGGACAAAATGAACAAAAATTAAAGGATACAAATTTATTTGACCAACTTATCACTTAAGTCTAACATTATAGAGCATTCATTTACATATGTCTGAGGAATATTAGGGTATATAACATTATTGAAAAAAAAAATCAGTTTTACATCCCAAGCTATTGTATACTGAAAGACATTGAATATAAATACCAAGTTCAACACCTCATTTTTCAGCAACGAAGTACTGACAGGTCTCGTAGGACTTTCACAGTAAATATTCTAGTGGACATAGCTTCCCTTACATGATATTTGGCGACTACAATCCCCGTTTATTCTTGTTGCTGCTTTCACTAGAGCTTGCTCTCTTACCAGTTCACAGAAAGTGAAAGTAGATCTACTTTCACTTTCTGTTTCATGAGAGGCCTGAAAGTCGGAAGGGGGGGGGGTCTACACGTAAATCGGTGCGATAAATGAATGTAAGCTCTTTTCTTACTTTCTGGCCTTCTTACAAGGTAATTTCTAAGCTATTTCAAACATTTTCTGGTCAGTATTTGGCTTCAGTTTACTCTGATTATTCACGTCTGAACCGAATCGAAATCTGCAATTCTACGTCCGTGCATCGAACCGACATTGCTAATTTCGAAGCACCGAAATTTTCGGTGCACCGCCCAGCCCTAATTTGGTATATTCTATCACATACAACATTAATACTAGTATAGATGTACCTGTTTGAATACTGCCATAGTGATTTGTCAGTTGTTTTTTTAGACTATGGAAGAGTCATGAAATTGATAGCTTAAATATACGAACCATGAGACTAAATTAGTAAATAAAAAAGGATCTCTTAAAAAAGTCTTACATCCAAAGAAATCATCATTCAAATTTTTTGGGAGAGTATGCTATGATTTTTCAGGTGTTCTGTAAGAGGTTTGAGGTGGCTAAGAAGATGGAGGAGCAGGACTTTAGTGATGCGACGACCACACCCCAGCAGTCCCCCAATAAGAGTGGGGAGTGGAGAGAATCAGACTCTGGTATCGAATGGGTGGTGGCCTCAGGGTCCAAGAAAACCCCAGGGGAGGTGGAGGAGGATATAGATCAATCTATCAGACTGAGACCTCCGCAGGGGGAAGATAAAAATAACGATGCTGATGATGAAGAAACGTTCGCAAAAGGTATGTTGATATCTTAGTGTAATCTTGTCTTTGTTTATTCCTGAGCAGTAATACAAGTTACTTTGTAAAATTTTCATGAATAAAGATAGATCTGAAATTCTAAATGCTCTGAACATATGTTTTAGAGAGATAAGATTATTAATCATGCAAAATTATTTGCATTTAAAGGAAAAATGGGTGCATGTTTGATTATAGCTTATCAAACTACGGTATGTGTTCTTATTTTAGCACAACCAAATTGTAGCGCAAACAGGGTAAAATAAGACAAAGGACAAGGGGCGATATACCCCCTATTTGGCCGCGATTTTAGAGCGATTTCATAAGCCATTGTTGTGTTTTTATGTTTTGTGTATATATAGATTAAGATCTGTCATTAATATTAGCGAGTCCAAAACTTGACGTCAGTTCGTCACAAAAAGGCGCCAAAGTTGATTCACTTGCGAAAATCTGTCGATTTTTATACGATTTTGCGTCGAATTTGACGAAACTCTACGTGAAGCCACACATTAACCAAGTTTATACTTTACACACAATGTCTTTGATATATGATCTCACTTTTTGCAAAGTATCGTGTTGGTTATCGCCTGCGCTCTGTACAAACTTCAGATATATTCGTTGTTGATTTTCCTCGTATATCACTTTTCTCATGTCACATAAAAATATTATTTCTTATATTAGGTCAATACAAAGGAAGTGAATGCGTATTCTTTTTACTAATTAGATTTACACATGTCAGTATATTAATGCAAAATTATACAATAGCCTGTCATTCCCTAAACAGTATTAGTTATAAGGTTTGTTACTGACTGTCGACAGAGATTTGTCAGGTTGATCAAGCCTATAGAAGGCGAGGCGAAGCCGAGCCTTCTATTGGCTTGATCAACCCTGCAAATCTATGGACGGTCAGTAACAAAGCTTTTGTCGAGGACCAACATCTCCGTCTTTTGTCGCAGAAAATGGGCGTTTTGTGCCGGCTTTTTACATGCAAATTCATTTATACGGCAATGGTGGGATTACTGACGGACTACAGAAATTTAGAATGTCGAGCACGTGACGCGATTTACGCTCTCTGATTGGTTCGAATTAGTCCGTGGCAAAATAAAAAGATTATATATGTCTTATTTGTTTCCGTGTTTGGGGAATAGATACCTCTGCACATTGGACAAATGATCAGATTATCGGCATGCCGTTCCATGTTTATTCAGTAACTTACATGTATCAATAAAAGAAAGAAACAGTTGAAGTGATCATATTTCTTTGTGATGTGTCTTATATCAATTGATTTATGTGAGAGAGAAAGGCCGGGAACGATTTTGAATTTTGTATCATTTCTGAAATATTATTATAATTATCGCCCGTGACAAGAACATTCCCTTTGATACGAACAAGAAATTTGAATGAAAAATTAAACTTCGAAAATGTAGAAAATATTTTCCGAGAAAAAAAAATTCTTGCAAGATATATGTGTTATGACCAAGAAAATTTCGTAGAAACCAGGACTTTTCTTTGAATTACAATTCATAGAATCAACCTGTTTTTTTCATTTCAATTTATATTTATTCTATAAAAGTTATGTGGTTTTTTTTTTTTTTTTTTGTTTTTGTTTTTGTTTTTGTTTTTTTGATTATATTAAAATTGCATGTGTTTACTTTTTACTTGCTATTTTATTTTTCATTTTAATAGCGCCCTCTAGTTTTCTTACTTTTGGTCCAACTATATAGAACTTGATGACCTCGACAAGCTGAATATTATCGATAAACTTTTTTTTTCATTAAAAGCTAAAAAGAATGTTAGGCAATCAGGGGAATCAAAACAACGGGAATTTGACCATCGGGACGAGAGAGAACAATACCTGCATATAAATTTTGTAGAAAATTCAGTCCTGTTGATGAAATAATATCTCCTGCAACCCACACGGCCTTTTCATGACCCTATTTTTTAATCTTTCATGAACTAACTTATATAAAGCTTTATTCCAGCCCATGATTTTGAATATGTTAACCTTAAGCAAAGTTGGCAAATTCCAGGCGGGAAGGGGTCCTAACCCCTAACCCTCACTCTCGATCCGCGCATTTTGTTAATTTCTTAATGTAAAGAAAATACGTAGATGAGAAATTCCTTGTACAACACGAGATCACGGGTGCCCCGTTCCCTGCATCAGTTGAGAAGGTATTATTTTTGTATTTACTATTTAATATTAAATGCAGTTAACATGCATTTTGGAAAAAATTATTGTTATGGGGCAGACGGTCTATCTTTCTCTTGATTCTAGACTTCGTATACCAGGATTGCCAATCAAGCGAATGCATTTTTGCCGAAATGCGGCCAAATTTCCTGTGGAATATTATTCTGCTTTGCCTAAATTTGGCAAAAACAGTTTTAATTGATCATTTCAAAAAGATTTCACGATCCTCAAATTCTAAACAATTAAAATTTGCCAATTTTCTAGATATTTATATCGAATATTTGGTAAAGAAATATCTGTGTTTGAGCTTGTTTATGCCTTGCATTGAGTCATGTTTCTGATTCATCAAAATTCATCCCTCAGACGAAAAAACGTTAACATTCCGATATTACGGTGTTCCGTAGGACATCGATTCTTCGCGCTTGAAATGGACACGGGAAGAAGTTTAGTCACATTGCGAAGAAGCGAAGTTATGATGCGAAGAAGCGAAGTTACGATCTTCGCATTGTAACTTCGCTTCTTCGCATCGTAACTTCGCTTCATCTTGTCTTCGCTCCTTGTCCGCCTTGCTTCTTCTTAACTTCGCGTCACAATGTGTATACGCGATGAAGTGAAGTACCTAACAGAACACCGAACGATATGTGTCAATTGTTAAACGTCTTTAAATTCAATTGCATCATTTAAAACCTGATAAATTTACAGCATGGACCAGACATGCACGTTTCGGGTACTAAACCCTCGTCAGTGATCAATGCTGTAGATTGAGAAGGTTTTGGAAAATTTATTCAAATCGGTGGTTTCTGGAGTGTTCTTATGGAAACAGTAGTTTGCTTTCAAAGCGTGTCTTTTGGCACTGCGGGCGCACGGCTATATCCGTCACTGTTCGCATTTTAATCGACTGTTACGTAAACTACATGTATGTAGATGACCGTGAGTATGTGCTTTTTGTATTGTGGTGCAAAGGGAAAAATAATTTTATAAGTCGGTTGACCATATCTTTTGTTCATGCCCTCATTTGAAAACGCAAGCTTGGTAATGGACCCTTAGTACTTTCTAAGTTCCTATAAGGTTTCCCGAAATTCTGTGCGGAAGAAAATGAAGAATATATACGGACGGACAGACAGACGGCTGGCTACGTAAAACCAATTTGAACATTTAACTCAAGTGAGCGTCAAACATTTGTCACATCCAAATGTCTTTTTTCCCACTGCAAGTAATCTTACACTTGTCATGAATTCAAAATACGACTTTTTATACATGTGTGACGTATTCATTTGTTTAAAATGTATACCCCCTTGTCGCATAATATTTTTGATGTTATTTCATGAGGAATGGATACTTCAACCTCATCCAGGGGCGGATACAGAATTTTTAGGGGTTGCTCATTAACCAAACGTCTAGGCGTCTGGAAGCCATCTCGAAGTTTGTTCACGGGACGAAGTATGTCTTTTTCTAACTTTCCTTTTTATAAAATGAAAGTGAGCACATGACAACTAGTTGTCATGTGATCACTTTCATTTTATAAAAAGGAAAGTTAGAAAAAGACAAGTATCCACTCCTCCCCTACAAAAATTATTTAAACACTTTTCAGATTTTAAACAAAAGCAATCTAGAGAATTGCTATTAGACCCTAGAATCGTTTCAAAATACTTCGAACAGCGTTAACAGTCGGAACTAAATGTCAACATTTTTATTATGCCCCCGGAATCAAAGATTCAGGGGCATATAGTTTTTGGCCTGTCCGTCTGTTTGTCTGTCTGTCTGTTTGTCCGAAAAACTTTAACATTGGACATAACTTTTAAATGGGAAGTGATAGGGCTTTCATATTTCACATGTGTATTCCCTGTGACAAGACATTTCCATTGATACCAAAAATTATGACCTCATGACCTTGACCTTGACCTTTGACCTACTTTTCAAAAACTTTAACATTAGGCATAACTTTTGAATCGTAAGCGATAGGGCTTTCATATAACAAAGATGCCACCGGGGGAATTCGTGTTTCACAAACACATGCTTTATTTGTAAAACCCTTCCGTCCTCTGCTCAAGAGTGTGTATCCATCACGCCCCCCCCCCCCCTTCTTTTTCCGCTAATATGAAATTGTATACATGTATATAGTAAGTGAAAACAAATGTACATGTATATATGAATGTGTGGACACATTAAAGATTAAAGGATTAAAGATACAAAGACCCAAAATACGTATTGGTTTATCAGACATTGCCGAAAATTTATATACATGAGAGCGCTTTGTGACAACGTCAAATAGCGAAAACGGCGTCAGAAGTGCGAAGTCAACGTCACACCAAGGATACTTTGAATGCTTTATTCGGCACATAAACATTGTCCGATTCCTATAATTTATATACCAAATAACAGAGGAAGACGCCCTCTATGCCCACAATAAATGTCATTAATTTTCCGACATCGGCCATTTTAAGCCCAAAACGCCCCTTGTCCTTGACATATTAGCGTAATCATGAATTAGCGCACCTGACTTATTTTCAGCATTAATCTATAAGAGTTCAATAATTTAGCATAGTCTTGAAGTAGTGCAGTCATTATAGGGCTAACTCCGCTAAAATTTGAATCCCGCTAAAATAAGTACACATACAGTATCTATTCATTCATTTGTTCTTCTCATTTTCTTTGTGTATAATCTTAAATTCAGAGAATTGTTTCTCAATTTAGAAGATATAAAATATAAAGTATCTCTTTGCTAATTTCAGCATTACACAGGGCCGGCAAACATATGGAGAACAGTATCATAGCTTCCTATGTAGCACTATTACTGGGCTGTCTAATACAAGATAATACTGTAAGTCATAGTAAAAAATCTAAATCTTTGTCCTCATGTCAGGCACTTCTTTATTATACTGCAAATCCAGTATAGAGAACTGTTGAAGGACTTTAATTGCTAAGGCATTTCTATTTGCTTGTAGAGATTGTTTATAAATGATTAAATATAAAGATGAAAAAGTATTCACTGTTGCAACAAGTTATTACAAATTTTCATTGTTTATTAGATGTACCTAAGTTGTAGTCAAATTTTTGAATTATTCTGATTTTGTGGAGACATTGATTTAATTATGACTTACTTTCAAAGGGATTTCCACTTTATTGGTTCATGTCTGAAACTAGACCGAATTCAGGCCGTAATTGTTATTTTATACTGATGGGTTGTTTTACGGCCTGAAGTACGGGCGTGCAAAAAGTGGTAGAATTTATGATTTTGCAATTTTATCACAATGTGCTCATAGTTTGCTTTTTCTGATTAGTTTTGTCATTATTAACCACTGATCATTTACATTTGCAACTTACAACCCCTAGAAGTAAGATTTTTAGTCTAATCAGAAAAAAGCAAGGTTTAAGCACATTGTGATAAAATTGTAAAATCATAAATTCTACCACAATTACGGCCTGAATTCGGTCTAGTTTGAAACAAAACCTTTTGGGTGAAAAAAAAATTCTTTAGATTTCTCTAAAAAATTGTTTTTCATGGTTTTATTAAGCTAATGTTGTTCCTACTGAATGATATTCTGAACATACAAGGGTTATAATCAATATGACCTTAATATTAAATTACATGTCATCATCAGACATCAGTCTTTGACAAACTTTATGTTAAATGACTACTGAGGTCGTATGTCGGGAGCTCAAACTGACGCAACCAGTCAGTGTTCTCTTATTTCCTCTTAGATATGTCACTCAGCAAATTTTTCAAACCAAGTGTACAAGATTGCAGTATTTACTCATTAAAAGTGCTTTCATACTTGGCTGCAGATAGAAAATACTAATTGAACTTTGTTCTCTAATTTTAGGTATTTGTTAGTCGATTAAAAGAACATTTACCGAATCAGAGTTTTGATGACTTGATCACTATCCTGAAGAAGTTCCTGGGTTTTATCAGTTTGACGGTAAGGTCAAGTTAGAAAATGTTCATATTAATCGTGTTATTTCCAATTTCAGACATATTTTAGTATAACTTAATGCACATGAAATTTGACTTTTTGATGTTCGTCAGCATATCAGTTACTTGTCATTATTTTAGAATAAGATCATGCGAGCCTCGAAAATCGAAATTCAATTGTCAAAAAAACTTATGAAAATTGTTT
Organism: Pinctada fucata; assembly: GCA_028142955.1. Lineage (NCBI taxonomy): Eukaryota > Metazoa > Mollusca > Bivalvia > Pterioida > Pteriidae > Pinctada > Pinctada fucata. Next base: position 21,482,341 of record AP027103.1, read on the forward strand.
CTCCCAATTCAAAAGTTTTGATTACTTGAGACCACAGATATTTAAATTTTTTTCGCACATTTATTTTTTTTTAGACTGCCGTAGGAAGTTCAGGTGGAAAATCCATAGCCCACGTGATAGAAGTGTTAGAGGGATGCTAGCGGATTGGCATTCGTGATAGGAGTCATAGAATGATGTTAGCTGAACGGAGGAGAGAATGAGAGATGAATATTGACTTTACATCAAGAATGCAGTAATGACCTGTCTGTGAGACCATTTGGTTTCTGTATAGGAAACTCTTAATTGTGTTATACCCTTCATCAATGATCATGAAATCACTCATTTTGTAAACTTTACCTGTATTTATAATGTTCAAGATTCATCAATCATGAATAAAATACAGACTTACAATATAATTGAAGATTGTCTCTGTAATTAGCAATGATATCATCGTCCATTATCAAATTCGTCTTTCTTTTCTACTGGGTATTGTGCATTTTGTTAGAATCCTGTTTTGATCAAGATTTAGATATGCATGCCATTTCTTGTTTAGATGTATACTGATCTTGTCGTACCAAGAGCTTACTACCTATTTAACATCTCCGAAAAATTACTAAGTTTTCTGAATTCCTATTAAACACTTCTGCATTGATGCCCTCCTTTTTCTTAAAAGCATGTATACCTATATTTATTTCAGTTGTTAAGTTGAATAATATGTATCTTAAACTTATTCATGTCATTTCTATGGATTTTTTTTCCCTTTTTAACAGTGAATGAAAATGAGTCTTTGAAATGTTAAATTTTATAGCAAGTTCCATTAATGTATGCTCTTGTTGTTGTATATAACCTTATGATGTTAAACATTATGCCAAGGGACACAAAGAGATAACTTTGTCTGGTGTCTGTCCTTTCATTTGTAACTTTCCGTCACCGTTCCATGATTCCTAACATCTTTGTCTCCAAGGAGCATTATATTCTGCTAGGCACTGTACTACAATATTTTAAACAGTAAGGTAGTGGAAAGAACCTATGACATAGTTATGCAATCACTTGAAAATGTATCAATTTCATCCTCATGAAACTTTATAGGTATGCTCATCTTGATACAACAACTCTCTAGGGGTCAAGGTCATATCTGATATCAGGCCAACCACAGGTACGTCGGACTCGTCGGTAGTGATATAATTTTTTTTTCTGTACAGCAGGTGCCATATTGTTGAACACAAATGTTGCAGCAATCTTCAAAACACAAACTTTAGAAGGACAGAGTTCTTGTTTAAAAAATGTGGAAAACTGATTGTATTTGATTTTGTATGACAGTGTCTATTTCAGTTAGATTTTGTCACATTTTGTTTTAGATTCAGATAGCAAATGTATTTGATCATGTAACCTCTTCATTGTCATGGAGGTTGAGTTTAACTATATGATGAGAAAAATAAAATCAATAAAAATGATAGTAAAGAGAATTTTGCTTTGGTTTACAATTTATTCAACTTACTAGTGCATCATCAAAACGATGAAAGTCAGATGGGGTTTTTTGACATGTAAGATGATTTCAGCATCATAAGGTCTCCAGTACAATGTAGTTAATTGACATGACACTAGAATGTCATGATAGTGAATGTGTATCAATTTACTGATACTTTACAATAAGTTTCATTCCATAGGTCTTTCGTCCTTAAACATGTTTACACCTGTAAGAAGGACTTCTGCAACAATGAATTAAGGGTCTTAAATTGTGTTCTGGTAAACAAATATGGCTGCTAAGGGCTCTGATTGGTGTGTGCATTTTTTAGCTCGCCGGGACGAAAAAGTCCGGAGAGCTAATGTCGTACCCTCGGCGTCGTCGTCGTCCGTAGACAAAACTTTAACCTGGGCTATATCTCTTGAACTATAAGGGGTAGGGCTTTGATATTTCACATGTAGATACCTTGTGACGAGACCTTTCATTTGAGACCATGACCTAATGACTTTGGACTTTGACCTACTTTTCAAAAACTTTAACGGCTGGTTTCTGACAAAAACCTGTATAGGCGAGCTATGTAATCTTTGATTACCCTATGTTTATTTCTCCTCTGCAACAGCTGAACAGAATTTTGTGATCTTTCAGAAAGCAAGGACATGATGCCATCAATAAGTTAATTTCCTTTTAAGCCTTTTGGTTTGAAATCAGTAAACATTTAAAAATATTCATATTTTAGATGGCAGAGGGAGGGTGTCCTCATGTACCATATTACCCTCTTTTAATCATATTTTCTCATCATATTTGAATCGCTGATTTTTCCCACTTTACACAGGATCTGTTTGTCATCTGAACATTATAAGTCCGGATGGTTCTGAATTAAAATCATGAGGAAGGAAAACATTAATTTACGTTAATGAAATATTAACCAACGAGAAAAAGTTTTCTCTAAACTTATTTCCAACCACATCAGTTATACAATTAGGTATTTTAAAAAGGTGTTATTCTATTTTTGTCTTCCTTCTTAGTATTTTGATAAAAATGACATAACTACATGTATGTCATGTGGAGTAAGACGGATGGGTTGTGTAAAATGGGATACTTAAAACGCATTTAGCAGAATTTATTTCATGAACTTCCTACATTCCAGGAATTTACCATAAAATACCTGACAATGTGTATCCAATGAGAGAGATTGGTTTGAATATTAAAAATACCAAAACAAAAGTTACAATATCTCTCCATGAGGAAATATCGGAGAAACCTAACACGAACAGAAAGTTTCCTCCTGCCCCTATACCTCACTGATTGATCGGACAGATACAGGCTGCCATCTCATTATTTATTTCATCATGAAAATTTCATATTAACGTCAGGCTTTTAAAGTATAAAGATACCGATCTAAATTATACGACTTGAGTTGCAAGCATCATAAATATTTCAGGTTTATGTGTAATGTTGCATCCATGTTCAGCGATGCATTGAGATAAGTCTGTCGTACTGATATAGATATGTTTACATGTCACTGAGGGTGGGAATTTTAAGCAAAATCATGTTCGAACTTATTAAAAAAAAAAAACAAAGAAAAACAAAGATAAACGTAAAAGATTTAAATGTGATAGAATTTCAAGTTAATACTCATCTGTCTACACGTTTCTGATATGTTGGTTAAAAAAAGGATGCGAAGCGAGATCAATATCTGTTTCTATTTTAAAAAAAGAACGTTTCTTTTGGTAATTATCTAAAATGTTAAGATTTCGAGTGATGTAATATATTTGTTTATCCAGCTTTATATGCAAATGGGAAAAAATGTTTTAATGTGAATTTTGACGACTTGTTTTCGTAATACATGCATGTAGTCATGCACACAGAAACTGATTCTCTCTGATCTCCTTCTCTTGTTTTCATTGTTTATCAATTTAACTTATTTGTTTATTTATTTATTCATAAATATCACTCTCTATTTATTTACTTGAATGATTCGTTGATCTTTATTTCGATTTATTTTTAGTCAATTTTGGAGGGAAAGTGGTGACCGGCATATACATGTATGATAAGAGTTACTTTTCTTAACATACAACAAAATAATATGAAAAACGTGAAAATAACGTTTTTAAAAATCCACAAAATGTAGAAAATGAAAAACAAAAATAGATAAATAAATACAGAAACGAACCGTTTGATATAGTTTTCAAATCTCCCATCATAAAAGACACTGCCGCAAAAATCGTGACTTTAAAAGGAGTGTAGCTATTCTAGGTAAGGGTAATGAGATAAATAAAAATATCAGGGAATATTTAATACAGATTAGATCTGGTGTGTCTGGCGATAGTAAGCATCTCATGGTTGCCAGCAACACCCGCTACTTCAACCGTGCAGAAAAGTCAAAACTGGGGAATGTACAAAATGTTGTCTTTTGGGATGGTTCTAGTCTTAAATGTACTTCGAAATTGTGGCCAATGAAATGTTTTGTAGAGTTTTTATTATATTTTCATGTCATCGTTCAAATATTTTTTTTTGCGAGGACAAAGTCGGTTGTTTACAGTTTTAGTCGGCATACTTTATTTAGCTGAGCGGAGTGTGGAGTGGAGGGTGGAGTGGAGTGACACATTTCCAGTCAGTTGACCCCCATAATCAGGATAGTGAGTTGAATGATTCTAAGAATCGGGACAACGGCAGATTTATCTGTCAGACAAATTTATCACACTCTCTAATTAAGGACCTTTGATCTCTGTGTTCAACACATTATGGGAATAGTAATTCCCACAGGCAGATCAGTTATTCTTTGAATCATAGTCTTACATCTATTGAAACAGGTTTTTGTTTTTTCAACCTCTTACATTTCGAAATTCAATTTTTTTACGACTAAAGGAGTACTATAAAACTGATATCTTTTTGGAAGATGACATTATCGTATTTTAGAGAAAACCGTCAAACCGCAATGCCCTCGGATAGTACTCAATGTAGTTTAAGCTTGCTATGAATACCGGTACACCAAAGAATGTTGCAACCCAGGAATGGAAAATTGTAATTTTTAAATTGATGTCGTATTTATGTGACTTAACATGAAGCTGAGTTTATGCTGTCATTGGTCTCTTTCGGCACTAGTCTACTCAGCTACATTTAGTCCGACTTGTAGACCTACGACGGTGTTATCTGTTTTTTCGTCTTCGGTCTGACTGCTATGCATAGGCAAAACTTGAGAATTTCTGTGCGAAAAAAATTTCGGCAAGTCGTCCTTTTTTTTGACAAATTCCAGTCTCTTCAACCAAAAAATAACTCATCCAGTCCTCCTGTCCCTAAAAATCCCCTCTAAGCCTGGTTTTACCTCTTCTTCTCTTCCGATTTTCCTCTGACCGACGACAGTTTGTCATGCACACAGAGGTGAAACCAGGCCTGGAGGGGATTTTTTAGGGGGAGGAGGACTGGGCGCGTTACTTTTTGCTTGAAAAGACTGGAATTTATCGAAAAAAAGGACGACTTTCTCAATTTTTTTTTCGCACAGAAATTCTCAAGTTTTGCCTATACATAGCAGTCAGACCGAAGACGAAAAACAGATAACACTGTCGTAGGTCTACAAGTCGGACTAAGCTACATTGTGCCAAGGTAATCCGCAAAATTTGGACTATAGGACTGAACAAAGTCGGCTTCATATGAATATAAAAGACCTCAATTTCATCATCGTTAAATCATCATCGGATTGACCAAAAGTAATGTATATTTCAAAAAGAACAATTAGAACAGTCAGGTTCTAAAAACCATTCCTATGATTCTATCATTCCCAAAAGAATATGTTTGGTGAAATGGTCTTTCAGCACATTGTGGAAATTCTCATGGTAACCAACTGCGCTCCGCGTCTGGATGCTGTTTTTCATGACTGTAGAATTGCGTTGGTACTTTTAGCAGATTCTTCGTGTTCTTCTGTCATGTCTAAGAAAGTTTATTCTTTTATGTTGAAGTAAGTATCATTGTTTCTGTTTGTTGGTGTGGTAGCTTGTTCAAGATGTTGCTTTGTTCCAGAGTTGATAGTCACACGTCTTCAGTGTTCACTGTGTCCACCACTAATGTAGTAATAGGTTCCGCAAGAATATGTTTAGCAGGCTTTGAAATCATTGGAACTGCATTTTATTTTTTTATTGCTCTTTTGACAATATTCATGAAAAACTTGGTGATACTCTTTATGAAAGGGTTGGTGATTTTCCAATGGGTACACATTTCGTTCTTCTCACATATACGTTTGTACATACATGTATGCATGGACTTTTTTGAAAAAAAAAGTTAGTTTATATTCTTAATATCGATTACCCTCTATTTGACATGAACAAGGATGAATTTATTCAATAGAATTAATGTACTCGTCCTTTTATCATTCATGTTACAGTACATATTAGAAATAACCCAACACGACCATAATTTCAAACAGTATAATGGAGAAATTCAGACCAATTTTAACGACAACTTCAAACGCCGTAGGTTTTTCTTGAAATCCTTGGCTGTCATCATGATATTGTTATATTTCATAACTTATCAGATGCGTTAGAGCATGTACTGATATCATAAATTTTCAAAGTAAAATTTACAAATAACAATTTAAACAATGCTTTGGTCAACAACTGTATATCTTGTGAGACCTTCGTGTTTCCAAATAAGTGACAAGGTTGTGTGTACGTAATCTGGATACACACATCCACACATTATGCTGTCATTGGTCTCTTTCAGCACTACTCTACTCAGCTACATTGTTCCAAGGTTATTCGCAAAATTTTGAGTGCACATCATCCATTGTAGCTTCAAATGAATACTGTATTGGTGCATCATTCGTTATCTATAAACTTTCACTTCTTTCTTGGTGAAATAGGGGTGAACCCTCGATTGTCTATGCGAAATGGTTTATTTTATTAAATTGACCAAAAATAATGTATACATTCATCTGTGTCTCTGGGGCCTCTGCGTTTCGCGGTCTTGTTTGTGTGATGTCATCTTACAGTGAGGAGGTTGTTTTACACCACAATTGTACGTTCTTCGAGACCTCTGGGTAATTGGAGAAGTGAGAGGGTTGTGCGCACGTAATCCAGGATAACCACACCATTTGCTACTTGCGTGACAGATGGCCGTCCAAAGTCGGCACCGGTTACCCATTGGTCTCGTCGGTTTATGTGTAGTCTTTTGTGTTTGATGTTTACATGTCGTATGTCTCTTTTCCGTCTCATGCTGTACTCGTCTTTTGTGTTTTTGCATCGGGTGTTTTGGTGTTTTACTGTTGATGCTGCAAAGGGGTCTTGTTGGAGATCTCCTCCCTTCTTTTTATGTATATTTTAAAAAGAACATTTAGAACAGTCAGTTTCTAAAAATCATCCCAATGATTCTATCATTTCCAAAAGAATATATTTGGTGAAATGGTCTTTCAGCACATTGTGGGAATTCTTATGGTAACCAACTGCGCTCCGCATCTAGATGCTGTTTTTTTTCATGACTGTAAAAGTAGAATTTCGTTGGTACTTTCAGCAGATTCTTCATATTCTTCTGTCATGTCTAAGAAGGTTCTATTCTTTTATGTTGAAATATTTTTAATGTTTCTGTTTGTTGGTGTGCTGTAGTGGTATACCCATAGCTTGTTCAATATGTTGCTTTGTACAAGAGTTGATAGTCACACGTCTTCAGTGTTCACTGTGTCCACCACTAATGCAGTAATAGGTTCCGCAAGAATATGTTTAGCAGGCTTTGAAATCATTAGAACTGCATTTTATATTGCATTACTCTTTTGACAAACTTAGTGATACTCTTTATGAAATGGTTGGTGATTTTCCAATGGGTACAAATTTCGATCTTCTCACATATACTTTTGTATATACATGTACGCATGGACTTTTTTGAAAAAAAAATGTTAGTTTATATTCTTAATATCGATTACCCTCTATTTATCAAGAACAAGGATGAATTTATTAAATAGAATTAATGTACTGGTCCTTTTAACATTCATGCTACAGTACGTATTAGAAATACCCCAACACGTCCATAATTGCAAACAGTATAAGGCCATACCAAATTAATTAAATGTTCTTTGGATTTCCCGCATCATATTTTTCAAAATTCAAAAAATAATATTATAAAAATAAAATGCTCGCCCGCACCATTAAACTTCTGGCTCAAGAATTTTTGTGGGTCGGTTCTGATTTCTGCAAATGTTAAAGCTTCTAGAGGTCTCAGACTGTGCAAAATTCGAAGAAAATGATACTTCTTGTGTTTGAAAAATTTTGTTGGGAGCAAATTTGTTGTCCTGTATACATAACACTGAAAGTCAAGGAGGGGGGGATGTTCGAAAATCTTTTCCTTCTTGCTATCACAGGCACATGTAGAAAGAGCGTCGATATCCTGTATGGTCATTAGAGAATACTGGTATCTATAGAGAGACAAGGCTTCCGACGAATTTTCAGCTAGAAGTAGCATTTCTGCAGTTTTTTGCATTTGAAGGGCAAAATGGCGTTTGACCATAAAGATTTATTTGTATATTTCCTAAAAACATCAATAATTCACCCCAAAAAATCTCATAACATAGCCTAATCGCCTACCTAAGTTGGACTGTTTTCTACTTTCTGTCTTGAACCTCCATTGCCAGATTAGCTAGTCTGAATCATCCAGGTGTTTTACTCTGCTTACAGTAAGCAGAGTAAAGCCTCTGAATGAATCAGTATTTGTCCAATCTGGCAACAGAAAGTAGAAAACAGTCAAACTTTGGTAGGCAATTAGGCTATGTTATGAGGTCTTTTTGGAAGAATTATTGACGTTTTTAGGAAATATACAAATCAATGTTTATGGTCATACCCCATTTTGCCCTTCAAACCTGTCAAATGGAAAAATTGCAGATGCTACTTCTAGCTGAAAATTCGTCGGAAGCCTTGTATTTCTATACATATATTCTCTTATGACCTGTACAGGGGTATCATACAGGATATTGACGCTCTTTCTACATGTGCCTGTGCTTGCTATGTACTAGGCTTTCTTGTCACCAGATCCCTATGGGGATTCCTTTTTGAGTACGGAAAACATCAGAAATGTATTTCTGGGGCAACCTATATCAAAAATAAATTTATTTCATTCGCTCGCACCTTAAAATCTGCAAAACCTAAAAAAAATAAAATAATTATATTTTCGCCCGCTCGCACCCTTTTTTTCACAAGAAAATCCGAAGAACATTAAATTAATTTGGTATGGCCTAATGGGTAAATTCAGATCAACTTTAACGACAACTTCAAACACCGTAGGTTTTTCTTGAATTCCTTGGCTGTCATTATGCTATAGTTATATTTCATAACTTATCAGATGCATTAGAGCATGTACTAATATCATATATTTTAAAAGTAAAATTTACAAATAACAATGTTTTGGTCAACAACTGTATATCTTGTGAGACCTTCGTGTTTCCAAATAAGTGACAAGGTTGTGTGTACGTAATCTGGTTACACACATCCACACATTAGGCTGTCATTGGTCTCTTTCAGCACTACTCTACTCAGCTACATTGTTCCAAGGTAATCCGCAAAATTTTAAATGCACATCATCATTGTAGCTTCGTATGAATACTGTAATGGTACATCATTCGTTATCTATCAAAGAAAGGAGGGGATCTCCAACAGCACTAGGTTGCAGCACCAACAGCAAAACACAGAAACACCCAATGCACAAAACACAGAAAAGACACCCACAGAAAGAGACGCAAAAGGGACAAGGAACACCAACTCACACCATAGAAACATTAAACATAAAAGACCACACATAAACCAACGAGACCGATGGGCAACCGGTGCCGACTAAGGACGGCCATCTGCCACGTTAATAGCAGACGGTGTGGTTATCCTGGATTACTATTCCGATTTCCCAGAGGTCTCGAAGAAGGCACAATTATGGTGTAAAACAACCCCCTCGCTGTTAGATGACCACACACAAACAAGACCGTAAAACACAGGAGTCCAAGCAACACAGGTGAATATGTAAATGGATATAAAAAGAGGACGTGTGTAATACAGTGCGGGCTCTGCCGGCTGTCGCGGAGTCCGACTGACATTCAGAGAGGACAATTGGTCGGGGCCCTGTCTTCTCTAAAGAGGTTTGGACAGGGCCCGTCATGGAGTCCCATCGTCACAGTCAGTGAGAGTGCAAGTCTTAAGAATGCGCTTGTACAAGACTGTAGATTGGTCAAGTACCAAGCTTAGTGTCCGTCTGGTGACATTAGGATCATATCCACGGTATAAAAGGCGTTTGATGACTCTGACGCATTTCGATACATATGCTGTCTACCTTTGATCCTTCTTATTTTGTTAATTATGTCACCATAAAATGAAGGTTGTGAAATACCTAAAGTAATATACTCTGTTGCTTGTATGGGTCCGAATTTCAACTTTCACTTCTTTCTCGATGAAATTAGGGGTGAACCCTCGATTGTCTATGTGAAATGGTTTATTTCATTAAAATGACCAAAAATAATGTACATGTATATTTCACAAGGAACATTTAGCACAGTCAGTTTCTACAAATCATCGCTATGAGTCTATCATTCCCAAAAGAATATGTTTGATGAAATGGTCTTTCAGCACATTGTGGGATTTCTCATGGTAACCAACTGCGCTCCACGTCTGGATGCTGCTTTTTTCATGACTGTAAAAGCAGAATTTCGTTGGTACTTTCAGCAAATTCTTCATATTCTTCTGTCATGTCTAAGAAAGTTTTATTTTTTAATGTTGAAGTTTTTTTATTGTTTCTGTTTGTCGGTGTGTTGTAGATGAATGCCCATAGCTTGTTCAAGAGTTGATAGTCACACGTCTTCAGTGTTCACTGTGACCACCACTTATGTAGTAACAGGTTCCGCAAGAATATGTTTAGCAGGCTTTGAAATCATTGGAACTGCATTTTATATTTCATTGCTCTTTGGACAATATTCATGAAAGACTTGGTGATACTCTTTATGAAAGGGTTGGTGATTTTCCAATGGGTACAAATTTCGTTCTTCTCACATATACGTTTGTACATACATGTATGCATGATCTTTTCTGAAAAAATGTTAGTTTATATTCTTAATATCGATTACCCTCTATTTGACAAGATGTACTAATATCATGTATTTCAAAAATAAAATGTACAAATAACAATTTTTAACAATGCTTTGGTCAACAACTGTATATCTTGTGAGACCTTCGTGTTTCCAAGTAAGTGACAAGGTTGTGTGTACGTAATCTGGATACACACATCATGTAGAGATACCTCATAGTGAGAAGAATGGCAAATAGACAGTGTGTCTTGTAATCTTTCGTGGCTTCTACATTTCCAGTCAAAGGGGGAGACTTTGCTCATGTAATCCGGATAAGGACAATTTCTGTCAGTGTTTTGATCAGTATCTTTAACTTCATCAGCACAGAGAATTTGCTTAAATAGGATCCATATGGGAAACCGAACGGCGTTGTAATACAAAAAGGTTCATCTGTAGCATACTTTTTTTATCCGGATACATGTTCTCAATACCGATTTAATTTTTTTGGTCTATGAAAATTCAGGCTATGTGATAGGCATACTTGGATCGATGATCTCAATCTGATATGATGTATCCGCTACAAAATCAAGGGTTGAGTTGTTATTATCTGAGCTTTTGCGCAATTGACTGCAGTTTGTGAAAAATATGAAAATGTGTTGACATATATGCAAAGCCTTGTACATCTTTTTTGGACAATCAAAAGATGATTCTAATTGATATGAATCTTGAGCTTCTTGTTGCATATTTATTTTTGTAAATGAAGTTTGAAAAAAGATGTTTGTTGGTCTTGAATATTACTTTTTGTGATGGTACCTTATTTAGACAATTCTCTATTTGAAAGGAGGCTAAATTTTACTCTTAAAGTTTGTGCAGAAAAATTAGAACACTACATGTATTTTTGGACCCTGTTATAAAGAATAATTTAGACCTGCGTGTATGGCACAGGGAATCAATTAAGGGAGCAACCGGATCGAAATTTTAGGAAAAAAAATTTTCCGGCCCGAAGGGCCGACGAAAAAATTTTTTCCGGAATATGAAATCGCCCCTCACCCCTCTCTTCCGACCTTTCCGACTGCCCAGTAAACACTTTTTTGTGTATCATAAACAAAGTATAAAAAATGGAACAAACTTTGCGCAATTTGGAGTGAATAAATCAAATTCAAAAGTCATTAGCACCATATTGCCTGTCTGATCCATTGAGTATCATTTTAGTAAACAGATTATAGGCACCACATGCCATTCAAGAAATTAAAATGAAGTGAGCTGCTGGCAAGAGATGAACTCATTGTGTGTTTGATGTTTTATATGGCCGAAAAATCACGCTGAATTATTTAAACTTTAGGGTAATTTTCAACATTGGAAAATTACACAAAAAAAAATAATAATCCGCCCCCCCCCCTAAAAATAAAATGGTTGCTCCCTAAATTGACTACAGTGACTTTTCCATATCCTGGTGGTAATTTTATTGAACTACCTAAAATAAATAATTCAAATGCCTTAACTTTTCATTGACAAAATTTGATGGCTGAACACTTACGATGAAGACGAGAGTCAAGGACGGACCTGTCGGAGAAGACATTGTCCTGATCCTGTATCCTTTCTTAAAGTTCATAAGACTCTCCGGAGGACAGAACATGCCCTAGTCTTTCGATGATACGCAACATAAGGAGATCATCTGTTTATTTACGTCGTGACTCTGGGTTTTCGATAATATTGAAAGTGTTTTGAACAGGTGATCCGGATAATCACATCACTGGTCAATCGGCAAATAGTAAAGTCACTATCCTAAGTAGCCCAATTTTCCATTGGTCTTTCTATAAATGTGTTGTTTTTGTTCTTCAGTGTTTTCATGTTATAATTTGAGTGTTTGGGACATCCTGCTGTGGTTTGTTTGAGAATTTTAAAACTTGTTTTATATCATGATTAACATTTTTACGTTTGTTTCAAAGCGGAAAAGTTAAGACATATGTAAAATGAAAAAAAATATATATATGAGAGAACGGTTTATTCCTATAGTCGGTTATTAATTTTCTGATAGTTTCAGAGGCCTTCCAATTTGAAGCGATATGCACAACATCTTCTTTGCATGTTATTTTTTTTCAATTTCTCGTTCAAAACTCACAAACTTTGCTAAGCACATAACATACTTGTAATCAGGGTGGAAAGATCCCGATTCTGACAATCATTCTAGAGATATTTCCTGGTTTTTGATTGATTTGTTTTGAGAATGCCTTGATTTTTAAGATTTTTTTGTTCCCAGGGAAAGTTGAATGAGTCATAATCCGGCGCCATCTTTGATTTTGACGGAAGCCATGTGTCGGATGAAAATGTCTCATTATCGACCTAAATAAAGATTGTATGTCATCCCGGTTATTGCAAGCCATGGTGCTATCAATTACTAGACGCTGATGTTACGGTGCTATCATCACCTGAATTATTCACATGTCCATTTCATATCGTCATGTCATTTATTCGATTCTCTCGGGTGTCATCAAAAACATATAGTTATCACTTAGCTGACAGAACGCCTGTCATCCTATCTGCACCACGTAACATATTAACTGTTCTGCAATCCCCCAGCACCACGATCCGTCAATCAAGCCCCCGATCTCACGGCTCCGGCAGGCTTCAATCGTTGACGTGCCCGCACGGGGATATTAAAGCTATAGAATGATTGACAGAGAGTGAAATTTGCTGCCTGTCGTTTATCTTGTCACAATTGTTTGTCATTATCTCTTCAAAGGTAAGATGGAAACATTGATTGATGGCATACGCTAGGGGAGTACTCCAATCATTATTTCTCTACATCACATGTCCGCCATCACTCAGGAGGAAGGATGAAATGCTTGTCTCTTCTCTTTTTTGTAATTCTGTTCCGTTGTAGCAAAGTGACCCTAGATACAATCCGAAAAGGTCAGAGACAGCAAACAGACTCACTGTAACTACCGAAGAAAACATAAAAGACGCATGTCCGAGTCCAGTGATCACCATAAGGTCAATTTATCAGTCTGTCCAGATCACGTGGACAAAATCTGAATTGACTAATAGATTCTGCATGAGGAATCGGAGGATATTACAATAAATCGTTATTCAGGCAAAAATCCCATTCTCAATATTAATTAATCTCAAAGGAAAACAAATATGCACTCGAACCTACACAAAAACAAAGACATCAAAGAGAACACTCCCATAAATGTTACCAGTAAGTAAGACATGAAAAGGACACGTGCACGACACACATCTACTCTTCGCGAACTTCAGCGTCGTAGACGCCCGCGAGATTACCTTCACGTGGTAGAGAAGATGGACACACAATTTATGCTGAGACTATTGACCAGTACAGAACAGTTTGTAGCCTTGATGCCAAATAGCATGTTAGATTTAAAGGGCAAGGGTCCGCCCTAGAGTCCCGTAGTCACATTTTGCACAATGTTTTAGAAGATGCTGAAAGAAGTATATAGACGACTTCATTACCAAGCAATGTTGTTTTGCCGACTTATTTAGATTGTGACCAAGAAACCTCACCCAGCACTATTAAACCACTTCTTACTTTTCAGGTACTTCTGCCAAGAAAATTTTATAAAGCGCATTCATCTTGCAATTTATTTTGGTTTCGAAAGAGCAAAGCCATAGATCATTTAGTCAATGTAGGTAAATCTTACTCCTTTCTGATACCCCTTTACACATTTTCTATACACCATAAACAATGCTAGAATCACAAACAAATCCTCTACTTATTCAATGTTACATCTTATTATCACGAAATTAGGTTCCCTTAGTATTATATTAACCATTGCCAAGTTGATAGGGTGCAAAGTACTGTATATTTACCTAGGACATTCAAATAAACAAATATATAAGTTTATGTTTACAATGATAATTCGTTTGTTAAGCAGTATCTATTTTCAACAGGACACGCAAGAGATACATAGAATAATGCAAAACTATTGCAAACATTTTTAAATTATCAGTTGGTACGGAACAAACTGAATGGTCGACTCTTAAGTGACAAATATCATCACACATTTACAAGACTGCAAGTACAACTACTAACTGTGATTACAGACCACTGTGTCGGGATTCCTCTAAATCCCGCATGAGAGGGAACCTGGGTGATCAATGAAAATTTGGAGTGGCTCTTTGGAACGGATCGTAGCTTCATACTTGCACTGTCAACATAAAATATTTGCAAATCAAAAGTATTTACTTTGACTATTTAAATAATCAAAAATATATATTTTAGATATACAATTCACAATTATTTATGATGACAGTACCGATGATTCCTTCCCTTAAATATATCACCGACGCCATCGTTACCTGGAAAGGAGGACAGTTTTCTGTAGTTTAGTTCCACGCAAAATAGGGAGGGGTGTGATTTATTTAAAGTGTATGTGTAGGCTTGGCAGTAGTAATTCCTGTCATGAACTTTTTCTCAGAGATATCAGCGGCCATAGACGGATTAGGATGGTGACCCTCGGCGGTTTCTGGTGTACCTAACCACAAGTGACGTAGATTCGTCTGATTGTGCTGTAATATGTCAAAGTAAAATATAGACCTTCTACAATGTTGAATGTAGATTTCTACCATGACTGACAGGTGTACTTTATTCTTGGTTATCGTTCTGGTACAGATGTCGCTATGTCGTTTTTTAACCAGCCACCCTCCGTCAAGATAAATGTTCCTGGCCAACCTCCCGCCAACAAATTGGCTGAGTTTTAATTAATGTAATCTGTACTTACTAAGTACAATGAAAGATAAAGACTTCGAAAGCAGGCAAGTAGTATCAAAATATTAGTTTTTTTATATTCTCGTATTGAAAAAGTTAACGTACCAAGCACATAATGGCAAAGTTTAGAAAAAATAACTTCCAACATTCCAATTATTTCCTGTTTCTGATTATCAGAAATGATGAATTGTATCTAGCTCTCTTCGTGCGGCAAGACAAGAAAGAAGGAAGATAAATCACAGAAAATATACAAACAACCCAATCTTCCCCTCCCATTTGAAGATAAAGCTTTGACAAAAAAAGTACTTGCTGGAATCATTCAGGTAATTTCACATTAAAAACTAGATCTAAAGCTGATTATTCTTCAGTAACTTCCCGAGTACTTTACATTTACTGTACAATATATAACATCATTGTGATGATATCAAATCAAACGTATGGTGACCAGAAAAACGGAGGATGGCTAACATGGTACGTCAGTATTGAAAAGCTCTGCTGACTGAGGCGAGTTGGGTATAAATCTTATTAAGAAAATTTAATGTGACCATAGAAGACAGTCATGTCATCATGCATGTCACTAGTATGGTAACGATTAACTGACTTTTTATTGCTTTTAAGATAAGTCTGAATCTGAAGTTCTTAATTGTTAAGATTATAAAGTTAAAATTGGTGAAAAACTTCACAAAAACAAACTATTTTTATCAGTTGTCAACATGCAAGAAAATAAATCCAAAACCCGGGTCTCCACTTATATTCTTGCATACTTCTTCCCTGTTTACCACTTTATGGCACCCTTTGCGTTATGTTTTAAACTCTCTTCAATCATCGGCAGTATAAGTATTTTATTATTCATTAATTTGCATAAAATATGACTGCGGTCATGTCATTACGACAAGATAATGTATATAGTCTGTAGGACTGACAAGGATTTCTCTGCACACTGAATTTTTATTAACATAATGTAGATGTTTATCATCGAGGTGTGACAGGGTGAAGCCTTTTCCAAAATAACCCCCTGTCACAAGCAGGCAACAAATGGCGGGCACATGATGGGTTAAGTGAACAATTTTACATGGTTTTTGACTGATTAATAGACAGGGGTGTTCGTTTTGACACAGGTAATGTTTTTAGACGGCTAGAAACGTCAAGATGGATGTAATCTCTCTGGCAGAGGCATTGCCTACAAATAGCTTGCTAGATAATTATAAGAAGTAAATGTTGGACGAGGTGACGTCCCTTGCCAGACGGAAGGCGACTCACACGTCCACGGAAATGACCACTCATGACATGCGTAGAGACCTGGTTGAGTACATGAGACCGATTCCATGTAACTTACTTTATCCAACTTTCCTCCTCAGAGACAGACGGCGTCTCCGCTTAAAGGCTTTTATCTTTCCATTTGCAGAAGGTTCTTTGTATAAGAAGTACATCATGATTCATGACTGAATAATAGTATGCTTGATAATTATAATTCCTTCTCATAGACAGTAACCTTTTTAAATGATATGGAATGGGGGATTTTCGAGTCCTTTTTCAACAATCGACTGCAAAAATGATTCATAATTGTGTATTTCTGAAGGAAACCCGAATTTATGATTATTTATGCCATCATTTGTTTTCTACGTCCTCATCTTCGGGTTTTTGTTGTAGTTTAATAATTTCCAAAAATTATTATTCTAACAACCTCAGCAAGAAAACAAAGCACCAAAAACTAAACCAAAGGCATAGAACGAACAAACCAATGGGCAGAACAGATCGACTAAAAGCTGGTAACGAATAACTGAAAACCAAAATTGAATCTCTTAATACAATCTATAATAAAATGTTTAATACTTTTTATTCGTAACTAATCTTTTGGACCTTTGTTACTTACTGCAATTGGTTCAATTGAAATCATCAAAATAACAGTAAACAAGGTACTGGTCGCATCTTAAGTTTTGTACCTGCATTGCACATTGACAAAGCGTGTTGATGGGACTTCAAGATAGGCGCCGTCCAAATCTCAACAGAGAAAATTAGGCTTTGATCCCATATCACTTTTGAAAGTTTGTAGAACTTCTTGGACAGAAGGTTTTTTGCTCATACAGCTGTGCGTCTCGGAAAACCTATGCCTTTTCGGATAAGTTTGAGATTTAAGCACAAGTAATCCAGATAACCACACAATTTACTATTATATAGAGAATGGCCGTCTAAAGTTGGCAGTTTATGCACACTTGTCTCCCTCAATTTATATATTGTCTTTATATTCCAATGACAAATATGGACAATGACCATATCCCAATACACAGTACAAAATCGATAATTCAGGAAATCACAAACCGAAGGCATACAAAATAAGGATAAAACAGGAACCAATGCAAACAAAAACCTTCACCGCAAGAAAAGAAGCGAACAACCAAAGCAACACCCGTCGATTCAATTCGACAGAAAAATCACATCCGGTTACTTCTATTTCGAAAGATACAATTATAGTCTGTGGTTGGATGGTTCAAATGTTCTAAGACAGAATATCATTAAACATTCTGGACGACGGGACATCATAATGTATGACGAGTTCCCCAAGTCTGCTTTGATTGTTTGTTGGCCTATTTTGGTCACAGGGATTTATCGCGCTTTTTGATTGCTTGATGTACTATATTGGTTCTGTAACCCATCGTACATCAAGCAATCGGGAAGCGCGATAAATCCCTGTGATTTTGGTGTGGGCTTTGTGTCTCGCCGTTTCCTATTGGTTGTTATAGTTGTTCCCCTCTTGTTCATATTGCATTGTTCTGTGAATATTCACAGTGATAAGTTGTTGTTATTTGATTTAATATTGGTTTTTTTTTTTGGGGGGGGGGGGGTCGGATTCTTATACCGGTAGTAGTTTTTGTTAGTTTTTTGTATGTAATGTTGTGTACCCTCTTTTGATCTTAGTTCATTTAACTTTTGTTTGGACTTCCATGGTTGAGTATTTGTCAATGGTTTATGGTGTCGTTGTGTGTGTATTCAGTATATGGTGAGACCCTACACTGCCTGTACAGTATTGGGCATTCCCCGACTGTCAAGTACAAAATTTTGAAGAGAAATTATTATCTACAGAGAGGTGATATATGACGGAAACATTATCAGGGAAAAGTCCATAAAACTCACTTGATTGCTTCATACAAAATGCAAAATATTATCATAAATAAAACGTTGATCATCGACATTAATCTCTTTCATCTTTTTTTACACGAAGGAGAAAATTATTCAAACGACAACGCTTCTATGGCCACCATATTTATCATGTGAAATGAAATTCAATAAATATCTCAAAATGAAATACAGGAACGAGTTGCTATTTACTTCAACAGCGATGTAAATCAAAACGTTTGAAAGCTGCTGGGCTTTTAACTGACACGTAACAGTGGATCCGTATTAAATTTACGACCACACGTCCCGCCGTATAAAAATTTATATCGTTTACAAAATGACAAAAAGTCATTTATATAAGATTTATGAGCGATTAATAAGCATGAGTTATGGTACTTTTTAAAAGCACCTTAACATATCTGGATGGTTTTTGTGAGTCGTTTTAAGACGGTCTGTCACAGACCCTTTTCTCTACAAAGCCCACTCATAATAGGGTGTCGTATCTCAAAGCATTTATTAACACAGTGCCATATATCAATTTGAATTAATATTGATAAGGGGCAGTAAATCCTGTTCAAAATCTCATGGAAGAGAATGAAATACGACTGCGCGTGAAGTAGCTGGGTATTATGGTACAAGATGAATGAAACAAGAAGATTTACTGGGTGATGCCATGGGACTTTTAGGTAAGCCGGGATCTTAGTGGACCTTTAGGGTGTTCATAGACACACCTGTTCACAAAGAGACACGGAAAACAAGAAAATGTCAAAATCTACCACATAATTAATACTCATATTAATTGTGATTATGTTATTAATTATTCGTGGGGATAAAATATACATTATAATCCCTCGGTTAAGACGGCGACTCCTCTGTCATAGTCACCCTGTTTATAAATATAAAGAGAGAAATTTTCACTATGTCGCTTTGAGATAGTCTTCTAATTTATCAGAATTTTGTATTTCACACGGTATCAAAAAATTATGCAATTATCATTCTTAAAGTGTCGGGTTAGCCATGTTTGCAAAGAGGCGAGAAGAAGTCACATGGTTTGTCTAGAAATATCAAGTTTTTGGCTGATATACCACGATTATATTGGCTTTTGAGAAAGAACACTCGGAACATTTCCCGTCTTAAATATTCTAAATGATTTATAAATCATAATCAGGGGGTCCAAGAGGCATGTCATCTGTAAACTTCGCAGCTGCAGAGGGAATTCGGGCAACAGATGCAGACACATGTTGGAAGCATCTCAGTGAAGCTTATAAGTTACACCCTCCCTCCAACATTATGACGTCAGAGATTTCACAATTTGACTAGATTCCCATGTTTCAAATGTTGATTTCACAATATAAACATGATCATCATGCATTTTTACAAGTATTTATTTTCCGCTCATGTAAATTTCATGCTTCCATAAAACTCTTACTTTACGATAAATTTTCATGAAAACAATTGGAAAGGGATTTTTATGCTTACATCTTTTTCCATCAGGGAGTTTTCAATATTAATAATGTTAATACACAGATTATTAGTGGATATAGTCCGACAAGTTGACCCAAGACCATTGTTGGTTATTTTGGGTATGACGAGTCGTACTGTACTGGATACTGACCATATTACAAGATTTTCGAGTGTTATGTATACCCTCTAAATTTTTTTGAAAATTTAGGAATCAAAATACAATTATAAATATGTTTAGTTCTTAGTTTCTATGTCGTCCATTGGTTTTCTCTATCACTAATGAGCAAGTGAAATGACGTCAAAGTGATATTGAGTAACTAACAAATAAATTACTACCGCTTTCTTATAGAGGGAAGTTCAAATTTAATAAGAAGAAAAAACAACAAACGAACAAACAAAAATAAAGCATCGGCGAATGATGATATTTTGTAAGATCTCTTGGAAGTAACAATATTATCAAAACTAGATCTATATAGTACATTTTATAAGAATATGCAAATTGATTACAAATAATAGCTTTTGAAAAATAGATAAATAAATACATTAAAAAAACAAAAAGATGAAAAATGTTATGAAAATTTGATAAACAATTAAATTTTTTAAAAAGTTGAATTTCTTATGGACGCCGTATCATTACACCGAATTTTTTTTTTAGATATTGCAATTTCAATAAAGGCAAAATGTGTTATCAGAATTGAATGAAAAAAGATAAAAATGTTAAGAGGAGCATTGATATCTCATCCCACTATAACCTCAACCTAGAAATAGGTTATACTTTTTAAATGTAATTATAATATTTCGAATTGAAGTTTCTCCTTGTTCTTTATTTAAATCCCCCCCCCTCCTTAAAAAAATTATTGTCATTTTGTGCAGATCAAGTAAAAGTAATACATCTGGTTTTTCTTCTAAATACTGAAAAAGGGATAATGAAATTACTCGGAGAAAATCTCATACTTCATAATTATCTAGGGAAATATGGCATAAGTTTTCATAAATAGATTAAGAAGAAGTTGATACAGCAAAAGATCCATGGATACATTCATACATTAGGCATCACACACGCAAAAATATATACTGATCAGCAATATTTGTCACGATGATCGAAAACATAACAGCAACCATATACATGTATACATGGTATAGTGATACATGAACATGATGATTTTGAAAATAATCTTCTTAAAAATTTATGATAATTTAAATTTGAAAGTAAGTAAATTTCCTACAGTCTTATCTTGGATCATTTTCCCTCATCCGAAAAATTAATGACATTTTGGGTAGGGCATGCAATAGTAATACTTCGTTTTTACTTTTGAGATATTTCAAATGGATTATCACATACTACGTATCTTTAAGCTGTTGCTCTGAGAAAACGAAATTCTCACATTTCACAAGAATTCCAAATTATTGCATAAGTTTTAAGCTGATAGTATTTTAGCATAATCTGGTACACACCTTACACTTCACGTAGGAAGCAGTAAAGGGCCATAAATATATACACTCATTTGATAAAGAACATAATAAAGGAGATTCCATACACAAATGTCTATTGATCAGTAATATTTGTCGAGTGCACGTTGCCTAGAAATATAATTTATTATCATTTGGAGGAGAGCCTCTTACATATATCATTTTTAACGTAAGATATATAGGCAGATAGCTGACCCCTGGGCCATAAGATACCGATAATGTCCAATACCACGTCTTCCTAACGCAGAATAAACGGCGATCTATAGCTTTTCAATTATAAACAAATATGAATGATTTCTTTGATGCGTCCTCAGCGGTGATTTGTCTGGCAAGCTACTGATAGATCCGTAAATAACACTAAAAACACTGGCAGTCGGCGGCAGCTGACACCTCTCTCCCGGATATTCACATACATGGAATGGTTTTATGTAATATTTTATATCAGCTTCATCATTTCCTGGAAGACGTTAGGCCTGGCCGGGCCGAATGAATATTCTTTTTTCTCATGTCAAATGTAAGCTAAGTGTATCGCATTCATATTGATAATGTCACAATAAAAAAAACCCCGATATACCGGAAGTGTCCAACTCTCTTTGTGGTTCCACCAAAAAGAAAAAAAAAGGAAAGGGTCATCTTCGAAATAATAACCAATCTCTTCCATCGAATCTTTACATTTAGTGAGAGGGAGAAGCGATAACTGTTTGGAGATTGAATATCAACCTTATGTATTTTCATCTGAGGTTGAACAAAAGGATTCAAAGACAAAATTTTGTTTTCTTTTTACTTTGTATCATTCTTTACTAATGGAAGAAACATTTAGATTTTCTGCAAATGGAATTCCCCCTAAAATCTATAATATACAACAAAAATTGAATAAATGTAAAAAAAAATTAAATGGAGATATAAAAGACACTGCTGACTACCAGTGGTTCTGACTCAGGAAACTCGGTGTCCCAGGAGGAGTAAGCATGTACATCTACTATTGGCATGTCACCAAGACGTGAAATCTGCTACAGGTAGAGTTTTTGAAATACATTTAGATATAAGCTTCTTTTAAATCTTATAAAGGCAATCGATTTTAATCAAGGTTGTCTGAAAAGCTCAAAAATGAAAAACAAAGCATTATATGTCTTTTATTTTGATGTTAAGTTGCATATTACTTCCTTTCATAATTTATAAAGTAAGTTTAATGAAAATGAGATTCAAAAGAACATCAAAGAAATGTGATACAATGTTAATAATAAAATAAACACCTTTGCCGTAAATCACGACAAAACGACAAGCCAGTAAGTTGTGAAATAATGTACTTTCGATTAAGCTTTTGATGTAATGTTACCATCCAATGTAATCGCCTTATGTCATAAATGGTTCGGTAGCTTGTACAATTGCAATCGGATTTTAACGGATTTGATTGATAGCTCAAAGTAACATCAAAGATGTGGATGCTTTCATCTTACACCAAGTAGAGAACGAAGCACGAAAAGAGTTGTAAGAAAAAGGCTCTGAAAAGGGAGTGTGTGATGTGTAATTTATCAGGATCAGTAATTATTGACGTCTGATTTTTGTTCGTCTTCTAAAGATGAAATTTACGCCTTCTTTTGAGCTGCTATAAATTGACCTATCTGTCCTTTAAAAATTCAAAAATCTGTTCATCATTTTGTTTCTGAATGGAAAAACTGTTTTTCTCTCTTGTGTGAAAATCTAACATGAAGTAAGAACCGAAAGGCACTGACAAAAATAGCTTCAGTTAAATTCCAATACTTGACTTTATTGATATAAAAAA
This sequence comes from Pinctada fucata, assembly GCA_028142955.1. Lineage (NCBI taxonomy): Eukaryota > Metazoa > Mollusca > Bivalvia > Pterioida > Pteriidae > Pinctada > Pinctada fucata. Next base: position 21,505,364 of record AP027103.1, read on the forward strand.
GAATTTTATATAGATGTAACGATGGTAGATTTGAAGACAGAGGTTTTTGGTGCAGTTAAGAAGAAGGCTGAGTTATAGACATTAAGGTTTGACATGACGGATGTATTCTGACACAAGGAGCAAGAACTCTAGTGCACTTGGATGCCAGACTCTCGATGTAGCTAATAAAGCAGGAAAAATTAATGCGTTTTATCTGCATTGTGCACATTTCTTTCTAATCAATTCAGTCATTTTACGTCACTTTGTGCTTATACATCGTTAATCAAAGGACCTTGACAGATGGCGAGCATCCATTTGCAGTTTTGAAATTTGATAAAGCCGACCCAATATTGATGATCTATTACAGTATTGAAAGAAAGATACGGCCGGGTAACCTTAACTATTTAAATATAGCGTGAGTAGTAATGACTCGTTATCCCGATCATTCATCATTCTTGACTGACAAAAATATCAAATAGAAAGATAAAGTTTTACGAATTGTGCAACACTGTGACAAATAAGTCCCTTTGACATAATCGTTTAATGACCTGATTTTATCAATGAAAATGCAATTTATTTTTCACGGTAAGTAATCGATGGGGTCAAGAACGTGACCTTTGGTTGTCAATGGCGATAGAATTCTACACGATCGTTGGACTTGATTGCAGTCGAGCAGGAAATTAGAAAAAGAGCTGATCTCATACTTCTTTCCATTTGATAAAAGATTATCCGTTGTCCTGTTTCATGAACAAGCAGAGATTCCGTAACTTGACCCACGTTGAAGCAATACTAGTATACAGGGAAAGAGGAAGTTCGATGCCTTTGTTCTTTACGGAAGTTCAAACAATACCAAAGCGGTATCTACCGGAACTTCAAAAGAAATGAGATCGGTCAAAATAATGATCAGTCATAAGAAACCATGCAAGGATATCTGAAGTTTCAGGTAAACATGGTTTTGAAAAATTAAACCATGTAGTACAGTTACTGTGAGTGTCTGTTGAATGTTTTGAATAATATCTATCTTCCATATTAAGTATATTGTTACGAGTCAGTTTGCTTCCTTTCGTCTTTGATAGTCAGTGTTGTTTTGCTAGCCAGATATCGGTTTATGCCATCATTGATGCCCCCCTTTTTTTGTTTTTGTTTTGTGTAAGTTTTGCTGGCTTAATTGTCTTTGTGTTTTGTGAAAGTGGAATTGCTTGCCGATACCTTTCAGCATTTTGTGTTTGTGGTTTTTTTTATTTTTGCTTAAAAATAGTTTGTTGTCTTTAAAGGTACTAGTATAAAGCATATTTAAAAACAAATGCTTTGTGTAGATTTTATGTATGCTGTCTGTTGTGTTTTGTGCATGTTTTGCTTGCTGGAGATCTTTCTCTATGTCGTTTTTGCTTGCGAGTACTTGTTTGAGATCAGTATTGTACCTTTAAATGTCAGTATTGCTTGACATCAGTATTGTACCCTTAGAGGTCAGTATTGCTTGAGATCAGTATTGTACCTTTAAATGTCAGTATTGTTTGAGATCAGTATTGTACCTTTAAAGGTCAGTATTGCTTGCGATCAGTATTGTACCTTTAAAGGTCAGTATTGTTTGAGATCAGTATTGTACCTTTAAAGGTCAGTATTGCCTGAGATCAGTATTGTACCTTTAAAGGTCAGTATTGTTTGAGATCAGTATTGTACCTTTAATGGTCAGTATTTTTTGTTCGAGATAATCGTGCTTAAAGAACTGTGTGAATTGTCTCTAAATGTTTTTGTTTGGATTTTCTGTATGTTGTCCTTGATTGCCAGTTCTGTGCAAGTCTTGGTTGCTGGAAATCTGAATGCTGTCACTTCTGATCAGTGATTTTGTGTATTGTTATGTCGTCTTTGTCACTAATCTTGTTTTTTTAATACGAGTTTTGCTTGCTATGCATAGATCTGTACGTTGTGATAAATTGTCGGTTTTTGTTGTCTGTTGTGCAAGCCCCCCGGTCGAGCTCCCTTCTGAAAGGTTTTTAGGTCGCTGGTTGAAGTTTCGTCTGTTCTGTTAAGATTTGCTTGCTAAATATTTGCATGTTGTTTTTCATGGTAAGTTGTTTTTTTTTTCATGGTTATTGTGATTTCTGAATATTTTTAATTTTCTGGGAAGTCTTTTATGTTTTTAATGTTTTCGTGTGTGTCCTTTATACTTGCTAGTGATCATCTGTTGTGTGTATATTCATATCTTTTGAAATATGGCGACTTAATCATTGTAAAATATAAAGTAGGAAATTGGAAACTACTGCTTTAGAGAAATGTACGACAGTACATACAATTCGGAAAAATTGTGAAAAGGATCAAAGGAAAATGGTATTTACCGGATGTTGACTACAACGAGATCAACGTCGATATTGTGCAGGTTAG